>JAWWMP010000036.1:1096325-1108864 GCA_035047865.1 Dendrocincla tyrannina
GCCCAACCTGTGCCAGGGCCTGCCCACCCTCCCAGGGAAGAATTCCTTCCCAATATCCCATCTAACCCTGCCCTCTGTCCATTTGAAGCCATTCCCTGTGTCCTGTCCCTCCATGACTTGTCCTAAATCCCTCTCCAGCTCTCCTGGAGCTGTTCTAGGCAGTGGAAGGAGCTATCAGGTCTCTTCAAGGCTAACAATCTTTTCTTTTGCCAGAAACTCAGACTTTCGGTGTTTGGAACTGAAGATTCCCTTGAGAGATGTAACTACACCCCAAACTGCCCACATGGGTACCAACATCTCAAAGCCTCCCAGACTCCAGCATCTCTTGTGGCTGCAAGGAAGGGAACACACCTCCCCTGGCCATGTCAGAGGAGAAAGTGGCCTCACCTGATCCTGGAGGCTGTTTGGGCTTTGCAGCCAGTGCCACTGCCCTCTCCCGGGAAAGGAGGCTGCCAGGGAGGGCCACTAAAGTCAGGGGTGAAGAAATGCCTCTGGGAGGCTGGATCAAAAGGCTGTTTGCTCCCAGTTTGTAGAGTTGGCTTTGGGAATGGGTTGTAGGATTGAGAACAGGGCATGAGCTGAGCTGTGCCACCTCCCACCCTCCTGAAAATTGCGGACTCCAGGAGTGATGCCCAGGCAGGACTCCAGTGTCACTCCTGGCACGGATAACCACAGTTCTGCAGCCTCCTCCTGTGGGAAGGGACAAGGGCTCCCAAATCCACACACACAGGACTCTACAGAATGAGGGGAAATGGCCTCAAGTTGTGCCAGGGAAAGTTTATGTTAAGTATTAGGAAACCATTTTTCACAGAGAGGGTTCTAAAGCCCTGGCACAGACTCTCCAGAAGTGGTAGAGACACCATCACTGGAAGTGTTCAAAAAACATGTGGATGTGCACTTGAGGACATGTTTTAGGGGTGAAGATGGTGGTGCTGGTTGATGGTTGGACTTGATCTTAAAGGCCTTTTCCAAACTTAACAATTTAATGTTTTTATCTGGAAGAGCTCAGATCCAGCAGCTTTGCCAGGGGGAGAGAAGGGATTTGGGGCTTTATTTCTTGCCCCCCTTGCCCTTGCCCTTGCCTTTGCCCTTGGCCTTGGCCTTCTTCAACTTTGCCTTAAAGAGGATCCGCGCCAAGTAGCCTTTCCAGTAAGCTTGGATGCAGGTGGCAGCACGGTTCCTCTTGGCTTCCTTCTGCAATTCCTCCTCCTCCTTCTGCTTAAGCATCCTGCGTTCCTCCTCAATCTGGGAATACTCCTGGAGCAGCAGAGCGTGTTTCTCCATCAGCTGGGCCAGCTGGGCCTTCTCCTCAGTGTAGACAGCATGAATCTCCTCGTACGTGGCCTGGCAGGTACCAGGTACAGCAATTCAGCTCCTCCCTGTACATCCCTAAGGGTCCTGAAACCCATCCCAGTGCCATGCAGAACCACGACTGGGAGCTGAGCTGAGCCTTTCCAAAGTGATTCAAAAAGAAGGCAAGTGCCCAATACCCAGGGAATTCTCATGATGCCAGGTCCCAGTACCTTCCTGCTCCTTTGAAAAATCCTCCCACAATGGAATGTTTGAGGAATAGTGTGGGAGTGGGTCTGCCTTGACAAATTCTGCCCCAAAGCTCCCCAAATGTGGGGCTCCTGCCTTCCCACAGATAAGAAACCAAAATAATCCCTTTATTAAATACTTGACTGGAGATCATTCCTTGCAATTGGCAGCAGCTTTCAGGTCCCTCCCTGCATTTTGGAGTCCAGAAGCTTTTATCCACCCCAATAAATAGTGCAAGAACAGGAAAGCCACCAGGGCCTTCCCAGAGGTGAAGTTTGGGAGTGCTGATGTGACCCTCAACCTGCTATGGCTCAGGTGGGTGCAGGCTGTTGGGTTTCTTAGCACCAGCACATCTCTCAGGGATCCAGCAGGAACAAGAGCAGGATTTGGGCACCAGGTAGAGACGTGAGGATTGAGGATTGGAGCAAACCTGAAAGACCTGCTCCCTGGCATGTGGTGAACATGCCTGACAGAACGTGGCAACCCATAGGCCCCCAAATACTGTGGGATTTAGCAGTGGATGTAGCTTTTCCTAAAACCAAAGGAGCAGAGAACTCCTGGACACATAAGCAGGAAAAAGATCCCTTTCCTACAGTTCATCTGGATAGAGATCTGTCTCTCACTTCCATGGCCTCCTGGGCAAAAGCCACATGTCCATTTGGACAGGAATCTACCTGAGCAAATCACTTCATGGCACAGCAAAGCAGTTTAGAGCCAATACCTGTTTTTCTGCCATGTCTGTGTCATATTTCTGGATCCAGTTCTCAATTTCCACCTCCACTCTGCACTTCCTCTGAAACACAAAAGAGGATCAGAACCCTGCAGGCACCTAGGGCCTGCAAGGAAGGATCCTGAGGGAGAAACCAGGGAAGGTTTGAGCCCCAGCATCATTATAGCTGTGTATAACACCTCCTCCCTGGGACAAACTTCCCTCAGCTGACACATATGTGGGTTGCCCTGGTTTGAGGATTCTCCTGGGGCATTCCCTGAGGTCCAGAGGACTTTATATGGTTTACAGCATGGAGCCGGGGAGTTGAACAGCACCTGAAAAGTGCTTTCTGCTGAGGAAATGAATGTGTCCAATGGAATGTGGCAAGTCATTGGCAAACTGGGGAAACCACCCTAAAACAGAAGCAACAGAGAACTGCAAAGCATGAACACAGAACAGAAAGTACTCAAAAGATGGTGTCTGTTAAAACAAGACATGTTTTTGGCTGTAAAACAGTTTAGCAGTTGGCTGTACTGCTGCACAACCAGCTATGGGCAGCTGCTGTGTCTGTGCTCTGTGGAATCATTCTGGTCCATCACAGGTGCCACATGACTTCCTGTGTGACATTGCCCCAGGAAGCCCCAGGGGCTCTCAGGCCATCACAAGGTCACCCCTCAGCTAATGAGACCACAAGTACAACCTTGTACTTGTACACGAGTACAATTTGTACCTGCTGAGGAAAGGAGGCCTCTGTGGTCAATAATGTGTCTTCCTGAGTACTGGAATGAGCTGAGCATTCCTCAACAAGCCCTGCTGCGGTCTGCAGCCTCGGGGACTGCCTGACACTGCCGAGGGTGGTGAAACAGGTAGATTTTGGAACTCGTACTGCAGCCCTAACTTGGATGTGATGCTTTGTCAGTGCCCAGCCCCACTGCCCCTTCATGCTGTATTGCTCAACGCAAGAGTGAGGGATACCCCAACAGCAGCATGGGCTGTTCTACCCATGGGAGGCTGTGCTGGTTTGGAGGGAATACCCAGGAGGAGCAAAATGAGGAAAATTTTTTCCAGTTCTAGCTTATCTGTATCACCAGTGGGTTCTGCTCAGGACAGAGCTGTTGCTCCAGAGGCCTGAGCGTGCCTTCTACTCCCCTTTCCTCCTCCGGTATCTGCTCAGCACTGGGGGATGAAGGGACCAAGGGCAGCCCTGGGGAGAAGGACTTTGGGATGCTGGTGGGGGAGAGGCTGGACAAGCCCCAGCCCCCAGAACCCACCCTGTACCCTGGGCTGGTCCCACAGCGTGGGCAGCAGGGAGGGGGGATCCTGCCCCTCTGCTCCCTCAGGTGAGACCCCACCTGCAGAGCTGCCTCTAGCCCTGGGGGCCCAGCACAGGAAGGACGTGGAGCTGCTGGAGAGAGTCCAGAGGAGGCCATGGAGATGCTCCAAGGGCTGGAGCCCCTCTGCTCTGGAGCCAGACTGGGAGAGCTGGGGGTGTTCACCTGGAGAAGGGAAGGCTCCAGGGAGACCTGAGAGCCCCTTGCCGTGCCTAAAGGGGCTTCAGGAAAGCTGGAGAGGGACTTTGGACGAGGCCCTGGAGACAAGGACAAGGGGGAATGACGTCCCACTGCTAGAGGGCAGGGTTAGATGTGATACAGGGAAGGAATTCTTCCCTGTGAGGGTGAGCAGGCCCTGGCACAGGTTGGGCAGAGAAGCTGTGGCTGCTCCATCCCTGGGCCAAGGCCAGGTTGGACAGGGCTTGGAGCAACCTGGGCTAGTGGAAGGTGTTCCTGCCCATGGCAGGGGTAGGAATGGGATGGGCTTTAAGACCCTTCCAACCCAAACCATTCTGGGATGATTTCCCCCTCAGTCAACCCAACCCAGGTCCTTGGCTTGTCTCTTCAGCAAAGTGCCAAGCAGAGCAGGAACTGCTGAGCCCTCAACATCAGCCATGTTTCACCTTGAACACTAAATCGACTTGAAAAGGTGCCTTTCTATCAAGCCACCATCATGTTTGCTCTGCCCACCTGTTTCTCCAACATCCCTCACCTGTCCTGCTCCAGCCTTGCTGCCCTGCTCTCTGCCCAGCCACGGCCTCACCGGTGCCGTGTCACAGCACCATGGGAAGGTGTTCCCAGAGCTGAGGCAGGAGCAGGACCTGTGACAGGCTCCATCCCTGCTGTCGCTGCAGGGCTGCTTCCCACGGAAATCAGCAGAGCATGAGGGCAGAGCAGGTGTACTCTGACAAACACCATGTGCATCCTGCCAGGAACGAGCAGGGACCAAGGAATCCCTTGCAACAGGCAGCAGCCAGAGATAACAGCTCTGCAAACAGGCTTAAATCTCCTGTTCCAGACCTCTGCTCCCTTTACCTTCCTGAGAACCAGCTCTGAGGCTCGATGCTCCAGTACCAGTGCAGTGAATTGTGCTCGCATGTGCTGAATGTCCTCTTGCAGCCTGGCACACATCTCCTGGGAGGCTTTCACCTTCTCTTTTTGCTGTTTCTTCCCTTCCTGCTGCATCTGCTGGATGTCAGCCTTGCAGTTCTTGGCCAGATTTTCCATGGTGGTTTTGAGGTCTTCAATCATTTTGTCCTTCTTGTCAACCTAGAGCCAGAAAATAAGACAAATATTATTGGGAAATGCCAGTGAGGGATAAGGTGGGCAGGAGAAGAAAGACCCTGGCAAAGATGGAGGAGATCCAAGTAGAGACCCTTAGGTGCCTGGTCAGGTAGCACCAAGGACCTGCCACTGCTGGCTGAGGGAAGAGTTAGGTTTACACAGAAGCTTTGGAAACCTCCTCCCTTGCTCCTCTGGGACCCTGTTAGTAACAGTTGAGAGTGAACAAACCACTCTGAGCCCCACTGGCTCTGCCACCTGAGGAACAGCCAAAACCAGATTCCCTGGAGCGAACCCTGTGGCTCCCTTGAGAGCTGGATCAGGCTCTGAGCAACTGTCTGGGGAAATCCTCAGCTGGCATCAGTGAAACAGATTTATTCATGATGCCCTGGCCAAGCTGCAAAATTGCACATAAAAATCTCAAGAGTCTCAATTCCCAGATCTCCAAGAAACAGGGGGAACGAGGAAAGCAGGTCCTTGGCTCTGCCAGCACCATCCAGTGCAGTGAGCCCAGGATGAAACCTTCCTCGCTGACCCTCCTTGCAGGGAGGAGAAGGAGAAGTACACGTAGAAAACAAATGATTGTTGTCAGGAGCTCAGGGCTTAGATGCTTGGCACAGTCCAAAGGCTTGGAAAGCAACTGAGAAGTGTCCAGTCATTTATCTGCACCTCAGCTGCGGATAAAATTAAAAATTCATGTAATTCATATAATCACTGATAATCACAAATGCTCCAAGGCAGTTATTAGAGTCAGGAGTCATAGAAATGTTGGTTTTTAAGCAAGAGCGAAGACAGAGCAGACATTAAATATGGATTTTAATCAGAGCAATCTCTCTCTGGAAGAACTTTTCATTGTTTCATCAGCAGGGAATGAAGCAGCTGGCACTGTCACCCTGCCAGGACACCACCACATCAATTTGTGTCTGTCCTGCAGCTCCTCTGGTACTCAGGGACTTGTCTCGTTCGAGTTGGCTATGAGAACAGGTTCACAACATGCCAAATTCAAGAAATCAACTGTGCAATAAGCATCTTTCATTATATTTACAACACAAATAGTATCTTTAAGTTTGGGATCTGTTTTAGAAATTACTCCTGGAACTTGCTCTTTAGGAACTGCAATGAAGTTTTTAGTTACCAAAGTTTTGCTCCAGTAATACTTTGTTGGAAAACATTCCCACAGAATCATACCTCCTCCTTTCGTGTCTGGATTGCTGCTGCCAGCTCTGCCTGTAGAGCTGTGATCATTTCCTTGTTTTGCTCAACCCTGAGGGACATTTCTTCCATGAACTTAATCTTTTCTTCCTCTTCTGCAGGACTGGTCAGGATCTTCTCCAGCGTGAAATCCCTCAACTCCACAAAGGCTTTGATAAACACATCAGCTGGTGATCTTCTCACCTGGACTTCATATTTCAGTCCCTGGCACAGCAAAGGGTTGGCCAGGAAGAGCCTCAGGATGTGTCTAAGAGAACATTTCAGGGATTGCTCCTTGGCTCTCTTGATCTTCTCTTCTCCAGGGCTGCCGAGCAGGTGCTGCACCTCGTTTGAAAGCTTTTGGTGCTCCAACAGGCTGCCTGTGATCTCAGGTCCCAGCATCCTAGCAAACCTCTCCAGGGAGCCAATAATCCGTGGGATCAACCTGGTCATCTCCAGCTTGGTGACAGTCTCATCCAAGACAGTAAGGATTCTTTCTGTCTCCGTGCTATCAGGCTTTAACTGACATGGCTCTAACAACTTCATGACACCTACGGGGGTCACTGCCTTCTCTGGGGTTGCCATGCCCCTCACCAAAGTTCTTTGCTTCATGATGATGCTTGAAATGCAGCTGGAACCCCTGCTGCCCTGGATTCAGTTAAACATCTGTGGGTTGAGTGGTTTGAGGTCTAGAAAGGACATGACATCTCTTGCACAAGGTGAGTCTCTCAAAGAATGTCGAGCTCCCTGTGCTGCTGCTGTCACATAATCTTCCTTCGTGGACTTTCCCCCTAAAAGGAAACCGTGGTGACAGTTAGAGAAACAATGTGCTGTGGGAAAATGTGGGAGTTTCAGATTACACCTGGGTCTGAGCACAGGGTCTGGACATGCAGTGGTGGCCTCTGTCCCAGAGAAGCTGTTGTGTGCCCATGGTAAGGCAGTAATATTCCCTTAATAATAATTGCCTGGCCTTGAAGGGCGGGAGGGGGAAAGCTCCCAGTTGCTGCTGAGGAGCAGCTGAGGCGGAGCAGCGCCCACTGCAGCTCTGTAGTCCCCAGAGGGGCATGGAGAGCGGCTTGTAGGACCCTGTGCCCCCCTCGGAAGGAAGGGCAGGGTTCCCATGGGGAAACCTTCCAAGGCTGGCACTGGCAGGGGATTGGCAGGGCCGGAGGGAACAGGGGCAAGAGGAGGGGGCAGCCGAGTGTGGGAGGCTGGAAGGGAGCAAAGGGTGCCCGGGGCGTGGGTCTCGGTCAGCCGGGGGGCCCAGGGCACAGGCGGCTATGGGGGGGATTCCCGGCGGGGACGGCACCCCGTGTGAGGGGCGGGCGGCTCGGGGGTCTGCTCTGGGGGATGCCGGGCCCGGCCGGCTCCAGGCCCTGCCCCGCTCCCGCTCCCCGTCCCGGTTCTGATCCCGATCCCGCTCCGGCTCCAAATCCCGCTCCCGCTCCCGCTCCCACTCCGGCCCCCGATCCCGATCCCACCCTCCGTCTCCAGCGTCGCCGTTGCCAGGCGACCGAGGGGGCGGGGCCTCTCCCGGCAGCCTATGGCGAGCGGAGCCTGCCCCGCCCATCTCTTGATTGACAGCGACGCTGTCCAATGAGAAGCCCCGCGGGGCGGCCTGCCGGGGATGGGCGGGCTGTCATGGCGGCCGCGGGCCCTGCGAGGGGAGCGGGGCGGCGTCCTGTGTGCCTGAGAGCGCGACAGGTAACCCCAAAAATAAACATCCCCCCGAGGCAAAGCCTGCCGGGCCCGGGGCAGCCCAGGGGGCGTCCAGGAGCCCCGAGCGGGCTGTTTTGCCGCGGGCTGCCTTTTGCCGGGGCTCAGCCTCCACTTCGCTGATGGGCAGAGCCCCGAGCGGAGCAGCAGAACTGGGCATACTGGTCGGCACAGCCCGCTGGCCCTGCCCACACACAGAGCCAGAGAGAGGCTGGTGGCGGGACACACAGTGGGACTGCCGGGGCTGGGATGGGTGGGTGGATGCATGAATGGATGCATGGATAGGGATGGATGGACAGATGGGAGGATGGAAGGGCATCCAGGGAGGGTCCAGGGTTGTCTGGGTCTGTGCCTTCCCAAACCTACCAGGACCATGGGTCCGGAGAGACTCAGGATGGGGCCACGCCTGTGCTGGCTCTGGGGTGCTGGACTGAGTGTAGAAACACAGAATTAAGGTTGGAAAAGCCCTCTGAGATCATTGAGTCCAACCATCCCCAGCACTGCCATGGCCACCACTGCCCCGTGTCCCCAAGTGCCATCCACATGGCTTTGAAATCCATGTAGGAATGGGGACCCCACCACTGCCCTGGGCAGCTGTGCCAGGCATGGACAGCCCTTTCAGTGGAGTTTTCCCAGCATCCAGCCTGAATCTCCCCTGGCACAATTGAGGCCATTTCCTCTTATCCTGTTCTTGTCCCAAAATAGGTTCTTTTGCCCTGTGTGCAAGAGGCCATATGCCCTGAAGACATTTTGGCAATTAAATCTGTCTTGAAAAGAAATGTCTTTCCAAAGTTGAGGAGTGTCCTGATTTGCTTTGTTTGAAATGGGCCACTGCTCTCCAAGAAATGCAGACTTGGACTTCCTTACAGCCACAACCTGGAGATGGGATCAATTACCCAGGAATGTCACGAGAGCCCCCTGTGTCCTGGTGACACAGCCTGCTCGAAGGGACAGTGAGTCCTGGGGACATACAGGGAGCAGGAGGGAAAGAGTGGAGTGGTGGATCGCAACCAAACCTCTGAAGTAGGGAACACTGTGGATCACTGCTGCTCCCTCCTGGATCTGAGTAATCACAGACAGTCTCATCCTCCAGGCAGAGATGGAGCTGATGACACATGCCCAGAGCAGCCTGACTCGTCCTGCAGCTTCACACACCACTCCAGGCCAGCAGCAGCTCTGCTGCCAAGAAGGAAACCAGGTTAATTTGGGAGCTGGGTGAGACATCACTGAACCTGCGTCAATCCCACCTCATCCAGGATGTAGGAAAGCCTCAGATTCCCTGCACCCAAACCCACCAGACTGCATCACTGGCCTGAGCCAGAGGTGCCCAGGAATCTAAACCATGTGGGACGTGTCTGAGCAAGGAAGGGAGAGCCAGGAGACCCTGGGTGAGGTACAGCCCGGGCACGTCATCCCCCGTGGTTTGAGTCTGGCATTGTTCTGATACCAGGTCCTTGTGGCAGACACCTGGCCACCAGAGAACTCCCTGGCCCCAGCTGGGCTTTCCCAGCCTCTCCAGGCTGGATCCTGCTCCTCTGTGGCAAAGGGGAGCACAGACTGTGGGATGCAGCTGGCTTGGAAGGCCCTGATCCACTCCAGCTTAGTTTGCCCAGATATTTTCCTTGTTCCTGCTGCCACCCATCCATGTGTGGGACAGGGGAAGGGGCAGCAGGGAAGGGATGATTTAAACCTATTGTGCAATGATGGTGAAAGAGCAGAAGCACACAGTGAAGCCTTGCTGCAGGCAACAGCACCCCAACCTGTCACTGCAGGGACAGTCCCCTCCTGCCTTCCTACCATCCTTTGGCTGCAGCCTTGCATCATGCTCTGCTGGGAATGTGGATCTCTGGCATCACACCAAGCCCTGGAGGAATCCACAGGGCTGACTGATCCCTGACCGCATTCCACCTGCACCTCTGGCTGCTGTTCACTCATTCCCATGTCATGCTGTCAGTAGGATAACATGCTCCTCATCCATACTGTGAGCCCGTGGGAAGGAGTCTGCACTTCCCTGGCCCCCAGACCCGGTGCGAAAGGCTTAGGGCACAGAGAATGCAGGGAGTCCCTGCAGTACAGAACTTGCTGAAGACATGAGTGTAGTGGGGTTTTAGTGTAAGCCCTGAGCAAATGAACCCAAAAAGGGGAAGGCTGGAGGTGCTTGGCTGGCTGTGAGAACCCTGAGTGTGTGAGTTTGGTCAGGCCAAACTTCCAGCCCTGGGGGTAGTTCTGAGTCACAACAAAAAAGACATTGAGGGGCTGGAGCGTGTCCAGGGAAGGGAACGGAGCTGGGGAAGGGGCTGGAGCAGCAGGAGGAGCTGAGGGAGCTGGGGGGGCTCAGCCTGGAGAAAAGGAGGCTCAGGGGGGACCTTCTGGCTCTGCAACTCCCTGAGAGTGGAGCCACGTGGCTCTACTCCCAGGGAAGAAAGGACAGGACAAGAGGCAATGGCCTCAAGTGACCTCAAGTGGAGGTTCAGGTTGAATATTAGGGAAATTTCATGGAAGGAATGGCCAAGCACTGGCACAGCTGCCCAGGGCAGTGGTGGATCCCCAGCACCAGAGGGATTTAAAAGTCATATGGATGTGGCACTTGGGGACATGGGTTAGTGCTGGAGGAACAGTTGGACTTGATGATCTCAGAGGGCTTTCCCAGGCTTAACGGTTCTGTGATTCTATGGTTCTATTTAAGTTACAACCTCCAGTCTCCCAGGCAAATTCCAGCTGCTTCCTTGCTCTGTCAAGCGGGAACATCCAGGGCTGGATTAGCACAGACATCCAGCCCCTGCAGAGCCAGGTCCAGGGACCTGCCAACATCCACAACGTGCCCTGGGGAATAGTTGAGCTCCAACAGCTCCAGGGGCTTCCAGGCCATGGGGCTGGGAAGCTGGTGAGGAGAGGGCAAAGGGGGCGAGGCATCACCCCAGCCTGGGGCATTTTGTACCAGGGGTGCTGCTGCATGCCAGGGCTGACTCCTGCCATGGGAACACTGGGATCAAGGACAGCACTGAGCTGGGGGACTGGAGAAACTGGTGACTGGCTTCTCCCAGCACGGGAAGGACGGGGAGGGGCCCAGAGGGGCTGAGCTCTATAACCTCCACACAGAAGAGCACTGTTAGAGCCCCACAGCCCCTCTGCTTCCATGGCAAGGGGGGGGACACATCCCCCACTCCTTCAGGGTGCTGCTGCATCCCAGGAACCACTTGGGGACCCCATGGTGCTCAGGGTGCCTTTGGGGGGATGGATGGATGCATGGATGCATGAATGGATGGATGGATGCATGAATGGATGCATGGATGGATGCATGGATGGATGCAGTGGTTACCATGGCACTGGGGATGAACTGCACAGCAGAACCAAGCTGAAGCCACCTGAGTCAAGAGGTTCATGGAGGAAGAACAAAGCCAAGGACTTTGGAATCAGAAAACAGGGGGACAAGGAATGAGCAGTGAGTCTCTGCTTCTCACAGCACAAGAACTGGAGCACACGGTGAATTTGCCTGGATTGTAGGTTTACAACAACCTAAGAGTGCTGGTTTTTCACATTCCATTAGTAAACACCAAGACCCTGCTCCAGGATGCTGTGGAGGGTGGATACATTCAGGAGAGTCCAAAGGCCATGGAGGGCAGCTGAGGCTGGTGGGAGCTGGAGGGGAATATATGGGCTGGGGGACCCTGGTGGGCTTTTGGCTGGATGAGCAGACCGGTATTCAAACAGCTCTGAAGTACTCTGTGCTAACACGTGAATGGCCACCAAATCCACTCTCTCACTTGGTCCTTTTCTCACAGCATTCCCCAAGAAAAGCCCCAGGGTTGGCCAGCACAAGTCACCCCTGGGTGACAGCCTCCAGCTCCTCACTAAACACCTGCTTGGGTTCCAGTGCTGTGCAAAAACTGGTGTAGGTGCACAGCAGCCTGTCACTGGTGCCAGCATGACCAGAGATGTTCCCTGTCTGCCCTGTGCAGCAGCTGTCACAATGAATCACAGAATGGTTTATGTTGGAAGGGACCTTAAAGATCACCCAGTTCATTGTGGTGAACAGCAGATCCCCATTTTCCTGGACAAACCCAGCAGGCAAAAGCTGAGGTGAAGAAGGAAGGGTCTGTCCCTGTAGAGGACAGTATGCAGGGCAGATTTATCATAGGGGGGAGAAGAAGGTATCTTAAATACTCAGGAAAAGTAAGACCCTATGGACCTGTGGTTTGAAGCCAATTTAGGTGCCAAACCCTGATTTCCTGTGCAGTACTTTTAGAGCCTTTCAGCACCTGAATCAAGCCTGTGGAGAGGTTAGGGGAAAATTTTGTTTCTTTAAAAAAATTGTCTTACAGTAAATGAAGAATTCATTGTCAAGGCCTGATAGCTCCGAGTTTTTGAGCACTGGATGGTGACTTTCCTGTGCTGTCCTGGGGTCTGAGCTATGACTTTCCCATCCGTCATGAGAATTCCCTTCAGAAAACCAGCTGAGGGACACAGCTTGAAGGTACTGAGCATTCTTCAATCCAGTGAAGAAAAGACTTGATTGAGGACATGGCAACAATCTTCTAAGATCCAATTATTTCCTCAAGGCCACTGGGAAGCATAAAAAATGAACAGGCAGAAAAGGTTTATGTTAAGAACCCCCAATATTGTGAGGGTGACTGGAAAATCAGGCCATAGAACTGTGGGATATCCTGAGTGGGATCATCCAGTCCAACTGCTGGCCCTGCACAGACACCCCAACAATCCCACCCTGTCCCTCAGAGTGTTGTCCAAACCCTCCTGGAGCTCTGGCAGCCTTG
>JAWWMP010000036.1:1143574-1156748 GCA_035047865.1 Dendrocincla tyrannina
CCCCCCCCCCCCCGGCCGCGGTCACGGGTGGCGTGTCCCCGTGTCCCCGTGTCCGTGTCCCCGTGTCCTGCCGCAGGGGACGGCCCTGCTGCAATGCGGTCTCACAGCTGACGGTGACCCCCGTGTCCCTGCCTGCGGCGGCGGAGGGGGGCGACGGGGATGGGGGCTGTCTATGTGTGTGTGAACGTGCATTGGGGTGTGTATGTGTGTGTGTGTGAACAGGCATGGGGGTGTATGTGTGTGTGAACATGCATGGGGGTGTATGCGTGTGTGAACATGCATGGGGTGTGTGTGTGAACATGCATTGGTGGGTATGTGTGTGTGTGAACATGCATTGGGGTGTATGTGTGTGTGAACATGCATTGGTGGGGGTGTGTGTGTGAACATGCATTGGTGGGGGGGTGTGTGTGAACATGCACTGGGGTGTGTGTGAACATGCATTGGTGGGTATGTGTGTGTGAACATGCACTGGGGTGTGTGTGTGAACATGCATGTGTGTGTGTGTGTGTGTAGGAACATGCCCTCATGCATACATGAGCATACATGAGGATTGGGGTGTATGTGTGTCCCTGTGTGTGCATCAGTGTGCACACGTGTGTGTGAGCGTGTCTGCCCTTGCGGGGGATTCATGGGTTCATCCATGTGAGTTTGTGTGCATCTGGATGCACGAACATGCACATGTGTGCTCTTCTGTGTGCCTGCACACGCAGGAACACTGTCCTGGTTTCAGGTAGGATAGAGTTAACTTCTCAGCAGCGGCTACAGTGCAGAGATGTGTCTGTGTCCTTGTGTGCACGTGTGTCCCAATGTGTCCATGCACATGCATGGGTGGGGATCTGTGCAGGTGTGTGCACGTGCCTGCTGGCACCTTGGCACCCCTGAGTGTGTGTGTGTGTGTGTGTGTGTGTTTGGGGGTGCCATCCTGCCCTGCACCCCTCTGTCCCCAGCTCTGTGTCCCCAGCCCCCTGGCCAGCCCGGGATGCAGTGCCATGGCCAGAGGGGCCCCCTGAGATCCTCGGAGGGGCTAGAGAGGCTGCATAGCTGCTCTGGAGGGGTATGGTGGCACCCAAAACATCCTGAACTGATACAGCCTCTGCTCCAGACGGGAAATTTTCCTGGGAGAATGGATCCCAGCACCCTCGGGAAGCTCCTGCCAGTGCTGGTGGTGTCCTGGCCAAGGATCCCAGTCTGCCCTTGGGCTGCCCATGGCCCAGCTTCCCCTTCTCCCAGTCCCAGCACTGCAGCCTCTCCCGCTGCTCCAGCGTCAGGCCTGGGAGTCACTCAGGGTTTTCCCAGGGCAGGCAAAGGACGGCTGGGCAGGGAGAGCTGCTGGACCCAGGCCACAGATCTGCTGTGCCTGTGGCTGAGACAAACCTGGTGCTGGTGAGCTGCATCCCCGTGAACTGCCATGCCCACGGGATGCCCACCTGCCTCTTCACACACCCCCCAGTCCCTGTGTCCCCATCCCCAGTCCCCAACGTTGCTCCTTTCCATTTGCAGGTGACCAGGATGCTGTGCCATGGGAAGCCCTGGAGGTCCATGTGCAAGGGGCTGGTCCTGGGGACCCTCATGACCAGCTTCATGTTGCTGCTCTACTCCTACGCTGGCCCCCCGCTGCAAGTCAGCATGACTGAGTGAGTCTGGGGTCCCCACGTGTCCCCCCACAGCTCAGGAACCCCCAACTGGAGACAGTCCAGGCTCTGGTGGCTTCACACCAGGATGTCCCTTTCCCTCTGTAGGCTGCACCTGGTCCCAAACGCTGCAGGAGAGGTGGATCCGAACTCCCCAGGGGGCTGGGGAGCTCATCCCAGGGGCACTTCCTGCTCCTGGGTGGAAAGACAAGAGAAAAGGGAAGAGGAGAGGGAAGGGAGAAGAAAAGGGGCGAGGGGAAGAGTGAGGATTATGAATAGGGATGGGAAGGAAAGGAGAAAGGACAGGGGAAGAGCTGAGTCAGTTTCTTTCACTGCTGATGCTCTGCAAGGCTCAGCTCCTGTGACTCTCGTCATCAAATTTATCTCAAGGTTATAAACAAGATCCATGTGCCTCATAAGTGCTGTCGCATAGGATCATTATCAAGATCATCTTGACGAGTTCATTAACGGTATCCAAAGTCACTCCGTTCGTTAACGGTATCCAAAGTCCCCTGAGACTGCACTCTGTTCCCTGTCCTGGACAGCTCAGATAACACCCCTCATGTCCTCCCGTGTTCCCTAGGGACCTGTGAGTCCATCTGTGGGGCCAGGCTCCAGAATTATTTCCCTTTTTGCTTGAGGCTGGGTCCTCCATGGATCCCACAAGGGGTTCATGACTGCTACAAGGGCTTGAGAGCTCCTAGACCTCTTCCATGGATCCCATGAGGGGTTGAGAGCTCCCAGACCTTCTCCATGGATCTCATAAGGGCTTGAGAACTCTCAGACCCCATAAGAATGTTTTCATCTCCTCTCCATGGAGTTACAGCCATGGAAAGCTCCCCTTGATGCACTTCTTGGCACCTGGACCACCACAGCCATGCCCATGGGAGGGGTGGGGGGCCTCTACTCAGGTTGCACTGGTGCTGGTTGGGGCTGACTGCTGTGAAGACCCCATAGTGGCATATCCTCGATGTCTGGGGTTGTCCAGGGGTGAATGAGCATGGTTTGGTGGCTTGGAGATGCATCTGATGTCAGAAGGTTCATAGGGGGTGGTGGGTGCCCTGGTCCCACTGGTCACATGGCCGGGGGAGAAAGGGCTCTTCCCCAAGCTGGGCTTGTCTCCAATGGAGAGCGTGGGGGTGCTGAGGGTGAGCACCCTTCTCCAGCACCTGTTTTCAGATCCAACACACATCCCCAGCTCCAGCATTTATTCTCATTTCCAGTACCCATCTCCAGGTCCAGCATCTGTTCTCTGGTCCAAAACCTGTTCCTAGGTCCAAAACCTACTCCCAGGTCCAGCACTCATCTCCAGGTCCAACACCTGTTCCCAGGTCCAAAAGCTATTCCCATTTCCAGCACCTGTTCCCAGACCCAGCTCCTCCAGGACAGAATATACCTGACCCTTCACACTGGCCGAGCTGCCCTCACCACCGCCCTGTCTCTTCCGCCCCGCAGGATCCCCGTCCCCTCCTCCTGCTCCTCCCACCCCACTCTTGCCAAGGCTCCAGCTGTGTCCAATGGCACGGGCAGCCCCTCGGGATGGAGCTGCCGGCCCAAGCTCAATGTTATGTTCATGAAGACCCACAAGACAGCCAGCAGCACCATCCTCAACATCCTCTTCCGCTTTGGGGAGAAGCACCACTTGAAATTTGCCTTCCCCAATGGCCGCAACGACTTCTACTACCCGTCATTCTTTGAGCGCAGCCAAGTGCAGCACTACCAGCCTGGGCTGTGCTTCAACATCATCTGCAACCACATGCGCTTCCACTACGAGGAGGTGCGCAAGCTCCTGCCACCCGACACCACCTTCGTCACAGTGCTGCGGGACCCCGCCTACCTCTTCGAGTCCTCCTTCCACTACTTTGGGCCTGTCATCCCCCTCACCTGGAAGATACCGGGGGAGGATAAGCTGGCTGAGTTCCTTCGGGACCCCCAGCACTACTACGACCCCAACGGGTTCAACGCTCACTACCTCCAAAACCTCCTCTTCTTTGACTTCGGCTACGACAACAACATGGACGTCGACAGCCCGCTGGTGGAGGAGCACATCCGCGAGATCGACCGCCGCTTCCACCTTGTCATGTTGCTCGAGTACTTCGATGAGTCGCTGGTGCTGCTGAAGGACCTGCTATGCTGGCAGCTGGAGGATGTGCTCTACTTCAAGCTCAACGCCCGGAAGGGCTCCACCGTGTCCCGGCTGACCCCCCAGCTCTACGAGCAGGCCACTGCCTGGAACCTCATCGACGCCAAGCTCTACCGCTATTTCAATGCCACCTTCTGGCGCAAGGTGGAGGCCTACGGGAGGGAGAGGATGGCCAAGGACGTGGCCGAGCTGCAGAGGGAGAACGAGAAGATGACAAGCATCTGCATCGATGGGGGACACGCTGTGGATGCCAGCGCCATCCAGGAGTCCTCCATGCAGCCCTGGCAGCCCCTGGGGGAGAAGACTATCCTGGGGTATAACTTGAAGAAGAAGATCAACAAGAAGCACCAGAAGCTGTGCCGCAAGATGCTGACGCCCGAAATCCAGTACCTGACTGACCTGGGGGCCAACCTCTGGATCACCAAGCTCTGGAGTTATGTGCGGGACTTCCTCAAGTGGTAGGGGCTGGTGGGTGCCCCACGCCCCTCGGGGAAGAACGAGGTGCTTTCATTTTTCTTACTCATGGTTCTTAAGGTTCAGAACTGGCTGGAGACTCTGGTGCCCAGGAACTTTTTGGGGGACCCTCCATCTCCTTCCTGCAGAGTCCCAGCTTGGGCAGGAGAGCAGAGGCTCTGCCTCCACCTGCGGGGTCAAGGATTGAGGGTTCAGGGGTGGTGTTTTCCTGCAGGATCCACTTCTTCCTTCCCCATGGAAAGGCTGGAGGAGGCATTTGTGAAGGATGTGGCCCTGTCACAGCAGTAGCAGGACATCCATCCATCACCACGTTGCTGGGGGCACCCCAGTGTGGGCAGGGACATGCCAGGACAGCAGTGGCAGAGGGTCCCCCTTGCCCGGTATGGGCAGAGCTGTCCACAGGGAACCTGAGCCTCCAGGGGCTCCTCAAATCACCCGTTTGAGCCCTGGTTTTGGGGTGTTGGAATGTCAGAGCACCGTGCCAGCCCATGGGTGTGATGAGCACAGCACGTTCCCAGCCCACCCACAGCCATCACTCCATGGCAGGCTGTGACCCAGAGCCACCCGGAGCCATTTGGAGATTGGAAAACCCACCCCAAAAGCCCTGCATTTATCAACAGGTCCCTGTGGGCAAAGGGCACTCCCTCCCCAACCCCCGTCATTCCAGTTAGAGGGCCCTGTGGCCCTGGTCCCCACAGGGAACATCCCAGACGGTGCACAGGGACTGGTGAGAACTGGTGTGGGGAGGAGATGGGGAGCGGGGTGTGGTGGGCACTGTCCCCCTGATGCCATCCCAGGTGTGGGGGAGATGCCAAGGGCAGGGTCCTTGCCCACCCTGCCTTGGGGACAGACCTCGTGCATCCCAGCTGGGCTGGATGACACCGGTGACGCTCTGTCCTGCTGAGAGTGGCCCTGGTTGGGCACAGAGGTGGCACTGGTGGCTGAGCCTCCCCCACAGTGAAGGGATCACTCCAGCCCCCTGCCCATGTTTGGCTCCTTCTGTAAAGACCAGGAATAAAAAAAACTATTCTACTTTTGTAAGATAATTGTGTATTTGGCAGTTTTTAATGTTGGGATGGCCAGCCGGTCTCCAGGCATCTCCTCCGGGAGAGGATGGATGGGGTGGGGATGTCCCAGTGTGAAGCCATGTGGCCACAGCAGGATGTTCTGCCAGTGCCTGCTCCTCCTGTGGGGTGCTCCTGGCTCCCATCAGTCCTGGGGTTGGGGACACCTGTGTCCCCTGGGCAGTGCTGAGGAATGAGACCCCCAGAGCAAGGAGGACACCTGGGTTTGTCCCCACTGTCCCTGCCGGGTGCTGGGGGCATTCCCACGGTGTGCAGGTGGCACCAGGAAGGTCTGCTCGTTTCACAGGGACTCTGGAACCATGGGACAGCCATGATGGGTGACACAAGTCACTTGTGCCAGCTCTCCTGCTGGTGGGTGCACCCCATTTCGGGGGTGGCCATGGGGGTTGTTCAGCTGGAACACCAGCACCAGCTGTGCCTGGGTGGACACACGTCCTAACGGCTGGGCTGGAGCCACCACTGATACCACCAACTCAACTGCGTGTGACAGTGCCCACAGACACTGGGATGGGCACCAGGGAAACTTCCCAGAGGTCCAAAAGTGTCTCCCATGACATGCTGAGGTCTCCTGCTGGCACCAGGGGCCAAGTCCCACCTTGGCCACTGGTTGCCCCTGCAGATCTGAGTGGAAAATCCCCTTCACAGTCAGGTCAGCTGCAGAGCCTACCTGGGGTGATGTCCCCATGGGGACTCGCTCCCTGTCCCTCTGCACCCAGGCCACACAGAGGGGGCTGTGATGGGGTGTTGGGGACACCTGACACAGGCAGGAACCAAGGAAATGTGTGTCTGTCCTGGTTGTGTCCAAACTGCTGCTCCCAAATGGGCTCCCCATCCTGGAGAGCTGAAAGCAAGACCATGATGAGATGAGGATGGGGCACTGGGGCTCTGTGACGGGACTGGGATCATCCATGGGATGACGACAATGGTGGGATCAAAACTGTGGTGGGCCTAGGACCACCTGTAGGACCATGGAGATGGAACCAGGAACATTTGTGGGACCAAGACTGAGTGATGGGACCAGACCATGTGGTGAACTAGGACCAGGGCAAACTGGTGGGACCAGGGCCACATCCAGGATTAAAACTATGTGGTGGGACCAGCACCGTGCACAGGACAGGACTAACTGGGGATGGGACAATGTGGTGGGATCTGGACCTTGCTGAGGACCAGGAGCACAACTCCACAGTGGAACCTGCACCATGTACAGGAACAGGACTAATTGGTGGATATGGGACCAGGACCAACTGGTTCGTAGGGGGCCACGCTCAGGATCACCTGCAGGATCAGTCTGGTGGGAATGGGGTTGGGACACAGAACAGGAACTGGACAATGGGTGCAGACACTTGTGGTGGGACTGGGATGGTGTGAGGGGTGGGACCATCCCCAGGTGTGGGGCTGCTGCTGACTGTAGAGAAGGTGGAGCAAAGCCCTCTAACCCATCAGTGCCAGCTGGGACCCACTGGCACCCATCCCTGGTCCTTAAAGACCCCCAGGTGGTGGGGTGGGGGTGCTGCTCCCTGGGGATGGAGCTGTGCTGTTTGGTTCTGGTGTGTGGGGCTGTGCTGGGGGTGGCAGGTGAGTGGGGCTGGGAACTCCCTCAGTCCCACAGTGGTTGTTCTGGGGAAAGTGGGTGGTGGGTGCCGTTGGCTTTGCCCTGTGCTGGTCACCTGGACCTGCTGGTGCAGGTTATCTTCGTGGAGGGACCTTCCTAAAATGATCCCAAGCTCTGGGGACACACAGCTGAGGGAAGGGGGCTGCTGGGAGCTCCCTCAGGTCCCAGCAGCTCTGGGAGGACCTGGTTTGGGGGGTAGCAGAGGCACTGGTGGGGTCTGTGGCTGCTGGCAGTGGTCTCCCACCCCATGAGCAGCTCTTGGTGTGTCCCCACCCCTGGTCAGGTTCTGGGAATGTTACTGGTGCAGCAGGTCCTGGCTGGGGATGGAGGAGCCCCCTGTGTGCTCCTGGCTGCTCTCCCTGCCTTTGTGCTGTTGTCACCTGCCCCCAATGAGTCGTGGGGACCCCTGAGGGCCTGGATATCCCTGCTGTGTCTGGGACATGCTGCTGCTGGCTCAGCCCTCCCCTTGCTGCAGGGACCACCACGGCTCCCACTGCCTCAGAGCCCCCCAGTGACACAGTGACAGCTCCAGTGGTGTTCTCTGACATGGGGGCAGGGGAGGTTCCTGCTCATCCCAGCTCTGAAGAGCCCACCATGAACTTCACCCTGAAGCTCCTGGATGGTGAGTGCTTTTGGGGGTGTTGGGGAACAATTTTTGGGGGAGACCATGGGATGGGTCCAGTCGAGACCTCTGGGATCAACCAGCAGCACCCAGCGGGTTCTCCTGGCTGGTCCCAGCACTAGGACCACTAGGGGAAGGTGGCTGTCTCTGCAGGAGCTCATTTTGATCTTGCAGAGGGCGTAGGGCTTTGGATGGTGAGGCTTTGAGCTGTTCCCAATCCTGGGCCTGATGCCAGTGTGGGATTTTGGGGGTCAGTGATGGCCTGTCAGCTCTGTCGGTGGCAGGGGAGGGCTCCAGGAAGGAGCTGTAGCTCTGGAGAGCAGGGGAGCCAGTCTGGGGTGACAGAGCCAGGACAGCCCTTGGCTTCCAGGAATGGGGTGGGCTCTGAAATAGGGGAGCTGCAGGGATGGAGGCCACTGGTGAGTGGTGGTCAGGGATGTCTCTGGTGTCCCTGTCTCTGGTGGGATGGGCTTGGGGGTGCCACACTGAACCCACACTTTCCCTCAGGGGACCCCAGCACCACAGGGCAGCCACTGGTGCTCAGCTCCAGCTCTGTCATCCATCTGGAAGCCAGTGTCCACTTCAATCCCAGCTTCTCCATGAAGATCCACGTGGACCAGTGCTATGGGACCACCACGGAGCAGTTGGGACGCTCCAGGAGGGTCTTCATGGTGGTGAACAGTCGTGGGTCAGTGCCAGTGGGGTGGGAAGTGGGGACTGTTTCTCCAGGCACTCTGGGGTCCTGCAGGACGTCCTGATGGGGAGGGTTGTCCAGGACCTGGAGACAGCCCAGGAACGTCCCTGTGTCCCTCTCCTGCCACAGGTGCCTGCACGGGGAGAAGCTGGGGAGTGTGTCTCTCCAGCACCAGAGAGGAGGCTCCACCCTCCAACTCTCCGTCCTGGCCCCCACGCTGGAGGGTGAGCCCGAGGAGGAGGAGGAGGTGAGGGCAGGGAGAAGCCCTTGGTGGTGGAATGGAAGTCCCATGGAGGGGAGTGACCTGGGGATCCCAAAGCATCATCCTGCCTGGAACCCTAGGGTGGTGTCAGCCCCACAGGGTCGGGTAGGAGGAGAGGAGGATCCCTGAGGAGGGAAGGATGTGATGGGATGCAAGTCCCAGGGAGGTGGATGACCTGGAACTCCCAAAGCACTGTCCCTCATGGGGCATCCTGCTCCCTGCTGGGGTGGTTTTGGAGGAAGGTTGGGTGAGAAGAGAATGAAGTCCCTGAGGAATGACACAGTGGGATAGTGGTCCCATGGAGGAAGATGACCTGGGACTCCCAAAGCATTGTACCTGCTGGAGTGGTCTCAGCTCCATGGGGTTGGAGGGGAAGAGCGCAGGGTCTCTGAGGAAGGAAGGACATGGTGGGATGGAGGTCCCAGGGACAATCTGGGACTCCCAAAGCACCCTCCCTCCTGGGACATCCTGCTCCCTGCTGGGGTGGTCTCAGCCCCAGGGGGTTGGAGGGGAGGAGAGCAGGGTCTCCAAGGCAGGATGCAGCAGGGTGGGTGTCCTGGCAGGTCTATGTGCACTGCCTGCTGACAGTGTGGGGACAAGGACGTGTCACCAGGTCCTGCTTCTACAGCCATGACACGGCCAGGTACGCTGGGTGCTGGTGCCAGGGACACAAGCACTCATGGGTGTGTTGGGAACAGAACCCACTCGTCATGGGGACCCACCTGGGGGAACCAGATCACCCCACTGCATGCTGAATTGGCTTCTCTAATGGCAGCTGGTGGCATCACCACAGGTCCAAGCACCCTCATGCTGCAGATGAATTGAGGAGGTGTTTAGAGTCACCTGGAGGACATCTCCTCTAGGGTGGCACCATGTGGGTCTTATGGTGGAGTCTGGAGACCCTAGACCACCCCCCCAGCTCTGTCCTTGCCTCTCCCAGCTGGCAAAATGCGGAGGACCCTTCCTGGAGTGCCCTGTGCCACTGCTGTGACACCAGCTGTCCCCCTGGTGACACCCTCCCAGGACACCTGCCAGGTACCAGGGGTGGGACATGGTGGCCCCATGTCATTTTGGGGTGTTGGGAGGAGCTCCTGGGCCTGGGATGGGGTGTATTGGCCATGTCCTTCCACAGCATTCCCAGGTGAGGGGACACTCCACCGGGAGACAGTTGGACCAGTGCTGGTGCAGAAGGGGAAGGTGCCCTGGTATAAAGGTGAGGGACACCCCAACCCTCTCCCGTGTCCCCAAACCCTTCTCCTGAAGTGCTGGACCACCCTGTGATCCCCCACCTGGTGTGTTTTTTGCCATCCCCAGCGCTGTGTCGCACCACGAAGAGGTTCCTGCTGGCCGGGCTGGCCCTGATGGGCAGTGCCGTGGTGGTGATTGCCATGCTGGGGGGGCTGCTGGGGCTGGCCCTGACCACCTGGAGCCGGGGAAGATGTCGGCGGGGACAGTGGCCACCGAGGCACAGCTGTCCCTTCCAGGCTGAGCTGCAGCAGGTGGTGGGGGCCCTGGTCCTCAGGGAGACAGGGAAAGGGGACGAGGTGGGACCAGACCCCCTTTCTCCCCAATAAATGTGGCTTTGTTTCCTCTACAGCTTCTCCAGGTGGTAGCATGTGGATGCCACCATGGGATGGGGATGTGCCACTACACTGACAAGCCACGTCTCCTCCAGGTTCCTCCAGGTACCTGGAGATGTGACTTCCAGGTGTGGTGGCACAGTACCAGCCCATGGTGCTGGAGCTGGTGGCTCCTGGCTGGGGGGATTTTGAGTCCCTGGAGACCATGGACAGGGTGGCAGCTCCTTGATGTCCCATGAGGCTGTGAAGGGATGGAGGGGCTCCAAGAGCTGCTCTGGGCAGGTAGAGAACCCCTGTACCAGGGTGGAGACCCCTGAGAGAGGGGCTGGGACCCAACCAGACCCACATGTCCCCCAGATGGGGACATGGCTCTGGCATGGCTGTGGTGGCACCTGAGCATCACCCACTGGGGCTCACGTTTGAAATGGTTTATTAGGACCAGTGTGGGGCAGGGTGGGTGCTCTGGGATCGTCACCAGAGCGAGGGGTCACAGTAGGTGGGTCACAGCAGTGCTTCAGTTCCCCCAGAGTGTGCAGGGTTGGAGGAGCTCAGTGAGGTTTTGGGGGCTCTCCCGGTGTCCTGTAAAGTTTGCGGAGGCTGGAATCCATCAGGAAATCCACAGTCCTGCGGCAGGACAAGGGGTCAGCGGGGTTCCTGGGGTACTAGATGTGATGGGGAATGGGTGGAGCTGTCCCTAATGTCCCCGAGACACCAGCCCCACCAAAACAAGGCTTAGCACAGCCTCACTGTGCTAATCCCAGCTCAGCTCCAGATAATCCCCATCCTGACAGGGACGTGCCCTGGCTGGACCCAGCAAAGCCCTTTTGGGGTGGAGACACCCCTGCAGCACTCCGTGCTCCCAGCCCTGAGCCCACAGTGAGAGGGGTCCCGCTCCATCTCCGGGATGCAGGGATGGGGCAGTGGCACCCACCGGTCCCCACGCCCAGGGGTGTCCCGGTGTCCCTGTTACCTGTCGATGGGAGTGATGATGAGGGGGATGGCTGCCAGCCCCAGGGCCGTGGTGGCCCAGCGGCGCACAGGCAGGGGCCAGCGCGTCAGGGTCCCCAGCAGGGCCAGCGAGGCGGCGCAGAGCCGGTTGATGGTGAAGCCAGGGATGGCCACCGAGGCCAGGCCCTGCCACACGAAGGTGTCCACCACGGCCACCCCCACCTGCGTGGGGTCCTGTGCGTGGGCCTGGGGGAACACAGGGGTCAGCAGGGGGTTCAGTGGGGTGGGGGGGGTGGGAAGGGGATGGCACTCACGGTGGCAGCTCTCCGCCCCTTGTCGATGGCATCGGCGGTCACGTAGGCGGTGGCCACGCCGTAGCTGGCCCACACCACTGGCACTGGCACCAGCGCGCGGAACGACTCGCCCACCTCGTTGGCGTAACCTGGGGGGATGGGGGGGTTAGCTGGGACAGAGACCAGCTGTGTACCTGTGTCACCCACCCAGAGTGTCCCTGTGCCCTCCCTGGGTGTCCCCATGTCACTGAGAGCAGGGATGGATGCTGCACAGGGTGGGTTTGGAGCAGCTGGGTCTCCTTGGACCCCTCTGCCACCAGACAGCTGGGCTGGGGCTGACCAGGGCCAGTACTGGTGTCTGTGCCTGGTGCCCAGTGCTGGTACCAGTGCCAGAACTGGTGTGTGTGACTGGTGCCCTCTGTGACCAGTGCCCGGTGATGGTACCCAGTTCTGGTCCCTGGTATCTGTGCGTGCTGCTGGTGGGTGGTCCCACTGCCCAGTACAGGTGCTGGTGCACAGCATGAGTGACAATGATGGGTACCTGGTGCTGGTCATGGTACTGGTCTGCAGTGCTGGTACCTGGTGTGTAGTGCCTGCTGTGTGGTGCTGGTACCCAGTACCCTGGCTCAGTGCTGGGTGGCAGTGCCCGAGGACAAGTGTCAGTGCCCAATTGTGCTGTACCCAGCACAGTGCCCAGTATGTGATGCTGGTACCCAGCACAGTCCCTGGTGCCCAGTGTGGTGCCCGGTGCTGGTACCCAGCACAGTGCGCTGGTGCCTGCATGTCAGTGCCCTCTGTCAGTGCCCGGTGCTGTGCCCAGTAACCAACACCAGTGCCTGGTTCCTGGTGCCAGTGCCCGACACCTGATGTCAGTACCCAGTGTCAATGCCCAGTTCCCGGTGTCAGTACCCTGTGCCCGGTGTCAGTGCCTGGTTCCTGGTGCTGGTGCCCTGTGACAGTGCCTAGTACCCAGTACAGTACCCGGTAGTGGTTCCTGCCGCTGTGCCCAGCGCCGGTGCTGGGTAGCAGTGCCCCAGTTCCCATGTCAGTACCCAATGTCAGTGCCCGGTTCCTGGCGTTCCTGCAGTTCCCAGCGCTGGTACCCACTATCAGTACCTGGTTCTCTGTGTCAGTGCCCGGTGCCGGTACCCAGTGTCAGTGCCCGGTTCCCCGTGCTGGTACCCTGTACCCGGTGTCCGCGCTCAGTGTCAGTTCCCGGTGTCAGAGCCCGGTTCCCGGTGTCAGTGCCCGGTGCCCAGTGTTAGTGCTCCGTGTCAGTGCCCGGTTCCCGGTGTCGGTACTCAGTGTCAGTGACCGGTTCCCGATGTCAGTGCCCGGTGCCCGGTGTCGGTGCCCGGCCCCGGAGCCCCCGCAGCCCGCGGTGCTCACCCAGGTACCGCACCCACGTGTCCCGGTACAGGTCCGGCTCCGCCGCCCCCATGGCGCGCGCCGCCGCTCCCGCGCATGCCCCGCCCCCTACGTCGCGAACCACGCCCCAACCAGGATTAGGCCCCGCCCATCTACGTGACCCCATACAGCCCCGCCCCTCTGGGCCGCGAGATGGCGGAGTGGGCGGGGCCGGGGACACGTGACCCGCGGTCACGTGGAGGGGCAGCAGGGGACAGTTCTGGGGCTGGGAACACTTTTGGGGGGCAGCAAGGGACAGTTCTGGGGTTGGGGACACTTTTGGGGGGCAGCAAGGGACAGTTCTGGGGTTGGGGACACTTTTGGAGGGCAGCAGGGGGCAGTTCTGGGGTTGGGGACACTGTTGGAGGGCAGCAGGGGGCAGTTCTGGGGTTGGGGACACTTTTGGAGGGCAGCAGGGGACAG
>JAWWMP010000036.1:1178609-1193278 GCA_035047865.1 Dendrocincla tyrannina
CCTGGGCTGGTGGAAGGTGTCCCTGTCCATGGCAGGGGGTGGCACTGGATGGGCATTAAGGTCCCTTCACACCCAAACCATCCCATGGTTCCCTGCCAGGCAGCACCATCCTGCTGGAGCTCGGTGGGTGCTGAGCCCTGTCCTGGCAGTGCTCCAGGGCTGTGGTGTGGGGGCTGCCTGGAGCAATGGGAGCAGCCCAAGGAAGGATTAAATGTCTGAGGAAGCATGGCATTCCCGTATGTCCCGGTGCTGTCCTGGATCCCTTCTGTCTTGGCTGCATCCAGACGCTTCCCAGCTTTTCCAGAATGGGAGTACAGCTTGTGTGCAGCTAGGGCTGCTCTCCTGACTTTTACACAGCATCATCAGCCCTCATGGAGAGCTGATCCCACTGAAAACCTTGGGTGATTTGGTGTATTAAGACATTTAGGAGGAAAATCTTGGCTTCTCCCCAAAAACCACAGTGACTTCTATGCATAGGCGTTTCCAAGGTAACTCAGTAGCACTGCTAAATAAAATCATCTCAAGTGTGGTGCCTGATCCTTCACCTCCTCAGGAGGATGTTCTGAGAGAGTGGGAATGAAAACTAAAAATATTCTTGGTACCTCTCTCTTAACACACATTACTGAGGTCACATTTCATGGAATCATGGAATGGGATGGATGGGACCTTAAAGCCCATCCAGTGCCATCCCCTGCCATGGGCAGGACACCTTCCACTAGCCCAGGTTGCTCCAAGCCCTGTCCAACCTGGCTTTGAACACTTCCGGGGATCAGTTTGACTTGAGAGTGGTTTTCCCCTTTGGAGTCCTGATGGATTTGGCAGAGCTGGGAGCTTTACTGGGATTTTAAGTTTTCCCTGACTGTCCCTGTTAGGATTATAAACATTTCCCATAGACCTGTTCTGGTTTATAACAACTTTTCTTGTAAAGTTGCTTGGTGAGGGGAGGAACATCTTTAGTATCCTGCAAAGAGCAGCTTCTGGTTTTACTGGAATATAAAGCCATCCACAGGTGGGGTTCTGGGATTTTAGTTTGGATCCTCCTGTAACATCACTGAGAAAAATACCCTGCAGTGCTTTTCTTTATGGTACAGCTTCTGATGCAAGGACAGTAAGATTAAAAGCTGTGTTTTATTTAATGTGAACTTAATCCCTCAGGTTTTACTTCCTTGTAGTCCCACACACCTCTGTGAATATTCAGAACTTCCACACATAATTAGGAATGCTGAGATATTCCAGGATGTGTTGTTGGAGCCCCTTTAAATATTCATAAAGCTACTCAGGGTCAAGGCTGAGATGGTAAAAATGCCCTGAGAAATTGTTGTGATTCCCATGGAAGGGCCTTCCCCCCTGTTCTGCTGTCCCTGTCCCTGCATTGGGTGCCCCTGGCAGGCATGCAAATGTCTCCCACCCTGAGCAGCCAAGGAATTAATTAGTGGGATGGATCATTCAGGTTGTTCAATCAGGTCTTGCGTCAGGAAGAATTCAGTGACTGGGGGGCTGAGGAGGAGGATGGATAAATGGCCCTGTGTTCTGTTGGGATTGCTGTTTTGAATGCCTAATTCTGACACCCCTTCACCTTTTGTAATAAAATAATTTTTATTACAGCCTGAAGAAGAGCCTAAAGAGGAAGCAGCACCAGCCAAGCCCGTGGTGGGAATTATTTACCCTCCTCCAGAGGTCAGGAATATTGTGGACAAGACTGCCAGCTTCGTAGCCAGGTAAGTGACACTGGTCTTGTGTTTCCTGGGATTTTCATGTTTCTGCTCATCAGTGCAGCTCCAGGAGCTGAAAGAGGTCACAGTCCTGTGGATTTATGTAAAGGATTGTAAGGATTGAGTCTGGACCAGTGAGACCAGAAGAGAAACAATACTCTACTGAAGAGGTGTAAGACACACTTTGCTAGAAAAAGAGGTAGTAAATGAATAAAGTTTTTGTTAAAATGTGCAGTGTGCTGCAATAACCAGTAACAGGTCCTGTTCTGAATGATTTGAAGGGGAAACCAGATCCCAGCTGGAAAGGGAGCGTTGGTCCAGATGCTCCAATGAGTGATGAAGCCAAGAGGAGCCATGGTCCTGTTTTAGTGCTAAAATGTGGTGGCTGTTGTGGGTTTAAGAGAATCACTAAATGCTGCTCTAGACAAAGGTACTTACTGTGTAACTCATCTCTCAAATGCTGCCAAGGAGTGTTGGCTTCCTTTGAGGGTAAGGAAGAGACTGTGTCTATCCTTTGGGATTGTGAGGAGAAGGAGGTGGAGTGTCTAAACAAGGCTTGGAGGTATCCAGGGAATATAAAGAGAAACATACAGTGGCAGCAGTGAATTTTCCCAAATTGTCCTAAAATAAACAGCTCGTGCTTTGGATGGGAGGAGTGGATGTTAACTGGACTGGGGCTCTCCTAAATGCAGCATTCCCTGCACAGCCTGATGGTTACTTGCTTTTTGTCTGTATATAACCTTTCTGGAACTGGACTTAGTCTTAAAATCTTGACAGTAGAGCAAATAACATTGACTTAGTAAGTAACCTTTAAACTTCGTCCAGTCAGTCCAGGAAATGTGTTGCTGTGGCAGGTGAGTTACTGAGAGGTGAACCCTCCCATGTGGAGGGAAAACTGCTCCGGGGCTGATGCCTCCACGCATCTCCCTCTGAAAGAGACATTTACACTTGAGTTGGTGCCTGTTCAACTCATTTAACCAATTCCTCTTTTTCCTCCCCAGAAATGGTCCAGAATTTGAAGCCCGAATTCGTCAGAATGAGATAAATAACCCAAAGTTCAACTTCTTGAACCCCAACGACCCTTACCATGCCTACTACCGGCACAAGGTCAGCGAGTTCAAGGAGGGCAAGGCCCAGGAGCCCTCGGCTGCCATCCCCAAGGTCATGCAGCAGCAGCAGAGTGCCCAGCAGCAGCTCCCACAGAAAGTGAGTGTTGCTTCCAGCACTGTGCTGAAGAATTCAGCTGCTGAGGGGTTCTGTCACAGCCTGGGGTTGAGCAAGAGGCTTGAAAGTCAAGAAGAAAGAGTTGGTTATACATTTACCAAAAAGACAGCTATGAGAGTCCTGGAGTTGAGTGTCTGGGGCTTTGTTTTGATGCAGATGTGCATCCTTCAGGTATTGGTAAATCAAAGTTGTGTGTGAAAGAGCCAATATATAATTGGTCCGTATTAATTACATTTAGCTGTGTATTGACTGATACAGTACTACAGTAGTGATCACTTGGACTGGATGTGTTTAGACCTCTTGCCAGAGGAATCCCTTGGAGTCTGGGCTTGTTGCACACACTGTTTTGTAGAAACATCTCCTGCCAGAAGGATCAACTTCCCCTGTTTTCAGCTGTGCTTTCATATGTGCTGGGTGGGAAAAGGGCATGGACTGAGTCCAAGGCAGGGCCAACAGCCACACTCTGGTGTTGGTGGTCCTGGAGGGTTATAGTGAAGTCCTGATGGTTTCCGGTTTTGTTTGCTGTTGGAGCAGCTTTTTTTTCCCCATATAAATACAGGTGGCCACATAGACCCCGTGGTTCTCATTCTTCTCATCTGTGCAGCTGCCAGGATATCTTGACTGGTGTTGCTTTCCCGCAGCAGCTAAAGAAAAATCAGATTCCCCTGAGTGTTTTTTCGTGGTTCCCTGCAGGAATTCACTGAGCTGTCTCCGTTGTCCCTGCAGGTGCAGGCCCAGGTGATCCAGGAGACAGTGGTTCCGAAGGAGCCGCCCCCGGAGTTCGAGTTCATAGCGGACCCTCCGTCCATCTCGGCCTTCGACCTGGATGTGGTGAAGCTCACGGCACAGTTTGTGGCTCGCAACGGCCGCCAGTTCCTCACTCAGCTCATGCAGAAGGAGCAGAGGAACTACCAATTCGATTTCCTTCGCCCCCAGCACAGCCTCTTCAACTACTTCACCAAGCTGGTGGAGCAGTACACAAAGGTGCTCCTGGCAGTTACCTTGCAGGTTGATCTTTTTCCCTCAGCAGGAGTGATTTTGGAAGGCTGCTGAAGCTCTACAAACCAGCCAGGCTAGAATTCCAGCCTTTAGTCCCACTCTTCAGGGTAGATACTATGCTGAGCACAGTGGCCTGTCACTTAAATGTACCACACACTATTGTAATACAGGTAAAAATGGTGAGGTTTTAAATCCAGAGGATAATTGGAAGGCCACGAGTGAGTGTTTTTAAGTGCAGGGCTGAGCAGTAAGTAATGAGAGGGCTACAGTACAATAAATGGGACATAGCCCCAGGGTCTGCTGGTATTTTTAGCAGTGTGGAAGGAGAATAATTGCTTTGAAGGAGGCTTTGGTACAAAAAATTGTCACTAACTGTTATGCAAAATATGTTTCAGATCTTGATCCCACCGAAGGGCTTACTTCTCAAGCTCAAGAAAGAGGCTGAAAATCCCAAGGAAGTCCTAGATCAGGTATTCCAGGAAAAACATGCAAAATTGCTGAAGCATTTTGGTTACGTTTTGATTTTTTTCTCTCTGCATGTTGTTTGATTGGTGGCAGCAAACACAAGTATACAGAGAGGAAAATGGATGTGTCACCTGCTGTCACTTGAGCACAGGGGGCTCAGACTTACAAACTACCAGCTGGTGTTGATGTTGGGGGGAGTTTGTGGCAGCACAGAGGTACTGCACAATTCCCTTCCCAAGTGCTTACAAAGTAGAGTCATGGAATGTCCTGAGCTGGAAAGGATCCACAAGGATCATCCAGTCCAACCCCTGGCCCTGCACAGATACCCCAGCAATCCCACCCTGTTCCTCAGAGCATTGTCCAAACACTCCTGGAGCTCTGGCAGCCTTGGAGCTGTGCCCACTGCCCTGGGGAGCCTGTTCAGTGCCCACCACCCTCTGGGGGAAGAACCTTTTTCTGAGATCCAACTTAAGCCTGTCCTGGCACAGCTCCAGCTGTTCTTCAATTCATTTGCAAACCAACAGTGAGCTGACTGTGATGTTTCCTGTCTGACACTGTGTGCTCTGTCTGCTCTGCAGGTGTATTACAGAGTGGAGTGGGCCAAGTTCCAGGAGCGAGAGAGAAAAAAGGAGGAGGAGGAGAAGGAGAAGGAGCGTGTTGCTTATGCCCAGATTGATTGGCATGACTTTGTGGTTGTGGAAACAGTTGACTTCCAGCCCAATGAGCAAGGTATTGATGTTAGGCATTGTAACCTCAATGAAATTCAGCCCCTTTCAGCAGGGGGTGTGTCCTGAAGTCCCATTTTTAGATAGACATTGAGGTTTACAGCCTTTTGTCCTTCAGGGATGGAAGGGAAAAGCCTTACAGTGACAGTTGGCAGGGCTGCTCTTGTTTTCTGGTGTGTCCACTTCTCCACTTCCACCAGGACAGCAGAGCTTGTTGCACTTTCTAATAGTGTTACCACTTCTAAGTCCCTTCATCTTCATGTGTCATGCTCGTCTTGGTCTGTATAGATTCCCATTCCTTTCTATATCCCTTGGCTTCCAGGGATTTTGTTGCCACCGCTTTTTATTCAAGAAACTGGTATTTTTGTCTGTTCCTTGAGCAAAGGAATGGGACAGAGAAACAAAAGCTCTGTTTTCTGCATTGTAGGGAACTTCCCTCCTCCCACCACTCCAGAAGAGTTGGGAGCTCGAATTCTGATCCAAGAGCGTTATGAGAAGTTTGGGGAAAGTGAGGAGGTAGAGATGGAGGTGGAGTCAGATGAGGAAGATGAAAAGCAAGAGAAAACAGATGAGCCCCCAGCCCAGCTGGATCAGGACACACAAGTGCAGGATATGGATGAGGTAACTGACCAGTAGAATCAGCATTGTGTTTGTCCCCTGAAGTTTTGTGTGGTTTGTGATGCTCTTCACTTTCACTGTAAGAAGTTCTTCAGTTTCTTGAGGAAATGAGATTTCCCTCTGATGAAATCTCAAAACAACCTACTTCTGCTGGAATATAGTTTTTTTAGTGTTTCTCGTGACAGTACAGATCTCAAGAGACAAATCCAGTAATTTTGTCACCCAGTGGTGTGGATTTTATGTTTCTGTGATGAAGTCTTTTCAGGCTTTTTTCTGCCCAGAGCCTGGAACACTGAAAGATGACTCATTTCAGACTCTGCCCACTGTAAGCTGCTTTTCTGGTAACAGGGAACAAGAGTGTGGTTAACCATAAGCCCCTGCTTGCCAGGCTGTTGTAATGTGGAAGCTGAGGAGTATTTGCTTCCTCTTCTGGGTCTGCTGAACTTCTGGATCATGATTGTCCAGAGGAACCACTGCCATAGCTGTCCAGAGCCAGAACCGCTCCACTGCTTTGAAGCTGCATAATCTCTTCTCCCAGTGCTGCATAGGATTTTATGCCTCTCAGACCTTGTCTCTGAGTATTTGACTGCTAGAACTTGATTTTGATTTTTGTTTTCTTTTGAATAAGGGCTCAGATGATGAAGATGAAGGTCAGAAGGTTCCTCCTCCTCCAGAAACCCCAATGCCACCTCCTCTTCCTCCCACACCAGATCAGGTCATTGTGCGGAAAGATTATGATCCCAAAGGTAAATCCAAGTAGTGGGGGAAAAAACCCACCTTTATTTCTTCCTGATTAATCACAAACCATTTATTTCTAGCCTGCACCAACACTGTGGTTTTGCTTTCCTAGCCTCAAAACCATTGCCACCCGCCCCAGCTCCGGATGAGTACCTTGTTTCTCCCATCACTGGAGAGAAAATTCCTGCCAGTAAAATGCAGGAGCACATGCGGATTGGCCTGCTGGACCCGCGGTGGCTGGAGCAGAGGGACAGATCCATCCGGGAGAAGCAGAGTGACGATGAGGTCTATGCCCCAGGTGAGCCTGAGCATTGACTGTCATTAGTAGATTGAAGCCTTTTATAAAGTTCAAACCAAACAGAATTAGCTGTTGCTGGCCAGTATCTTTAAGAAGAAAGGAGCCAAGAGTTGGACTTGGGTGTTTCTTGTGTGTCCTTCCAACTCGGAATATTCTGTATAAAAAGAGCAGCACTCAGCCATTAGGCATCAGGTAATTGAAAGATCAGTAACAGGGGCTTGATCATGTTTGATTATATCTCTTGAGGTAAGAATTGCTCATTTTTTCTCTCAGGTTTGGATATTGAGAGCAGCCTGAAGCAGCTGGCAGAGCGCCGTACTGATATCTTCGGTGTAGAAGAGACTGCCATTGGTAAAAAGATTGGTGAAGAGGAGATCCAGAAACCAGAGGAAAAGGTAGAGCAGAAACTGAGGGGTTTTTTAACAGATGCCTGTAGTATTGTGAATGCTCAGACTTTTTGCTGTCAAGCTGCTCTCTTGATTTATTTGTAATCTGGAGAGGCTGTGGGGTTATTCTGGTTTATTTTACCCTCACAGGTGACCTGGGATGGCCACTCTGGCAGCATGGCCCGCACACAACAGGCTGCTCAGGCCAATATCACTCTCCAAGAGCAAATTGAAGCCATCCACAAGGCCAAGGGCCTGGTGCCAGAAGATGACAGCAAGGAGAAGATTGGGCCCAGCAAACCCAACGAGATTCCCCAGCCACCCCCTCCTTCCTCAGCCTCCAACCCCCCTGCCACTGCTCAGCCCATCACATCTGTGCCTCGTCCACCCACCGTGAGTATTTGGGCTTCTAGAAGCCAGTTCCTGGGGCTGTAACGAATTAGGAGGGAGTCCTGGTGAAGGCCAGGGGTTGTAACAGGAGGGTGCTGTCACGAAAGATGATTTTTTGGGAAGTTCATGGTTTAAGAGTAGTTTGGAAACAATACAGGAACCTTAGTTTAAAATGGAAATGATATTTAGGTATTTTTGTCCTTAGAGGTATCAAAAAGAGTTGGATCAGCTGGGCAGAGGGATCTTGGAGGCAGAGAGTGTGGCTAAGAAAGGATGGGTGGGGGCTCTTGTAGCTGTAAAGTGATTTAAGACAGGAGCTGCCCCAGGTAAGAAACATTCACAAGTGACTCATGCCGTGCCCTGCCCCAGGGGATCTGCTGTGTGACTCCAACGAGCAATTTTAAAAAAGAAACAAAGTGCCTCAAGGTCTGATCCCGGAGTGGTGAGGGAAGGAGGACCGTTTAATCTGTTAATGAGGCTTCTGTGCCTTGTCATGGCAGCTTCGGCTGTCCATACGGTGGGGCCACTCAGGCTCTCAGCAAGCCTTTGGCCAGCAGAACCCGTGGCCAGTTTCCATGGATATTTTAATCAGGATTGTGACCAGCTCTGGGCATTCCTGCACGTTCCTGCTAAGGACCTTGCCGTTCTCTCTGCAGATGCCCCCTCCCGTCCGTGCTGCCGTGGTTTCTGCAGTTCCAGTCATGCCTCGTCCCCCGATGACTTCCGTGGTCCGGCTGCCCCCAGGCTCCGTCATTGCCACCCCCATGCCCCCCATCATCCACACCCCACGGATCAATGTGGTGCCCATGCCCCCCTCTGCTCCCCCCATCATGAGCCCCCGCCCGCCCCCCATGATTGTACCCACAGGTCAGTGACTTCAGCTTTTCCTGGATAATTGTCAGATAATTGCTCTGTAACATGGGCTTGGAGTGTTTTTCCTTCTGTGCCATGATACTGGTGTGTAACGGGAATTGTGACATTAAGAGTTTTGTGGGGGTTTGATATGGTTTATCCAGTACTGCTTTGGGGCTCAAGGCTCTTCCTGCACCATGAAATACGGGGAGTTCTGTGTCCCCTGGGAGCCCGGCCGGGTGAAAATTAAGAATCCAGGGTAAAGAGGAGCTGCCAGCTCCCCAGTGGGTGTTAGAGCTCCTCACAGGGGCTGCTGCAGGAGGAAAAGCTGTTTTCTGGCCCCTTCCCTCATTAGGTGCTTTGAAGCTAAAAAGCAATTCTTCCTTTTTTCCTTCTTTTCTTTCCTAACTGGAGGAGCTGGCACTGCTGCATGCCAAACTGAGAGCGTGTTCTTTTTTTTGCAAGATCTGCAGGAAGCTCTCATGCCTTGTTATCTTTTCCTGGACTGCTTCCCAATATGAGCCCTCCGAACGTTTGAAGTTTGCATGTTTTGCTGTTGGTTGTAACTTCCTCCATGTATTATGGCATTTATTTTCAGCCTTTGGTACTCTGCTAAAAGCATTTTTGTGTAAGGGGGAGTTTGCTGTGCACTCAGTGGATGACTGTGGGTTGTGTTGTGTCCCCCCCATGCCATTCCAGCATTTGTCCCTGCGCCTCCCGTGGCTCCGGTTCCATCCCCAGCACCGATGCCTCCCGTTCACCCCCCACCACCCATGGAGGATGAGCCAGTCTCCAAGAAACTGAAGAGTGAGGATAGCCTGATTCCAGAGGAGGAGTTTCTGCGCAGGAACAAGGTACAACGTGTGGGGCAGAGCCCTGACCCCCTTGGGCTGTTCTGCTCTGCCCAAAGGGATTTTAAAGCCAATTTACTGCACAGAGAGGGGCTGGTGTGCAAAAATAGGAGGGACATCCTAAGGTGGCTCTTTCTTTCTATCATTCCTGAGCAAACCAAACTCTTTGGATCTTACTGGGAAGAGCTACATAGAGGAGTTGAGTGGGATTGTGCTCTCCTGTAATTAAGGGCAGTGAGAGCCAGGTTATAATGTGAAGAACTAAAGCTGTTAATAAGCTTTTCAGGAGAGGAGGGCTAAGCTGGAGATGCAATGAGATTAGGGTATCAATGCCAGCATGGTAGTAGGGTAGTGTGGTGTATTCCATAACGAGGTGAGCTAAATGTGAGCCTGAATTCCTTCCTGAGGAGTGCCATCGTTGCAGAAGGAGGTTTAAGTCCTTTAAAAAGGGCTGTATGGTTTTCCTGGGCATATTTAAACTAAAATAGAGATTTGGATGGGATATGGGGAAGGGATTCCTCCCTGTGAGAGTGGTGAGGCCCTGGCACAGGTTGGGCAGAGAAGCTGTGGGTGCCCCATCCCTGGAAGTGTCCAAGGCCAGGTTGGATGGGGTTTGGAGCACCCTGGAATAGTGGAAGGTGTCCCTGCCCATGGCAGGGGGTGGCACTGGATGGGCTTTGAGGTCCCTTCACACCCAAACCATTCTGGGATTCTGTGATTCCATGTGCACAGAGAAGCTATCTGCTGTTTAATGCTTCACACTCTGTGATACTGTGAGTGCATGTGATGCTCAGTGGATGGCACACAAAAAGGAAGGACTGAGGAGAGGAATCCAACTAAATGTTTTATTTTGGGAGCAGTGGAGTAACTTTCTCAGTGCTGAGGCAAATACATTTCAGTATGTTTACCAAGAAGCTGAGATATGCGAGTAGTTTGGGGAACAAACACTTTGGTGTGGTGGTGTGTTATCACAGCCCTGAGCTCCGTGCCTGAGACATTCTGTGTTTCCCACAGGGCCCCGTCACCGTCAAAGTCCAGGTTCCCAACATGCAGGACAAGACGGAATGGAAGCTGAACGGCCAAGTGCTGGTGTTCACCCTGCCCCTCTCAGACCAGGCACGTAGCTCATCAACCTGCCCTGCCCCACCCCCTGTGCTGCCTGTGGGAGCAGCAGCTTCCCTGCATGGAGCTCTGCCTGCTCCCAGCTCTGGCCCCACGGGGCTGAGTGCCTGGGGAGCAGGAATGGCTGTGCAGCAGGACACAACCACTGAGACAGCCCTTTGATGCTCCCCAGGTGTCTGTTATAAAGGTTAAGATCCACGAGGCCACAGGGATGCCAGCTGGGAAGCAGAAGCTGCAGTATGAGGTGGGTATAAGCCCTTCAAATGCTGTTTGTTACTTCAGTGGTCTCTCACACACAAAACTTCCTACAAAGAAACATTGCAATGTACAGTTTAATGCACAGTGAGATACTGGGAATAGCAGAGGGAATGTTTTTCCTGCCTGCGCAGCACACCTCGTGACAGGACTGCCTGCTCTTACAGCATGACAGGCCTTTAGTAGGTGACATCAGTGGATCTTCATGTTGCCACTTCTGCACGTGAGTCCTCCAGGCTTGATGTCGCTTTCTCTGAAATCAGTCTGTTGTTTTATTAGGGTTTTTTGACATTTAGCTGCGGCAGCCTGCTCCCACAGCTCTGCCTTGTGCGCCGGGAGGTGGGCGGGGTGCCTCGGAACCCTGGCAACTCTGAGCAGGCTCTCTCCAAAACACGGAAGGGAAGGGCGCTCTCTCTCTCTCTCTCTCTCTCTCTCTCACTTTTCCTCCCGAGGCTGGAGCTGTCAGAAAGGCCCTGTTCCTTTTTAATGACTTATTCCAGTCATGCATGTGCCCAGGCAGGCACAACCTGCTGCATAAGCAGTGAACTTTGTGCACTTACCTCCTCAAGAGTTCATCTGTGGACAGATACTTGGTTAACCCTTAACAAGAAGGAAAGCTGAGCTGGTTATTTTTAAGGGAAAAAAGGGGTGTGGGGAGTAGAGCCTGAATAACTTCACTTGTGGTGACTCTTTATCTATGTGTTCCAGGAGCCATGTTGTCTGTATTGGCTGTGCTCATGCATTGTTCCACTGGTCTAGTAGGTGTCCCTACCCATGGCAGAGGGTTGGAATAGGATGATCTTGAAGGTCCCTTGCCATTCACACCATTCTAGGATTCTGTGTACACCTCCTCCAGTGTCCATCTGTGACACTGTGATGTCTCCAGGGTCTTCAAAGCCCACGGTGTTCTGTCATCTCCCTGTTCCAAGTGTACAGCCAGGAGGGCTCCTTCTGGGTGGGATTTTATGAGAAGGTTGCACTAAGGTTGCTGCTCTGACTGCTTTTTGGTGTTTTTTTTTCTTCTCCCCTCAGGGCATCTTCATCAAGGATTCTAACTCCCTGGCTTATTACAACATGACAAGTGGCTCACTAATTCACCTGGCACTCAAAGAGAGAGGAGGCCGGAAGAAATAGGAGCCATGGAGCCCTGAAGTGTAACGTGTCTACGTTGTAACCCCAGCCCTCCTAATCCTTTTCCCACTCTGGCCTTTCCAGGGCTGCATCCTCTGCCCCCAGCTCTAGTTTGAACCCCAGTTCAGGTGTTTGTTGAGGGAAGGGAAGCTGATGGAGCCCTGAAATGTGCCAGTGTAGTGACTAGTATGTAGTGATAGATGCTTTGCTTCAGTGCCGGCTCTCCCTTGAATCCCTTCGGGAAGCAACAGCAAGGTCATGCCCAGCTTAGTTTAGATCCATCTTTCAGGGATTTGCACAGGCCAAGAGCATCATCTGTCTGCCCTCAGCACTCACTGCTTCGTTTAACCTCCTGCTAATTGAAAACTCCACACACTTACTAAACTCCTTGTTCCTGTTCTTTCCCTCTCTCGGGTCTTGTGCTGACCCTGACTTGGGAATTTTTCCTCCCTCGGCTTGACCATGCATGGCTGTTCCTGTGATAAAGGAGATCTGGGTCTGCTCTGCGCAGCCTGTGATTGTTTTAATAAACATGCAGCTCTCCCTCTTTGGATTTGAGGTTTTTAATGGAGATGTGCCTGGTTTTGGAGCACTCAGATGGGATACGTTGGGATTTGTAATTAAGCAGTTTACAAGAGAAAATCCTCTTATTTTCTATGAAAGACTGCAAGAAAAGGGGTTTGTTCAAGTTTCTGTGGTGATTCTCAGTCATTCCTGAAGGAATGCTTATATCTGTGTGCGAGGGGAGAAAAATATTCTGAACTTAGTAAGAATTTTACTGGAAAATGTGATTTACACTTATATCCTGCAGCTGGAATCAGTTGGATCTGGAGAGCATCTGTGTCTCGAAAAACAGATGATTCCTGGGCCTTCAGTCAGAGCTGTGTTGCAGTTTGATAGAAACACAACACAGCAAAGTTAATCCATGTAATCAGGTGCCCAGGAAGAGGTGGGTGTCTGGGCTTTGGGTACCCGTGGGTTTTTGGGATAACCCAAAACCATGGATTTATTATTACATACGTTTTTAGTGGTGGTCAGGCAGTGCAGGAACATCCTGTTTACCTTATTTTATGCTTAGGGAGAGAGGGATGAAGCAGGAGGAAAGAGACGGCATCCGCCTGCCTCTGGTGTGCTCCTCTGGGATCCAGAGGAAGCCTCATGGCTGTGGGGAAGGGTCTGGCACTGGCCCAGCCCAGGTGGCCGATGGTCCCTGGTCTGTCCAGCTGTTGTCCCTGACAGGTCCCCACGTGTCCCTGTCCCAGCCTGCTCCCACCCCTGCTGCAGGACACCAAACGGGGAGCACAAGGACAGACTGGACGCCGGACGGTTGGATGCAGGGTGCTCCCACCCTGCAGGAAGGTGGGGTAATCACTTCCCTTTTGCTGTTCCTAACCAGACAATAGGTACAGTCCTGGAGAAAATACTCAGCAGCCAGTGGGGTTTTCCAGAGCTGATATTAAAAAAACTGCCAAGGCTCTGAAATGGAGAAGTTGTGTTTGTATCTGGGGCTGTGCTGAAGGTCACCTTGTGTTTCTGTGCTCCAAGTGTGGTGCCCATGGAGTTCTCTGGGATGGCAGTGCCCTCTGTGTCCCTGCTCGGCCAGCTCCAGTGACATTTTCAGCCAAGCCCCTTTGCCAGACCAGCTGTGCTGAGCTCCCGGCAGGAAAACTTCCCACTGGAAATCCCTTGCATGGAGCCTTGCCAGCCTGTTTCCAGCTAAATCCAACCGATGGATGTTGTAACGGACTGTGGATATCTGGTACAGAACAATTGCTCGTGAAGCCTTCCACTTCAGTGGGAAGGACCGGCAGGGCCCGGCTGCTGGAAAAGTCTGGAAGTAGGTTGAGTTGCTGATTTTAAGGAGCCTCATTCCCTCTTCCTTGGGCACCACCTGGAGAGGGCTCCCAGCTGCAGTAACCCCCTGTGCTGTGCTGTCAGAGGGATGAAACAGAGCTCTGGGCCCCGGGAGAAGCATCTGGAGGTGGGATGGACCTGCCCCTGGAAGGCTTCACTTCTGACCGGTCCCAGCAGATCCCAGTCTCCTAGAGATCCTTTGGTGTGTTACTTCTGGGAGAGATGGGCCAGTTTTGCCTGTCCAGGGGCAGGATGGGGTGACGTGGCAGTGGTCCAGCTGTGGGACCTGAAGGGCAGGGACATCCCCAAAGTGGGAAACGGATGTTGCCAGTGCCCCATCCCAGTATATGCCCAGTGCACCCCAGTTCAGCCCCAGCGCTGTCCCAGTACAACCCTCCTGCAATCCAAGTATCCAGCCTGCCTGGAGTCCCGTTGCCTTCCCAGTACGGCTCCTGTCCAGCCTCTCTATGGCTCGGGCTGGTCCCAGTACCATCCCAATATGGCCCCACAATGGTTCAGATTGACCCTAGTGCAGCCCTGCTGTGTCCTATACTGGTCCCTGTGCATACCCAGTAGCTTCCCCGTGTCCCATACTCGTCTCGGTGCATACCCAGTAGCTCCCCCGTGTCCCATACTCGTCTCGGTGCATACCCAGTAGCTCCTCCATGTCCCATACTGGTCCCGGTGCATTCCCAGTAGCTCCCTCACGTCTCAGACTGGTCCCAGTGCATTCCCAGTAGCTCCCCCATGTCTCAGACTGGTCCCAGTGCATTCCCAGTAGCTCCCCCGTGTCCCATACTGGTCCCTGTGCATTCCCAGTAGCTCCCCCGTGTCCCATACTGGTCCCAGTCCACCACTCCCCAGAACTCGCGCACGTAGCCCCGCCCCCGGCACTTGACGGACAGCTCCCGCTCCCTGCACCAATCAGCTGCGTGGGCGGGTCCTCCCCGCCGCCGTCCCCGCCGCCGATTGGCTCTGCCCGCGCTCCCGCCCAATGGCTGCGGCGGGGGGCGGGGCGTGGCCGCCGCCGTGTCCCGGCATGGCGGAGC
>JAWWMP010000036.1:1193321-1212550 GCA_035047865.1 Dendrocincla tyrannina
CGGCGGGCCCAGCTCGCCCGGCGGCCGCAGCAGCCTGGCGGGCACCCGCGAGAGCCTCGCCGACCCCGGCGGCGACGAGCTCAGCTCGCTCGGCTCCGACTCCGAGATCAACGGCGGCGGCCCCGAGGAGCGGCGCGTCGACAAGTTCGGGTTCATCGTGGGCAGCCGCGGCGCTGAGGGGACGTGAGTGGGGCCGTGAGGGGGACGCGAGTGGGGCCGTGAGGGGCCGTGAGGGGCGGGCGCGAGGGGTGCTGAGCCCCGGGGGAGCCGCCCCAGGCCCGGCGCGGCCGCTCGGCCCCCGCAGGGCCGGGATGGGGCCGGCAGGGCCCGCCGCGCTCCCCCCAGCCCGCGGGTTCGGCCCCTTACCCCGGGCCCGGCATCGCCCCTGCCCCTGGCCGGGCCCGCAGAGGCTTCGGTGGGAACAGGGCAGTGATGCTGGGAGAGCTGGGGGTGCTCACCTGGAGAAGAGAAGGCTCCAGGGAGACCTGAGAGCCCCTTGCAGTGCCTGAAGGGGCTCCAGGAGAGCTGGAGAGGGACTTGGGACAAGGCATGGAGGGACAGGACACAGGGAATGGCTTCCCACTGCCAGAGGGCAGGGATAAATGGGATATTGGGAAGGAATCTTTCCCTGTGAAGGCAGTGAGACCCTGACCCAGGTTGGGTAGAGAAGCTGTGGCTGCCCCCGGATCCCTGGAAGTGTCCAAGGTCAGGTTGGACCATTCCATGATGCCCTGATGATTCGATGAAGAGCCTCAAAAGCTGTTCCATCTTCCCCCATCTCTCCTGCTTCAATGAGGGGGAACAGCTGGGAAGTGGTGTCCACCCCAGCTGGGATCGAGGTGGTGCCAGCACGCCGAGGTCAGCGTCTGGTCACCTCCAGGTACTGATTTCTGTGGTGTTTTGGGCACTGTCAAGGCCAGGCCGTGGTGCCCTCCCAGGGGCCCAGTGTTGGTGGCGCTGGCGAAGGCAGAGGAAGCCCTCGGAGGAAGTGAGGCTCACCCGCGGCGCTGGGCCCCAGGGCGGTGCTGACACCCAGGAATGTGCTGCTGTAGAGCTGGTTCGGCAGCGTGTTTGGTGTTTGCCTTCCTGGCCCTGGTTTCACAGCTACGCCCAGGAGAAAGCCAGGGTGACAGCGGGGATGGCGCGTGGCACTCCCGCTGGGACATCACCTGGAGCAGCTCTGGGATCTCTCCCCCGTGTGCTCAGGTGCCAGCTGGGCACTGTGCCTTGGTTTCCCTGTCTGTGAGGAGCACAGTGTTAACCCCCATAAGCCCATGGGTGTTCCTGGGCTGGTCTCTGGGGTGAAAAGGCACTGGAGGTTGGATTGTTGGTGCTGGGCAAGGTGCATCGCTCTGGGTGATAAACCTTGTCCCTTGACACTGCAGGAGTGGAGTGGCCTCTCCTTCCTGGGGTGCTGCGCCCTGGCCTGGCCTCATACTGTGTTTAGGGAACACTTGTCCTGGGTGTTGTCCCTATGGCTGTCCCTGGGGTGGGTGTCCCTGTCCTCGGGTGGGTGTCCGTGTCCCTGGGGTCCAGCAGGCAGCAGCCCTCCTGGATGGAGCTCCCAGGGGTGCTGACAGTGTGGTGGCTGCAGTCACTGGGGACTGAGCCTCCCCCTGTGCCCTGCAGGTGTACTGGGGTCCAATCCTGCCCTGCTCCGGGGCTTTCATTCACTAACCATCTGTCCAGGAGTGGATGAGTGGGAATACATGGCCTCCCTCTGTGGCTGGCAGAGTTGGGGTCCCTGTAGCTGGAAGGGGATACACAGGGAGGGCACATGGGGTGTCTCAGCATCTTGGGAGGGTCTGGGGACATTAGGGAGGGGGACATGACCCACCGTGTGGATGCAGAGGAGCACATTCCTGGCATAGGGCATCCCGCCACTTCCCAGCCTCGGTGCCCCCACCACATCCTCCCGCCTCAACCATATGAAATGCAGCTGGTCCTCGCTCTGTGCCCGCTGCCAAGCAGCCATCAGCTGGGAACAGCTTCCAGTCTGGGCTGGCAGGGCTCCAGCAGGCCCACAGCCAGCTCCTGTATCCAGCATCCCGCGCTCCCGAGCTTCCCACGCCTCGCGCAGCCCCGGCTGGAGGCCAGCGCTCCCTCCATCCCGTGCTGGGCCCGGCCGTGCTGGGGAGGGTGGGGATCCGAGCGAAGCAGATCCCTTGGGAGCGGGTTTGCTCTCGAAACAATCGCTCTCGTCCGTCTCGTCCACGACCCGCTGCAGTGGGTGGGACGTGGCGGGGAAGGGCTGGGGAGGGAGCAGGGCAGTGCTGCCAGCTGGATGTGGCTCTGGACGCACCGTGCCGCTCGCTTTCTGGCTCTGAACATGGAGAGAGGTCTGGGAGGAGGCAGAGCCTGCGTGTCCTGCAGTGGAGCTGGGTGCTGGAGGATGCTCAGCACCCAGGCCACTGTCCTTGGGTCCTCAGGAAGGATCTGGCCGTTCCTGGGATTGCTGCAGCTGTAGAGGATTGTGGAGCAGAGCCTAGGAAGGCATTCAGTCTTTACTGATGGCCTGAAGGAGCTTCTGCTCCTCTTGAATGCCCCTGTGTAGGGCCTGCCTGAGCTGCCTGTGACCTATCCCTGCACAGAGGGGGTGCCCTGGGGGGTTGGAGGCTGCAGTGCCGGCTTTGGCATCACGGCAGCACCCCCCATCTTGGCAGGGTTAAATTGGATTCCCCGGCTAGGCTGAGCCATTTCTGGAAAACACTCCCCTCCCTCCTGAGGGACCCTCGGCTGGGCTCGGCGCCGGGGCTGGAGCAGCACCAAGCCCCAGTTGGGAGCGCGGCGTGGCTGGGGCTGTGCGGCTGACACGGTGCTTATGGCCCTGGCTCTCTCCGTGTGCAGCCACAGGGACTGGGCCTCGCTTGTGGCTCCGGATGCGCTCCCTGTTCCTCACCTTCCTGGCGTGTCCCTGGGGATGCTGAGGTGTGTGGTGGGTGCAGGGCAGGCTACTCCCAAGCGGTCTGAGCTGCTGCTCTAGTGTGGTGATTTCACGTGTGACAAGCACTTCTGGCAGCTGCTGAAACGCCGATGCTGCAGAGCATGTCCCAGACAGGCTCTGAGGCTTGGCAGGTGCAGCCAGCTGGCCATGGGGGACACCCAGAGTGCTGGGGAGGACAGGGGAGGACTGGGCACCATGCTGACCGGCCTCTGCCTCCCTGTCCCACAGGCTGGAGGAGGTGCCCTTGGAGGTGCTTCGGCAACGGGAGTCCAAGTGGCTGGATATGCTCAACAACTGGGACAAATGGATGGCCAAAAAACACAAGAAGGTAAGTGACAACTATGTCCTCCCCTGGAGGTGGCAGGGAGGGACAGCCAGGCACAGCAGTGTCCCTTTGGGGCAGCCTGGTGTCACTGTGTCCCTGCAGAGAGACGTCTGGATGCCTTTGGATGATGCTGTTGGCTTGAGTGGGCTGTTCCCTCCCTGTGGAAGTTGGAGCTTGGAGGGGCTGAGTGGTCCCCGAGCCAGCCTGCTCCTGCCTCCGACTGTTCCCTGCCGGGCTGGAGCCTTCCTAAGGCCTCTTTTGCTGACTGCAGGCAGCCATGGGAATTGTTTGCTCATGGAAACTTCTGTTCTGAGCATCTTGTAGACCATAAAAAGCTCTGGGTAGGAAATGTCTGAGCCTGATGTGTGTGATGCTGTCCTGTGAGCTGGGGCCCCCAGGACACTCCTGGTGGGGTGGCTCTGTGGCTCAGTCTGTTCGTGCTCCCTGAGCCTGTGGATGAGGCAGGAATGGGATGCAGCAAGTCCCAGGTTGCTGCTGTGCCGCCTCCTCCTTCCCCCTGCTGGCAGAGCCGTCTGGCACTGCTCCATGTGCCTGGAGCGTTGTCCCCACTCGGTGCCTGGGGAATGACACCGGAATCCCTCATTTGCTTCTTGGCTGCTCTTAAAGGATTTGGGAGAGCTTTCTGGGCCATGGCAGGCAGGCACTTTATTCCGTGTGCCGTTTCCGCCGCTCTCCGGCCGTGTACCGCAGGGTGCCCTCCGGATGGGGTGAGTGCTCTGGCAGCCACAAGCCTGGCAGGCCCTGGGCCGAGCTCCTGGGTGTCTCCATGGGGCTGATGTGCTGTATAGTCTGTCCTGCAGCAAAAATCCATGCCTGGAGCTTCAGAGGCTGCTCTGGAATGCTGCTCTGTGCGTGGAGCCCTGGGGCTGCTCAGGGAAGGCTGCCAGGCTTGGCCTTGGATGCTGTCAACTATCCTTGCTCTGGCAGGAGCCTGCTTGGTGCAGGGCCCTGCTGCTCTGAGGGAGCTCCCTGAGCCTCCGAAAAACCCTGGTACTTTTCTGGATGCCTCACGGGTGTTGGCAGGCAGCTCAGGGATCCCTTGGGCCAGCTCTTGCAGGGCTCACTCACACCTGCACCGCTCCAGCATCCCAAAGTTCTCCCTGCCTGGCCTGGATCCCAGTGGAGCCTGACCCCACATCCTTCATGGCACTAAGTTGTGCCAGCACCACGTGCTGGAAGGAGGGCAGACGCGTGGGTGGGCAGCTCCCACTGCTCTCCCAGGGTGAGCAGTGCTCTGACTGCACCTTGCTGTCAGCATCCTTCAGCCCTGCTGGGGTCAGAGCATCCCTCAGCCCTGCTGGGATCACAGGGGCAATGGCAAGATCCCGGGTGGAATGAGCTGCTCAACCCTGGCCAAGCTGGGCCTGGTCAGTTGGAGGAGCTGCCGAACCGAAACCCAACAAGGCTGTTTCCTTCCTGGCAGCTCAGCCAGCAGGAAGGGGAGCTGGCTGGGGACAGGAGCCATCAGCAGCCATGGAGCTGCCCACAGCAGTGCTGGGCATTGCCCGCTGTGTTTCCTGCCAGCACAAAGGGACCTGCCCCAGTAAACAACCAGCGCTGTCGTGAGGGAGCAGCAAACCCACTGGGGATGTGGGGGTACCACACTTGGAAACAGCCACCTGCTCCCCAGTTACTCCAGCAAACAGGGAAATGCAGCCCTGGACAGGCAGAAGAGGCCTGGGAAGGTCTAGGGAGCTGTTGACCACTGCTTGCAGGGACCTGGCACAGTTGGCAAGTGCCACCCAAGTGGGAACATGAGGAGTGGAGGCTGTGCTGAGGCTTTGCAGGGTTTTACATGGGGTGACTGTGCTGAAAGCACCAGGCTCGTGAGGCCCACCTTACTGAGTACCCTGGCTGAGGACTGTGGGGAGAAGGACATGTAAGGATGTGGAGCTGCTGGAGTGACTCTAGAGGAGGCCATGAAGATGCCGTGAGAGCTGCAGAGGGACTTTGGACAAGGGTCTGGAGGGACAGGACAAGGAGGATGGCTTCCCACTGCCAGAGGGCAGGGTTAGATGGGATATGGGGAAGGAATCCTTCCCTGGGAGGCTCGGCAGGCCCTGGCACAGGTTGGGTAGAGAAGCTGTGGCTGCCCCTGGATCCCTGGAAGTGTCCAAGGCCAGGTTGGGCGGGGCTTGGAGCAACCTGGGCTGGTGGAAGGTGTCCTTGCCCGTGGCAGGGGATGGAGGATGATCTTTAAGGTCCCTTTCAACTGAAACCATTCCATGATTTGACGAGAGGGTGATGCCACTTCTCCAGGAGCTGGAGTGGGATGTTGGAAGCTCTGGTTTGTCCCCACTGGGGTGCAGGCAGAGCAGGGTTAACCCAGCTCAGCTGCCCTCACAGGTATCAGCTGCCTCGCCTGGACTTTGGTCCTAGCTGGTGCCCAGTGCCAAGGAAACCAGGGGCCAACTATGGGCATAGAGCTGGCCCTGGGGCCTCAGGAGCAGTCTGTGTGCCAAGCTGGGGCCAGACCTGCCATTCTGCCTGAGTTGAGTGGGTGGAAAGACTGAGACACTCAGCAGGGCACACATCCCTGCTCTTCATGGCCCCACAGGGGAGTGGGAGGCTGGACAGGGGGCCAGAGAGCCTCCCCTGTGTCCCCAGTGCTTCCCATGTGGAGGGAGCCACCCGCTCCCTACCTTGGCTCCAGTGTTTGCTTTTCCAGCTCCCAGCAGGATCCAGCTTTGAGGCAGAGCCAGGCTTGTTTGGAGCTGTTTCCAAGCCACATAGCCTCAGCCAGGCTCCTGGCAGTTCCCCCATGCTGGTGCAGCCCTGGCTGCCTTTCCAGCTGGCATCCCTGCATCCCAGCGGTGCAGGGACTCATCCCCTTGTTCAGGAAGTAGCAGGGGACCAGCCTGTGGCCGTGGTGCTGGCCTGGCTCCCATCTTGCCCCAGGAGCCTCTTTGTTTCCCATTGCTCCATGATTTTCCCGTGACGGCTCTGTCTCTCCCCGCAGATTCGGCTGCGGTGCCAGAAGGGGATCCCACCCTCGCTGAGGGGCCGTGCCTGGCAGTACCTCTCTGGGAGCAAGGTCAAATTGGAGCAGAACATGGGCAAGTTTGATGTGAGTCGTGCTGAGGACCCTCCTGCACCACTGGGGAGAGGGACAGTGCTCCTGCTCCCTCCAGAGCTTGGGTGTATGTTGGGATCCTAGGCATCTCATGGAGGTGCGAAGGGTGTTGCTCACCCCAGTCCTCTCCCCAGGAACTGGATCTCCTCACGGGAGAGCCGAAGTGGCTGGATGTGATCGAGCGGGATCTCCACCGGCAGTTCCCCTTCCATGAGATGTTCGTTTCACGTGGAGGTCATGGGTAAGTGGAGCTATTGTGTGTCCAGTCCTCAGCAACCTGGGGTGGGCACTGTCCGTCCCAGCTCACAGAGCCACACTGGTGCCTCGATGTCTCCCCCGTCATCCCCAGAGTTCCTCGCACTCCTAGAGCATCCAGGCACAGATTGAAAACAGGGTGGCTTCCCAGGAGCTCCATGTGTGGGTCACAACCCTTGCCACCGGCTCTGACACCTGGTAGAGTGGGAGTTGCCATGGCAGGGGGGCAAAGGGAGGAGGTGACCTGCTGTAGCCTCAGTTTCACCAGAAAAATGCTGTTCCCACTGTGCTGGGGAGTGTCTGTGCCCCTGTGTTTGCTCTGGGTCCTTGTCCATCCGTGGCTCCCAGCATGCCTGGGATGTGGTTGTCTCCCTGCCTTGACTCTCAGATCCAGGCAGGACACAGGCTCTGTAGACAGAGCTTCCCAGAACACAGCCCTGGGTTTGTGTGGAAAAGGGATCCCAGCCAGGGACTGACCCCGGCTCATAGCTGGGATCCATGGGGGAGGCTGGTGGGCCAGATCCACGCTCTGTGCCCAACGCTCTGTGCCCGGGCTGTCTCTGCAGGCAGCAGGACCTGTTCCGGGTGCTGAAGGCATACACGCTGTACCGCCCGGAGGAGGGATATTGCCAGGCCCAGGCGCCCATCGCCGCCGTCCTGCTCATGCACATGCCGGCCGAGGTATGGGCACACGGCCGAGGGCAAGGGGGCCCGCTGGGCAGAGAGTTGGGACCTCCAGGAGGGCGTGGGTCCCTTTGTGGGGTGCTGATGGCTGGGATGCTCAGCTCCTGGCAGCTCAGAGCACCCCGGGGTGCTCCCACCTTCTGTGGTCCCTGGAGCAGGGAGGGACCCCAGGGATGTCCCCTGGGTGCTCACCTGCTGTCCCTTGGCTTGCAGCAAGCATTCTGGTGCCTGGTGCAGATCTGTGAGAAGTACCTCCCCGGCTACTACAGTGAGAAGCTGGTGCGTAAAGGGCTTATGGTGTCTTCAGCAGTGGCAGGGACCTGCAAAGTGCTGCACCAGGGTTGGGGCAGCCACTGGTATCTACACAGGCTGCGGGCTAAAGGGATGGAGAACAGCTCTGGGGAGAAGGACTTTGGGGTGCTGGTAGATGAGAGGTTGGACAAACCCCAGTCCCCAGAACCCCCCATGCCCTGGGTTGGTCCCACAGCATGGGCAGCAGGGAGGGGGGATCCTCTGCCACTCTGCCCCTTCAGGTGAGACCCCACCTGCAGAGCTGCCTCCAGCCCTGGGGACCAGCACAGGAAGGATGTGGAGCTGCTGGAGAGAGTCCAGAGGAGGCCACGGAGATGCTCCCAGGGCTGGAGCCCCTCTGCTCTGGAGCCAGGCTGGGAGAGCTGGGGGTGTTCACCTGGAGAAGAGAAGGCTCCAGGGGGACCTGAGAGCCCCTTGCAGTGCCTGAAGGGGCTCCAGGAGAGCTGGAGAGGGACTTGGGACAAAGCATGGAGTGACAGGGCACAGGGAATGGCTTCCCACTGCCAGAGGGCAGGGATGGATGGGATATTGGGAAGGAATTCTTTCCAGTGAGGCTGATGAGGCCCTGGCACAGGTTGGGCAGAGAAGCTGTGGGTGCCCCTGGATCCCTGGAAGTGTCCAAGGGCAGGTTGGATGGGGCTTGGAGCACCCTGGGCTGGTGGAAGGTGTCCCTGCCCATGGCAGCACTGGATGGGCATTAAGGTCCCTTCCAACCCAAACCATTCTGGGATTTCATGTCTCCGTGCTAAAAACTCCCCCAGCTTCTCATCCCAGAGAAAGAATGCATCTGGGAAGTTGCTGGATATTCCCAGTCTCTGTTTTTTGCCATGGCCTCAGAGGCACCCCACAGTCAGGCAAGGGGGGGTTCAGTGTAGCATCTGTGGGACACAGCTCTGCTCCCATAGCCAGGTGTGGAGGGTGGGCTGATCCCAGGGCCAGGGCCTTCACTGGGACACTTTTCTCTGTCCCTGTAGGAAGCCATCCAGCTGGATGGGCAGATCCTCTTCTCACTGCTGCACAAGGTCTCACCTGTGGCCTACAAACACCTGAGCAAGCAGAAGATCGACCCCATCCTATACATGACGGAGTGGTTCATGTGCGCCTTCTCCCGCACGCTGCCCTGGAGCTCCGTCCTGCGTGTCTGGGACATGTTCTTCTGTGAAGGTAGAAGTTCCCACCATCCTCCTCTTCCTCGGGGATGACCCCACGGCACACAGGACCTGTAGTAGGGCAGGTTTAAGGCAGCCGCATGCCTGGGATGGAGATGGGCTGTTTTCCTGGGGATTAGGGGACACATGCATCCCACATGCACCCTCTTGCGTGTCCTGTTAGTGGGACTGGGATCTGGTGCCCCACAGCATTTGAAGGACATGGTGGCAGAGTCACCCTGTCCTGCCTGGCACTCACTGCCTCATGTCTCCTCTTGCAGGGGTGAAAATCATCTTTCGGGTGGGCCTGGTGCTGCTCAAACACACCCTGGGCTCCTCGGACAAACTCAAGTCCTGCCAAGGCCAGTATGAGACCATGGAGAGGCTGAGGGCCCTCAGCCCCAAAATCATGCAAGAGGCCTTCCTGGTGCAGGAGGTGAGGTGCTGGGGACAGTCTGGGAGCTGAGTGCCACCCAGTTGGCCAGTGCTGCCAGACTGGGCTGTCCCTGGGTGTGGCAGACGGGGCACAGCATGGGGGCAGCCCTGCAAAAGCTTGGCTTAGGGGTTGCCTCTGCCCTGGGGAAGATCCCACCCCCAGCCCTGCTGGCCCGGTCAGTGTTTGGGGAGATGCTGATGGCACGAGTGTCCCTGCAGGTCATCGAGCTGCCGGTGACGGAGCGTCAGATTGAGCGAGAGCACCTGATCCAGCTGAAGAAGTGGCGGGAGACGCACGGGGAGCTGCAGTGCAAGTCCCCCCCGCGCCTGCACGGTGCCAAGGCCATCAGCGAGGCCGAGCCCGCGCCCCGCAAGGCGCTGGAGCCCGTCCCCTCCATCATCGTCCCCCCTGGGCCTGCCCCCATTCCCAAGGCCCGCAAGAGCAAGGAGAAGAGCCGGGAAAAGAGCACGGCCAGTCCTGCCAACGGCCCCGGGGCCGAGGGCAACGGGGCGCCTGGCACGACCCGGGAGCTGCTGCACCCCCAGGTCTCCCCCCACCACCAGTCCAAGGAGAGCCTGAGCTCCCGGGAGAGCGAGGACACGTACTTGTAGGGCCCTGCCCGCACCCCGGGCAGCCGGGCTCAGCGGGGCTGCGCACGGACCCGGGCGAGAGGACACCAGCGGGGGCTGGGGGGACCCCTGGCACCCAGCGCTGGGGGGCTCTGAGCTGGAGGGATGGGACGGGGGGACTGGTATGGCTCCATGGGGCATCCGCAGGAGCTTGGCCAAGTGTGGTGACCAAAGGGGACACCGTGGGTCTGCGCTGGGTGCCCACCCCGCAGGGTGCTGGCACCATGAGCGGTGGGAGCCCGGGCAGGGGGTGGCTGAGCCACCTGAGCTTCCTCCTCACACTGGGGGGCTGGGCTGCCCCTCAGGCCCTTCTCCCCATCCCAGAGCTCCTTGACCCATCACCCCCCGGGTCCCTCCTGTAGCTCCCAACCTGTGCCAGCCAAGCAGCCCCAGCCCCAGTTCCCAAGCACTTAGACCTGGCACAGGGCACTGGGGGTATGCGAGGAGCCAGGAGGACCCCTCGCCCCCCCCTGTTTATCTAGTGAGGATATATCAAGCTGTAGCCCTATATGTAGTACCCAGTTTACCTACTCACTGAGCCTATTTATTATTCCTCTGAGGCAGGATAGGGACCGAGGCAGGATGTGATGGGCAGCGGGATTTGATGCCAATCACAGGGCTAAAGCCCCCCCACCCCATCCCCAGGCTCCCCACAGCTCGAGGGGAGCATTCACCCTGCCAGAGCTCACCCCACTGCTGCCGCCCCACCCCAGGCCCCAGTGCAGGTGAGATGGGGTGGGTGAGCAGCAGCCAGGTGGTGCCCAGTTGTGGGGTCCCCTCTGCCCCCCGTGCCCTCCCCAGGGTCGGGGGGTGGCTTTGTATAATATGTGGGAAAAGCAGTTTTGTACAAAGGGGTCAATAAAGCAAGTGTGTAAAGGCGCAGCCCCTGGCTTCCACACTCTCTTGGCTTAGGATGGGTGGGCAAAGGATGGCATGAAACAGGAATGTTGCCACTTTCCACTTCCTTCTGCGACAGTACTGGCTTTGGGGAGGCACTCTGCCCTGGACCCCATGTCTACTGGGTCCCTCGGTCCTAGGGGCGCCCTGGCCTGCACTCCATTTCCCCCGGATACTCTGACCCTGCCCTGAACCATCTCCCCTGGGTGCTCCAGGCCTGGAGGGCACCCTGCCTTGGCCCCTGTCTGCCCTGGGTGCTCCAGGCCTGGAGGGCACCCTGCCTTGGCCCCTGTCTGCCGTGGGTGCTCCAGCCGTGGCAGTCAGTGCTGGAGTGGGTCCTGGGAAGGGCCCTGCTGTGTCACCCTCTGTCACGGCTCTGTCACCGCAGAGGGTGACCCAGCCCCGCTGTCTCGCCCAGCCCTGGGGCTGCCCCTTTGAAGTGGGATGAGAGGAGGCTGAGACCTGCCCCAGCTTGTGACAGTGGTGGATGACTGGTTCCTCGGGGGATACCATGGGGTGTACTCCCTTCCCAGCACCCAGACCTGTCCGCCTCCCACTGTCACAACTCCTGTGGTGCAACAGAGCCAGGAGACCCCTTAATTCATCTTGTGACACCCCAGAGCTCAGCTCTGCACACCCAAAATGGTGCCCAGGCCTTCTGTCCCGTTCCTGCTTTCTGCAGGCAGGAATTCTGCCCTAGCCTCCATTTCTCCCTGCAGAACCCGCTTTTCCCAGGGGAGTGGCTCTAGTTTGGGGTGCTGGGTGCTCCTCCCGTCCTGCACAACAGAGCCCTGGGGTGAATCCTCCCTCCAGGCTGGTGGTCGGGGCTGAGTGTGGAAGGGCTGTCTGGGTGCTGGGGGTGGGGTACAGTGGGATTGGCAGCGGAGTTGGCATTGAGCTCCCAGTGAGTCCAGTCCCAGCCTGACTGGGCTGGGAGTGGGGGAGTTGGATCGGTTGGGTGCCGTGAGACCCTGGGTGAGTCCTTGTTTGGGCATCCCGGGGTGTTGTAGTGGGGCTGGTTGGGCACTGCCGGGGCTGCACCCCGGGACTCCGAGCTGGAGCTGCTCCCGGCAGGCTGGGGCTCGTCTGGGCAGCCCGGGAGTGCTGGACTGGGACCAGTTTGGGCACCCCGGGAGTGCCGGACTGGGGCTGGTTTGGGCACTCTGAGGCTCGGGGTCGGCACCCGGTATAGACACTGCGGAGCTCTGGTTTGGAGCTACTCCCGGCACCTCGAGACGCTGAATTTGGGCTGGTTTGGGCACCATAGAGGAGCAGGTGCTGGGGCCGCGGCCAGGGGGCTGCCCCTCTGGCCGTGCGGGGGCTGTCCCGGGGCAGGGCCGAGTCGGTTCCCGGAGCGATGCGGGGCGGTCCCGAGGCGGACCAAGGTTTGGCAGGGCACGGCCGGAGCGGTGCGGGGCCGTCCTGGGAGGGTCCCGGAGGGATGTTGGGCGGTCCCAGGACGGCTTCCGAGCTGATGCTGGGCGGTCCCAGGGCAGGTCCCAGAGGGATGCTGGGCGGTCCCGGGGCGGTCCCGGAGGGATGCGGGGCGGTCCCGGAGGGATGCTGGGCCGTCCTGGAGAGATGCTGGGCGGTCCCAGGGCGGTCTCGGAGGGATGCTGGGCGGTCCCGGGGCGGTCCCAGGGAGGTCCGGAGCGATGTTGGGTGGTCCCACGGCCGGTCCCGGGGCGGTCCCTGCCCGCCCTTATAGCGGCGTCGGCGGCGGGTCCCGGCCGCCATGGATCTGCACATCCTGGAGCACCGGGTGCGGGTGCTGAGCCTGGCCCGCCGCGGGCTCTGGCTCTACACGCACCCGCTGCTCAAGCTGCTCTTCCTGCCCCAGCGCTGTCGGTACTGGCCTTCCTCCCTCCGGCACCCTCCTCCTCCTCCCCCCGTGCCCGGCCTCGGCAGGCGGCGGCGGTTCGGGCACCGCCAGCACCCATTTCTTCTTCTTCTTCTTCTTCAGATGCAAGTTCTTCAGCCTGACGGAGACCCCCGAGGACTACACAGTCATGCTGGACGAGGAGGGCTTCAAAGGTAGCGTGGGGTGGGCTCGGCGTGCCCCGCAGGGTGGGCTGGCACGGCCGGCTCGGGCTGGGCACGTTCTCGGCCCGGGGAGCGAGTCCCGGCTTGTAGCTCGGTCCGTGCCCGTCCCGGCCCGTCGCGGCCCGGGGATGTCCCGGCTTGCCCGGCCGGGCTGTCCCGGCGTGGCTGCCCTCGCTCCCCCAGCCTCTCCGGGCACAGAAGGGTCTCCGCCAGCTCGTGGGACCAGGCTGTGACACGGGTGGCGATGGGCTGAGGAGAGCCCGCTGCCAGCCCAAAGCCCGGGTGCTGCGGGCAGGGGGCAGGGACCGCCTGGGATGCTCCAAGCTCTGCCAGCCCTCCTGCCGTCACTCCGATGGCCACTGCCATCCCATCCCTCTGCCCCGTGAGGGCCAGCTGGTGCTTCAGCAAAGCAGGGCAAATCCTTGCCCAGCCAGGCTGGCAGGGGTGAGCCCTTCCCGGCAGCAGGGACCAGACTTTGAGGTGTCCCGAGGAGGTTTGATCCCTTCCAAGCCAGTCCCCGTCCCCGGGAAGTGCCATTTGGTGACGGCCCCGCCGCTGGTGACCCTGCCGAGCATCTCTCCCGCCCCCGGTCCTGCCGGGGGTACCGGCCCGACAGGCTGGGCTGGAGGGTCCGGGTCCCGGCCCAGCTTCCCACGCCCAAACCTTCCTGCCTCGGCCGCAGGAACCGGCCGCAGTGTGTCCCTTGGCCGTGCCCCAAGGAACAAGGGTCAGCGCCCCTGCCACGGGCAGCCCAGTCCCGCTCCCACCTCCCTTTGCTCCGGGCTCTCCCCACTCCCTTAGCCAGAGCTGTTCCCCACGCATTGTTTTATTTCGGGGCCTGCGGACAAAGATCCTCAATCCCGAGGGGAGGGAGGGAAGTGCCGAACAATGGTCCTGGCGGCCCCGCTGCGCCCCGTGTGCCCCCCGGGCCGGGGGGCTGCCAGGGTGCCCCGCTGTGGGGCCGGGGGGACCCCGCCACAGGAGCAGTGCACCCCCTTCCCTTGGGAATCGGGATTGAGCCCTGCCGAGGGTGACACGGGGACAGCGGGGTCCCAACGCACTCAGCCTCGCCCAGGGTGGTGTTGAAAAGCGATTAAGCACCGAGCGCTGGGACAGGTCCCCGCGTTCCCGTGTCCCCCCCGCCTCGTCCCCAGCGCTGGGCCCTGGGCCGGAGCCGAGGCTGTTCTGACGCTTCCTGCACAGGAACAGGCGCTGGGAACACCCGCCGAGGCCCTGGATCCGGCCCCGCTCCCGCCCTGCCCGAGCCGCGCTGCGGGAACGGGATGCGCAGCCTGCCCCGGGATGGGAGCCCTGCCGTGGGGTGACCTCCCCTCTGACACTGGTGTGACGAGTTTGGGGTCTCAGCTGGGCTGGGACACGGGGTGCCTCCTGAAGGGCTTGTGGGGTCTCCCGTGGGAGCTGCCGCCCACCTTTGCCGGGTGGGGGGAACGGGTTGGAGACCCCTTGGGTGCCTCCCATCCCTTCCTGGGAAGGGGTGCCCAGCGAGGAGGGGCTGCCTGGCTGAGCCCTGGGGTGCCCCAGCAGTGCCAGCCCCTCTCCTGGGCAGGAGGGTGGAAGCAAGGGAGGTGGGAGGCAGGAAGCAGGGGCTCAAGGCAGGAAGGGAGCAGCTGGCACACGCCAACACCAGCAGATTTTTGGGAAGCAATACTGGGCCCTGCCAGCCTGTGCTCTTCCCCTCCCCACCAGGCTGGCACCAGGTGCTGGCACCTCCAGAACAGCACCGTGGCCCTCCCTTTGTCACCCCATCACCCTGTATCCCTCTGTCTGAGCATTCCTGGTGCTGGGCACTGTGCTGGGGGCTTCTAGGGGACAGAGGATGAGCTGGGCAGCCCCAAGGCCCTGGTGATGCCAGTTTTGGGGTTCAGTGCACCCCAACACCCCTTTGCACCCAGCCCAGGGTGCTGCTGGGGAAGAGACACATCCTGGGTTTTGGGTATGTTGTAACCTTGATCCCCCTCATCCCTGTGGCCAAGTCCCAGCGTGGAGTGGCTGGGCCCTGTCTGGCTCATTCCACCTGTGGATGGGGCTCATCTGCTCCCCCAAACCAGCATCCTCTGGGGCTGGTCCTGTCCTCCCTCCACTCATCTCATCTCCCGAGGGACAGTGTGACAGCAGTGCACGAGGCAGCACTGGCTCCACGGCACGGACAGTGTGTGGCTGTGCCGAGCCCCAGGGAGCTACATACCTCAGTGTCCCTTGTCCCTCACAGAGCTGCCGCCCTCCGAGTTCATGCAGGTGGCAGATTCCACGTGGCTGGTGCTCAGTGTCGTGTCCAACGGGCGGGAGCCCCCCGGCTGCCAGGCCACTGGTGTCACCAAGATCGCGCGATCGGTCATCGCGCCGCTGGCCGAGCACCACGTCTCGGTGCTGATGCTCTCCACGTACCAGACCGACTTCATCCTGGTGAGGGATGGGGGCAGTGGCACCTGCTCCCCTGGGGTGCTGGCTGTCCCAAGGACCCCACTGTCCCCTGTGAGGAGGGGTGGCAGTCCTGGCCCTGACCCTGCACCCCTGGGCAGGTGCGGGAGCGGGACCTGCCGGTGGTGATCCACACACTGGCGGTGGAGTTCGACATCTACAGGGAAGAGGGTGGAGAGTGTGTCCCTGTCACCTGTGATGATGTGAGCAACGGCTTCCTCAAGCCCAAGCCAGGTGAGTGACACTGGGTCCCATGTCCCCTGGGGCCACCTGGTGCCTGCCCAGATGGTTCAGCTATAACTGGTGGTACCCATATCCTTGCAGGACCCCCAGGGCCACTCTGTCCCCACAGCCACCCTATCTCAGGGCCATTTAGTCTCTGCCAAGGGCACCCACATCTTTAGGAGAGCCTCAGGGCCACCCTGTTTCCAGACCACCTGTCCCCAGGACCACCCAGTCCCTGCTGAGGTGCTCCATCTCCCACCACTGGTACCTCTACATTTGTGTAACTCCCAGGACTACCCTGTCCCTCAGGGCCACCTAGTTCTCACAAAATGCTCCAGCTCCCACTAGAGGTACCCACATCCTTGGGGGACCCGTAGGGCCACCCTGTCACCAGGCCATACCATCCCTGCTGAGATGCTCCAGCTCCCACCGGTGGTACCCACATCCTTAAGGACCTCCTGGCTCCCATCAGGGTGTTCCAGTTACCACCAGTAGTCCTTGTATCTCTCTGAGACCTCAAGAGTAAGCCAGTCCCCAGTGTCACCTGATCCCTGCCAAGATGCTCCAGCTCCCACTGGTGGTTCCCACATCCTTGGGGAACTCCAGGGCCTGTTGCCGAGCCACCGTGACAAGATGCTCCAGTTCCCACCAGTGGTTCCTGCATCCTTAAGAGACCCCCAGGGCCACTCCGTCCCCACCGAAATGCTGCAGCTCCCACCGGTGCCTTGGGGACTCCCTGGCCACCCCTCTGCGCCCCGAGGGACTCCGTGTGGGTGCGGTGGCCACGGGGTGGCACTGTGGGACTGTCCCCGAGCTGTCCCCAGGGCTGACAAGTGGCCGTTCCCCTGGCAGCCGCCAGCCCCACACTGCACCCGGTGCAGAGCCCCCAGACCCGCTTCTGCGTCCTGACGGTGGCCCCCGACACGCTGCCTGCCATCGCCACCATGCTCATCGACGTCCTCTTCTACTCCCACAGGTGGGTCCTGGGGAAGGGGACACAGGGGTGGCCCCTCGCCCCACTGAACTGTGGTGACATGTCCCACCTGTTGGTCCCAGTGGGTTTTCAGGCTCTAGGTGTGTTTTCCAAACTGGTTTTGCCCTCCCGGGGGCTGCAGCCATGTGGGTGCTCAGAGGTCCTGCTGCCACCATGGCGGGTGGGAGCCCTGAGGTGACGCAGGGGACAAACCCACCATTGCTGCAAAGCAGGAGGGAGTGGGTTTGGAAAGGTCGGTGGGAATGGTGCTGGGGTGAGGGGATGCTGCTGGCCAGGTCCTCCCATTTCCCTTGTGATGAGATCCCTTCTGGTGACACCTAACTTCTCCGGAGTCACCATGGTCTTTTGGGAATGCCCCAAAACCTCATGTCACCCCTGTCCTGCCTCATCCAGCACCTGCAAGCTGCAGACCCTGCAAGGAGCAACTGCGCCTGTCCCCTCTCACCTGTTGCCACCACCAAGCCCTTCTCCTCCCCATTTTCGTGGTGGTGACCCTTCCCTGTGTCTCCTCCCCCTCTGCAGCCCCCCACGGGAGGCAGATGGCAGCAGCCAGGACCTCGACTCCATCACCTTCTTCTCCTTCTCCCTTATCGAGGGCTACATCTCCATTGTGATGGATGCCGAGACCCAGAAGCGGTAGGTGCTATCTCCAGGGCTGTCTGTCCCTCTGTCCCTTGTTCTGGGGGCCCAGGGATGAGGGGTGACACTCAGCCCCCCTCTCTCAGCTTCCCCAGTGACCTCCTGCTGACCAGCTCGACGGGGGAGCTGTGGCGGATGGTGCGGATCGGGGGGCAGCCCCTCGGCTTCGGTGAGTGTGGCCATGGTGGCCATGCCGCTTCTTGTGCCACCATCACCCAGGGGGTGCTCTGGGGCACTGCTGTCCCTGTATGTCCCTGTGGCAGTGACCTGGGACCCCCTTTGTCCCCCCAGATGAGTGTGGCATTGTGGCACAGATCGCGGAGCCGTTGGCAGCCGCTGACATCTCAGCCTATTACATCAGCACTTTCAACTTTGATCACGCCCTGGTGAGCCCCTGCCCCTCCCTGGGGACCCCCGCACCCTCGGGGTGTCCCTTGGGTCTGACATCCTCTCTGTGCCCCTGACAGGTCCCCGAGGAGGGCATTGCCGAGGTCATCCAGCTGCTGCAGCAGCGGCAGGAGAGCAGCAGATAACGGCTGTCCCCAGGCTGGGTGGCCCAGCGGGTGGCACGGTGGGGTCCTCTCTCCTCCCCACCCCCTGCCACCTCCATATTCATTATTTTTTAATTTTAAGGCTCCTCTAGTGTGGGGCAGAGTCAGGTGCAGCATCACTCCCTGTCTGCTGGGGACATGGTGGCTTTGGGGACATGATGGCTTTGGGGACATGGTGGCCTTGTGGCAGTGGGACTGTGTCCTGCAGGAGAGGGGTCAGTCCCTGTGTGTCATCCTCTGCCTCCAGCCCTGCCTGCGTGGGGTGCAGGGGCCCAGGGGGAGAGTGGGTGTCCCCAGGGACCTGCTGGTGGAGGGGACACAAGGGGGACATGGCAGAGAGCAGTGATGTGCCACCATGGTGCTATAGGGGACAGCCTGGGGCTCATGGGATGTGTCCCTATGCCCTGTGTGTCCCAAGTAGATGGGTGGCCCTGGACCAGCCCCATGGTGGGACAAAGGCATCACAGCTCTGGGGATGCCCCCGGCACCCCAAAAATGTCCAAGGTGGCAGAGGGGAGGGCTGTGATTCACCCCCAGCCCTGGCCTGTCAGCTGTCATGGAAGGGTGACAGTGACCCCCCAGCTCCTCCCAAGTTGTATTTTCACATATTTTTTAAGAAGTCAATAAAATTTCTATTATTTTTATTTCTGTGTAGCCCTGAGGGGTGGCCCAGAGCTGGTCTGTGTGGTGGTGGCAGGGGCTGGGATGGGACAGGGGGACATGGCCCTCTCTGTGGCCCCACTGTGAGGTAATGGGGATGTGACCAGCTCCCCTGCCATGTATTTTGGGTGAAAAAAGGGGTGAAGTCTGTAGCCCCCAGCAAGTCAGTGGCCCTGGGAAAACTGAGGCATGGTACCCACCCCACTGCCCTCCCCCTGGGCCAGACTGGGGGGAAACTGACATATGAACTTGACCCCAGGCCTGGGGATGTCCCTGTTGCACCATCACTGTGTCCCCACATTCTCTTGCGGAGCTGTGCCCTCCTGCGGGGTGCTGAAGGATGTGCCTGGTCATCAAGCAAGACCCAGCACGAGCCTGGTGGAAACCTCTTCCCCGGGCTCTGCTTCCATCCTGTGTGTCCAAAATTCATTCCCTGCTCTCCTACGTTCCAAGCAGGACTGTGCCTGGGTCCTGACATGCCCTGCCCACGTCAGCCCCACACACTTCCAGCCACCAGCTTCCTGCCACCTCTCTCCTTCCTGTCTCGCTCCCTTCTCCGAATCATGGGACGCTGCTGACGTGTGCCCGGGCGATGAAGAAATTGCCGCCGGCCCATGCTGTCACCAGCACTATTTTTGTCCCCGTTGGGTGTTGCACAGTCCTGTGCAACCAGCTTCCCTCCATCAGGGTGGCCACCACTGTGGTGTCCTGCCAGTCCAGCCTGGGGGGTGATGGTGCCATGTGGAGGGGCCAGGACCATCTGTGGCCAAGGGGGGAGATGAGGGTGGAGGTGCTCAGCCTGTGTGATGCTGATGGCCTAGGCGGGGTGTTCGGGGCTCTGGCTGTGGCAGCAAAGATGCTGGAGGGCCCATGAGGTCAGGGATGGATGGATGGATGGATGGATGGATGGATGGATGGATGGATGGATGGATGGATGGATGGATGGATGGATGG
>JAWWMP010000036.1:1212650-1239135 GCA_035047865.1 Dendrocincla tyrannina
ATGGATGGATGGATGGATGGATGGATGGATGGATGGATGGATGGATGGATGGATGGATGGATGGATGGATGGGAAGGATGGGCAAGTGAATGGATGGACAGATGGATATATGAATGGGCAGATGGATGGATGAGTGGATATATGGATGGTTGGTTCATCATGTGGAAGATGGATAGAGAGGTTAATGGATAGGTGAAGAACAGGTGGAGGAACTTATGGGTGGGTGGAATTTATGGACAGGTGGACAGGCAGGTGGATGGATACATGGGTGGATCGTTGGATGGATGTACGGATGGTTGGTTCGGGTGGACAGGTGGAGGGATGGATGGACAGGTGGACATGTGGACTGCTGGCTAACAGCCTGTCTAGGCAGACAGATGGACAGGTGGACATGTGGACCGCTGACGAACAGCCTCTCTAGGCAGACAGATGGACAAACTACTTCAAAGAGCTGCAGAGCAAGCAGGAAGTACTCCTGGTTTCTCCACGGCTCCAGGTACAGCCCTGCCACCCCCACAGCCGCCCCCTCTGCCAGGGGATGCCGCGAGGAGGAAGTAGCCCCTGGTGGAGGAGGCAGCCCCTGCAGGTCGTGGGGGAAATTTTGGGAAAACACTTCTGGCAGTGAGTCACCGCTGTGTTCTTTCCCCTGGAAGGAGGTGTTATTCCTGGGTTGTACCCCTGCGCCCTCACTAAACCTTCTGAATGCGTAAATTCGGCACAGGACGGCGCTGAGGGTCACTAAAACCAATGGCATTGCGACACATCTCGAAAGGCTGCTCAACGAGATGCATTTTTATGAGGTGGGAAAAGCCCTCGTCGGTACCGGGCTCCATCTGCTGGGAAAGGGGAGCTCAGGGGGACAAGGGGGTTTGCTCTGGGTGCTGCCGGTGGTGCTGAAGCTGTGCCCATCCAGGGGCACTGCTGATTCCAGGGGGATCAGCCCATGGAGCCGGGCTCCATGTGACCCGTGTGAGCCGGGCTGTCCCGGGGCTGTCCCCGGGCTGTCCCGGGGCAGTGCCCATGGGGCTGTGTGAGCCGGGCTGTCCCGGGGCAGTGCCCATGGGGCTGTGTGAGCCGGGCTGTCCCGGGGCAGTGCCCATGGGGCTGTGTGAGCCGGGCTGTCCCGGGACAGTGCCCATGGGGCTGTGTGAGCTGGGCTGTCCCAGGACAGTGCCCATGGGGCTGTGTGAGCCGGGCTGTCCCAGGGCAGTGTTGCACAAGCCTGGTCAGTGCTGAGGGCAGCGCTGCCCTACTCGGCTTCCGCTGCCCTTGGCCCTGTGCCTTGGGCAACACCCAGCAGGTTGCCCTTCGGCATTCCCATGGGTGCTGCCAGGCACAGGGGCTGAGTCCTGTGTCCCCAGCTTGGTCAGCACCCAAATTTGGCACCCTGAGGGGTGGGTGGGTGTGATCAGGTGGATGGAGCATCCTCTGGAGCGTTGCTGAGTGCACAGTCCCCAGTCATGCTGGGATGCTCCATATGTCCTATGCTTCCACCTCCCCCCCTTCCAGGACAGATTTTTGGCTCCCACAGTTGGATTTGGGATGTAAAACTCCCTGTGATGGCACATGGGTGTCCCCACATGGCTGACATCCCTGTACCCGGTGCCCCTGCCCTCTTTTGCATTGGGGTTTCGGGCCAGCCAGGGCTGGTTTCACTTCAACCCTTTGGGTGCCAGGCGGTGACATCAGGGTGACTCAAAATGCCCTTTTCCAAGAACCCAGGACACGGGGCTCCAGCAGTGCCACATCTGGGATGAGCAGTGGGACCGCAGACATCCAGGCTGGACCCACCACGACTCCCTCGAGGAACTGACTCGAAGAACATCCCCATCGTCCGGCCGGCATCATTTCCTCCCGCCGTGGTGCTCACCCCGCTCATTGGCCCCCGGGCACGGCTTCTCTTCTCGCTGGCTTCCCGTTGGGTCCCCGGCTGGTGGGGGCCGCTGGGTGTGCTTTAAAAGCCGAGCTTCCCCCTCGCCGAGCACTTAAGGAAGTCGCTCGCACGCCAGCGAAACACCCTGGCCCGGCCATGCGGTGCCACGGGCAGCCCTGGGGCGTGCTGGCAGGTAGGTGTGTGTGCTGGCATCCCACAGCTGCCCCCTCGCCCGTGCCCGGCCGTGCCAATCCGGGTGGGAGCCATGGGATGGAGCGTGGCAGTGGCACCGAGGCTGTGGCACGGCGGTGTCACCTCCCAGAGGTGCTGGTGGGGGACGGGCACACTCCCCACTGTGGCACATGGGACAGGGAGCACTGGGGATGGGCAGCCTGGGGGAGAGGGGGTGCTGGGAGGGGACACGTTTGGGGGCGGTTTGGGGACCCATGGCAGAGGGTCGGGGACCAGCTTGCCCAAAGCCTTCAGCCCTCCCAGTATAGCAGGGACCGATGCTGTGTGCCAGCCCAGGGCCATATCCAAAGTCACCGCTGGCACGTGGCCGTGGGTGACAGCCAGCAGGGCTGGGACTGGCCAGAGCAGAGAGGCTGGACCCAGGAGTGTCACTGCTGTCCCCTCCGCTGTGGAGTTCGCATTGACAGGGGGAGCTGCCGGAGCAGCCGCTGTGGTTGGGCTGCACATCCTGGCTGCTCCACGGCATCTTCATCATCCTCATCCTCCTCGTGGTCGCGTCCCCAGCAGGTTTTTGGCCCAGGGGTTGGGTCATCCCTGAAGCAGGGATGGGGACCGCGGTCAGCAAGACAGCTTGGTGGGCTGAGCTGTCTCCATGGCACAGGGATGGGTGAGCTCGTGTGTGTCTGATGTGGAGAGGGGGCTGAACCCTGCTCCCAGCAATGTCCCAGTGTCCCCCAACTCCCTCCTCTTCCCCCTTAGCTGTCACCAAAGGGCTCCTCATCCTCTGGGCAGTGCCAGGACAGGGGGGACGGCCCCTGAAAGCCCCCACTGTGCAGCAGACCCAGGCGCTGGTGAAGCTCATGGCTGAAGATGCGCAGGAGCTCTTCACCTTCTACGTGAGTGCCCCTTCCCAGGGTGAGGGGTCACACCTGTCCCCTCCACAGGGGGGCACAGGGCTCGGGGGGGGGTGGTCCCCGTGCTGCTCCCATCCCACATCCCTGATTGTCCTTTCCCATCCCTGAGCAGGAGAAGAACCAGCACCTGGCCATCCACAACATCTGCCGCACCAACGAGCCTCCCCAGTGGCTGCAGGGACCGGTAAAGGGGACCTGTGGGCTCCGGAGGCTGTGGCAGCCCATGGTGCACATGGACCAGGCACTGCAGGACATCATCCAGCACCAGCGCAACCTCAGCCCCCCTGGGGCCGAAATCCTTCGCCGCTTGAACAACACCCACCGGAATGTGCGGGGACTGCTCAACAACCTGTCCGGGCTCTTCCCAACCCCCAGCCCCCACCCCGGCCGCCAGCTCCCACCCAACCCTGCAGGACCCACCAACATCTTCAGGCAGAAGCTGCAGGGGTGCAGGATCCTCTGGAGCTATGCCCGCTTCATGGCCAAGTACAGCACCCAGCTGGAGGCCAGGAGCGGCCGGAGGTGCCGGGAGAAGCGGAGATCACACCGGGGCTCACGGACACCTACACACTCCTAGGGCAGCCCCACCGGTGCTGGAGCTGTCCTTGCCTGCATTCCATCCCATCCCACCCCAACTGCATCCCTGGGACAGAGATGCGTCGGCTGGCCAGGATGCACCACAGACCCCTCTCATCTCACCATGGAGCGAGGACACCAGTGCACTCAAAGCATCTCTGGTCACTTCAGATCGCCATGGGGACCCTCCTGTCCCCGTGCCACCTCTCGGCTGCAGGACAGCCCCACTGTGCTCCTCCCAGCTCCCCCACCTCCTGCTCCATGTCCCAGCAGCTCCAATGGAGCTGGGTGTCCCCCGGGTGCCCAGCCGTGCCCTGTCACCGAGCCCCGCCGGATTTTCCAGTGATTCAATGGGTCGGGTGACCCAACCTGACTAAGAGCTGCTTGCCCAGCACCCGCCACCTGGCCCACAGAGAGTGCTGCTGCAACCAGGGAGTGTCACAGGTGCTGTCACCCCCTGCCTGCCCTGCACCAGATCTGCTGACCCCAGAGAGCCGCTGGGAGCAGAATCCTGTGAGCTTGGTATCCCTGTGAGCTTGGTATCCCTGTGAGCTTGGTATCCCTGTGAGCTCAGTGTCCCTTTGCACATCCCTGTCCTCGTCCCTGCATGCTCAGTGTCCCCAAGCCCTCGGCATCCCCGAGCTCTCTGTGTCGCCTGTGCTTGGTGTCCCCATGCTTGCTCTTGCACACATGGTGTTCCCACACCCTCGGCTTCCCTGTCCCCTCCGTGTTTCCCCCCCCCAGGCTGTGCCACCACAGCCCTGACTGTGCCCGGCAGGGACTCGGCTCTGGCCACTGCACTGTGATGGGGGGTGGCAACACCCACCCCCTCTCCCTAATTTATACAGTAATATTTGTGTGTTTATCATATTTATTGACTCTCAGGGTTAATTTAATACATCCCTGCAATGGGGAAAAATATTTAAGGACATTTGTAATATATAAATATCTATTTTTATGATCATTTTTGTATGGTGTTAAACTATGGATGTCACGAGGTTTTATTTATGAATATTGGTATTTTTGGTACTTTGAGAAGGGTGGTGCCCCCTGCCCACGTGGCACCTCCTTATTTTTGTACAATGGCAGAAGGAAATAAAATGCTGACCTCGGCCTGTCGGCCACTGAGACGTCGCGTGCCTGCGTCTCTGTGTCTCTATGTCCCTCTGTCCCTATGTCCTTGTGTCTGTCCTGGGGCCTGTGGGCAGAGAGGGGCTGTATTTTGGTGGCCAGACTGTGCCTGTTGTCCTCACCAGGGCACATGGGGTGCGTGGGACACAGGGTGGTGTGGCATATGGTGTGGCATGGTGGGGGATGTGGCACCTGGGATGAGGGACAGCATGGTGTGGCATGTAGCATGGCGTGGGATGTGGCACAGGGCACATGATGGGATGTGGTCCATGGAATGGCATAGGACATGGCACTGCACTTCACAGCATGGCCTGTGGCGTGGCACAGAACATGGCACACTGTGGGACATGGCCCATGGCACAACAGAAAATGTGGCACGCCATGCCATGGCACCTGTCACAGCAGAGGACACGGCACACTATGGGATGTGGCCCATGGCACAGCATGGAACATGGCACATCAAGACATGACACATGTCATGGCACAGGATGTGGCACATCATGGGATGTGGCAAACAGCACAGGATGTGGCATGTGGCATGTGGTGAGACTTGTCCCATAGTGTGGCACAGGACATGGCAGTTTGTGGTGTGGCCCGTGACATGGCACAGTATGTGGCACACAGTGAGCTGTGGCACAGGACATGGCACACAATGGCATGTGACACAGGATGTGGCACAGTGTGCCACATGGCACACAGCCCTGTGTGACAGCCACCTGGCATGGTCTGGGCCATTGCCACAGCCAAACCAAGCACGGTGTTCCTGCGGTGTGACCAGGGCCACCACAGGGACTAGACCAACCACTGCCACCGGTCCTGCTGAGTCAAAAATCCTAAGACCTGGTCATGTGTCCCCATGGAGTCACTCGTTCCCTGTGTGCCGTGTGCCAGTGTCCGCGGGGCTGCCCGGCTGTGCCGTGGGCACCCTGCCTGAGTCAGTCACAGGAGCTGCAGCACCAGGACTGCCAACACTGCCCTGGCACCCGCCGCCACCGGGGGACACTCCTGGTGGGGACGATGTCACCATGAAGCAGCCCGAGCTGGCCTGGTGTGCTGTGGGTGACTGTGCCAGCATTGACCGTGACAGTGACCGTGACTGTGCCACCCCCAAGCCACCCACCCGGCTCCGGAGAGAGCTGTGGAGGGGAGGGCACAGGTATGTGACCCCTGGGAGCATGTGGAGGGACGGCGGGACCCCAGACACGGGGTGCACCCTGGGCTGAGTGTCACCAGAGGGATACTGGCTCCTTGGTGTCCCCTTAGGGGTCCCAGGGCACCCCAGTGCCCACCTCTGAGAAAAGCCACCCCACGGTGGGGACATTGTTTGGCTACAGCCCCCGAGGGGCAGCTCACGCTGTCAAGGCCATGGGGTCCCCAGACATGGCAGGGTGTCTGTCTGTGGGTGGCACCGGTGGGGTGGCACAGGCAGGGTGGCACTGCTAGGGTGACACCGATGGGGCACAGGGGCAGCGGTGAGACAGCCTCGGGCAGAGAACCATCGTGAGTCAAAGGGGAATTCGGTTCCTGCCGTTGGGCAGCTCTGGATTTCCCCGGGACAGGGACACCTGTCTTACTCAACCCTTCATCACCCCCGCAGGGCTCCCCCAGACACCCCCCCGCCCCACATCGGTGCGACCCCCCGGGGGCTTCGGTGGCGCTGGAATTTGGGTGCCCACCCCCTGCACGTGGACAGCAAGGGACAGGGACCCTGAGGGGACTGTGGAGGCGGATGGAGCGTGGGGGGCAATTGTGGGGTGGGGCCGTTCTGGGATGGGGCTGGGGCAGTTCTGGATCGGGGCTGGGGCAGTTCTGGGGTGGGGCTGCAGCAGGGAGGACAATGATGGAATGGGCAAGGACGGGAGGGGACAGCTGTGGGCCGGGAAGAGGAGAGGTCTGGGCTGGGGACGGGTCAGGGGGCAGCTCCAGAGCAGGGATGGGGATGTGCGTGGGGCAGTTCTGGGGGTCGATGGGACGGAGGGGCAATTATGGGATGGGGAGAGGCCAGTCCTGGTCTGGGGCAGCAGGGGGCAGCACGGGGACAGGGAAAGGGATTGAGGTGTCTGGGATGGCGCTGGGGACAATTATGGGACGGGATGCGGCGGAGGGGACAGAGCGGAGCGGGGCAGAGCAGCAGCACGGCAGGGGCGGCTGCGGAACAGTCCGGGCTTGTGCCCATGTCCCTGGGCAGGCTGGCGGTGGGCATGACGGGGACAGGGGGTACGACCGGCCCCCAGCTCCTCCTGGGGTCCCCGCAGGTCCCCTCGACAGGGAGCGCTGCCGTCCCCCAAAGCGCCCACCCCGCCTCCCCCAGCCCCCCCTCGCTCCCGCCTTGGGACACGTTGGGACCCCCACCCGTATCACCAACTCATCACACTCCTGCCGCCCCGTCTCCGTGGGAAACCGGCACAAGATCCATGCGGGGCTATCCCTGCTACCCAAGAAATTGGAAAAGGGGATTTTCCTGGGCATCATCTCCCATCCTGAAATTTCCCATTGGCATCTCCCACCTGGGCATTTCCCACCCCGTCATCTTCCATCCCAGCATCTCCCCATCCTGCCCACTTGGATCCAGGACTCTTGTTTTCCCACCGGAGCATCCCACCCTGCAGAGTTCCAGTATCTCCCCCTGGGTGGGTTTGTCTTTTTTCCTGGAGAAAACCTTCCATTTAATCCTATTATTTTTGCCCAAAGGGATGAGCTGCCAGCCGGTGACACCGTGTCCATCTCACCATGATCAGGGTCCTTCACCCCCCGGGGGAACCCTCCCTCCACCTCCTTGCCCCTTTTACCTTCCCCCAATCCCCCTAACATTTTTATCTTCCTAGAAAATCCATTATAAATGGGACCCCAAAGCCCAGCTCACCTCAGCTTGGCTGAGTCGCTCCTAAGAAATTCAGGAAAAGGGCAAATCCTGAACACAACCCTCAGAGGACGTTCCCCAGTGTTATTAATTAACTGCTACTAATTCCTCAGTTAATTAAATGTGTCAGGCCATCAGATGTCCATCAACATGTGATGTGCTGTTCCACACATCCCAATAAAACCTGGGTGAGGCTGTGGGAGGGGGTCATGGCTCTCATCCTCCCCACCCTCTGCAGTCCCAATCACCATCCCTGACGTCCCAGTAAGACCAGACTGGGGCGAACTGGGCTTTGCTTGCTGGGGCATCAATGCCACCAGCAAACCACGCTGGTTCTTGTTTGGGGAAACTGAGGCAGGAAGCAGCTGTGGGCCAGCCCCCCAGCACAGGTGGGTCTCTGTGTCCCCCCTCAGCGTGTCCCCCCTCCAAAGGGGGACAGCCGGGGTCGTGGTGGCTCTTGCGTCACTGTTCCTTGACTGTCACCATCGGGTTCACCTGCCAAGGCACAAACTTGCTAAACCTGATTAAAGTTTCAGCTCGGCCGGGTGAGAAAAAAAATAGAGAGAGGGACAAAAAATCCTTTTAACCTGTTTTTCACCCAAATCTGGGAATCAACAGACCTGCAGTGTCCTGATCCCATGGGAACCCCAGGAGAGGACGACCCAACACTGTTCTGCCTGTCCCAGCACACACCTGCTTGCTCCAGCACCCTCCTGTCTGCCCCAGCACCCTGCTGTCCACTCCAGCCAGTGGCCAGCCCCGCCGAGGGAAGGGTTAACCCTGGGGGGCCGGTCCAGCCTCTCCCCCTGGGTGGGTTTGTCCTTTTTCCTTCAGAAAACCCACCCTTGACTTATAATATTTTTGCCCAAAGGGATGAGCTGGGGGACACCGATGTCACCGCGGCCGTCCCAACGTGACCGAGGGGTGCTGGACCCCACCGCCAACTTCCCGCACCTTTCATGCCTCCCAACCCCCCCCCAAAAACCTAAATCAGATTTTTTTTTTTTGTCTCCTTTACTTTATCGCCTGCTCCGGCAGGCAGCGGGGAAGCCCCGGCCGGGGAGGGGGTGAAAGTGTTTGTGGCTCCGTGAGTGACGGCACCGCTCGCCCGCCTTCGCTCCTCGACACCCCCAAACCCCACGTGCGACCGCTCGCCTCCCTTGGGGGGGCTTTAATTCAACTTTCCCTTCCCACTCACTTCCCCAGCACTTCCCCGAGCCCGCTCATGAAACAAGAAAAGAAAAAAAAAAAAACCAAATCCGGGTGAATCAACTTTATTTCTAAGAATCATTCAGGATTTCCAAGCCCGCGATCGCTTTCCAGTTTCAATAGAAGTAACGATAGCGGTGCTTCACCCCCCCCCGCGTCTCCCCCCTCCCCTCTTCTTACAACACAGGCTGGCTGCCGGACCGGTATATAAACCCCGAGAAGTCCCCCAGTATGAACATGAATTTCTGAAAACTTCCTCTGCCAACACCAATCCCTATTAAGTCGCTCCCGGGACGCGGCTCACAATGAAGTTCATGCCGGCAGGTAAAAAAAAAAAATCAACTTTGGGGATATTATTTCCCCTTCTCCCCCTTCTCTTTTTCCTCCCCTCCCCTCCTTTGCCCGGTGATGCTCGGGTCCCAGTTGGATGCCACCGCTGGAGCTGGAGCGAGGGCTCCCGCCGCGCTGCGTTCCCCCTCGGGATGAGCATCTCTGGGAATTGGCAGCGGGAGCGAAGCGCGGAGCTGGCGCGGTGCAGCCAACATCTGGACACTTATATAACTGGAAATGCTTCCAAGAAAAAAAAAATCTCAAGGAGGGGGGGATTTTTTTTTTTAATGGCTTTTTTGTACTTTTAAATACTTCCCCCCCCCCCACTCCCGCTTTTCCTCCTTCTGGGTCTCCTGATGCCGTGTCGGGAGCGCTGGAGGGATGAGGAGGCTGCCAAGGCTGGGGTGGGGATTGGAGGGAGCAGTCCCCACCCCAGCTGCAGTGCTGGGGGGTCCCACGGGGCAGCACCCACTAGGGACCCCTCTCCTACCCATCCCCGGGCACACGTGGGTGCCGAGCCTCGCCCTGCCCAGCTGTGAAACGGGGAGAAGCAGCGGCCGGGGGGACGCAGCGAGAGGGGCTTGTGGGGTGGGTCAGGGAATCTGCATCCCGTGGGGACACCCAGGGCCCCGGGGGCGCGGGGAGGAAGGGTTCCCCCCGTGCCGTGCAGGAGGGGAGCGGCGGCGGGTCAGGGATAGCAACACGCCCAGGTAAGTCCTTTCCCACCTGGGCAGAGTAAATAAATCGAGGCTTGGATTACCCGGCACCGGCGGCACGTCGGAGGCGCTGACAAGTGCGGGCGGCTCCGGCGCTCGGCACTGCCCGGAGCCCCCGCCTGGCGGCACCCCCGGGACGGCCACGGGACCCCCGCCCCGCCGGGGCACCGCCGGGGACACCGGGTCACCCCCGCGCCGCCCTGCCCCGAGGATGCCCAGCGCGGTGGCAGCGCTTCGGAAGCATTTCGGCCTCCCCGAGCAGGGATCCTAGTCTGGGGGAGTCCCGGGGGATGGGGGCTCGGAGCGCCCCGCTCTCAGGAGGGGCACGGCGGGGCGACCCAGCTGCCGGTGGCTCAAGAGTCCCCTTGTTCCGCGTCCAGGGATTTCCTGGCTGGAGTCTCTGGCAGCTGTGTCGTCTCTCCCCAGGGCTCCTCGGCGCTGCGCCCACCTCGCAGACGGGGAAACTGAGGCAGGCGATGGGGCCGGAGGCGGGAGGGAGGGAGGGAGGGCACGCCGAAGGCAGGTTTCCTTGAGGGCGCCCCGCTGAGTCAGCCGGGCCGGGGTGGGGCCTTGCTCCCGCAGCGCCCGGACAGGGATAACGGAGGAAAAAACGCTTTGCATATTTGATTAAAGCCGGCAGGTCGCCACCGGGCCGGTTGCGAAATGTGGGAATGCTGCGGGGCGCCCCGCCGGGAAGGGAGGCGGGGGAGCGCCGGCCGGGGGGCAGGTGAGGGGCACGGGAGTGGGACGGGAGCTTCGGCACGGAAAACTGGGGGTCTGAGGGGCTGCCGGCTGAGCTGGACCCACCCCCGAGGGGGATGAGTCCCCATGGCTGGAAGTCCTTGGGTGCCTGGAACCGGGGTCATCCCTGGCGGATGCTCTGCCCATGGGCCACCACCGTCTTGTCTCGGTCCCCGCCGTGACAGTGGCCTCTCTCCCCGCACAGGCGTCGTGCCCTTCATGGCCCTGCTCCTGCTGCAGCGGCGGCCCGTGGCCGGACGGGCACTGCTGGTCACCGGCTCCGGCTGCCCCAGCCACGGCTTGTGCCGCTCCAACGTGCAGGAGCAGACCCGCAGGCAGGTCGCGCTGCTCAACGCTACCGCCCAGGACCTCTTCAGTCTCTACGTAAGTGGTGCTTGGGGGTGGCCAGGGAGCCCAGGGGGTCTGATCCACGAGTGCATGAAGGAGGGAGGGCTGGGGACACGGTGGGGATGGTGACAGGAGGTGGCCGGGGGGGGACACAAGGGGACATGGGGTGACGCTCACCTCTCCCCCCAGCTGAAGTGCCAGGGAGAGCCGTTCAGCAGCGAGAGTGACAAGCTCTGCAACCCCACCGGCATCTTCTTCCCCGCTTTCCGTGTCAACCGGACGAGCGAGAGGAAGGAGGTGATGGTGGCCATGTACAAGCTCTTCGCTTTCCTCAACGCCTCGCTGGGGAACATCACACGCGACCAGGAGGAGCTCAACCCCACGGCCAAGGAGCTCCTCGACCGGCTCCACAACACCACCAAGACCACCCGGGGCCTCATCTCCAACCTCACCTGCCTTCTCTGCAAGAACTACAACATCTTCCAGGTGGACGTCAGGTACGGGGACAGCTCCAAGGGCAAGAGCACCTTCAAGAAGAAGCAGCAGGGCTGTCAGGTGCTCAGGAAGTACGTGCAGGTCATTGGCCAGGCAGCACGTGTCCTCCTACCTCATCTCAGCCCCTCATGAGCACCTGCCCGGGCTCCGCTGCTTCTCCACTGCCAGCAGCCCCCCGCCGCTGCCTTCCAAACTCCCACCTTCCTATTTATTATCCTGGACCCTGCGCTGGCCCCATCTGCCCTCTGGTAATTTATTGCCCCTTGAGGGGGTGAACATTGAAGCCCTGAGCATCCCGGGTGGAGCAGAGCCAGCATCCAGCAGGACGAGGCAGAGCATCCCTGAGGGGATGCCAGGGCATGGGCTGGTCCTAGGATGTGTCTCAGCCATCCCTGCACCCCCATGGGATGTGGGGAGCTGTGGGGGCTGGCAGCAGGGCTGGACTCTGTCCCCCACGAACAGTCTCCATCATGGAGAGCAACCTGAGAGACATCCTGGAGCACCGTTTGAAAGCTTCCACTGCCCTGGAAAAAGGATTGCAAGGAAGGACACAGTGATGCAGCCGCTGGCGGGGACATGGGAATGTGGGGACACACTCCCCCTGCACATTTTAAGGCCTCACAAGGAGCTGAACTGGGGGTGCTGGGGTGGCTGTGGTGGCTGGGGCTGGGTCCCGCCATCTGGGACGAGGCCACCCCTGGGGGACAGAGTGGGCAGGCACCCCACTGTGGAGCATCGTCCCCCCGCGCAGGCACGGCGGGGCACGGAGCTTCCCTCTCCTTTGGAAAAGTGCTTTTCCCATCGGAAAGGCTCTGAATGTACTAATGGCCAAGGGCTGGGCTCCTCATGGCTGCATGCAGCCTCGGCACAGGGGAGGTGGGACAAGGGGGTATGGGACATGGGAACACGGGGACATGGGACAGGGGGACGTGGGGACAGGCCCCAGGCCGGTGGCAGGAGATGCTGGCTCGCTCCTGGCACCAGAGCAGGCTGTGAGGGTTATTTATTGCCTCAGTGGAAAGCCCAGTGTGCGCTGAGAGCTGTGACCTGACTTAATAATTTTATTGTTAACAATAATTAATAATTATTAAGAAGATTTGTGGTAATATATAGAATGGAATTCTATTTAAATATTTATTTTTTTATACTTCTTTGCCCCCTTTTTTTTAAATAAACCAACAGAAACTGACTGCATTTGTCTGCTCTTTGCTGGGTCCCCTTTGTGCTCACTCTCAGACACCTCTGCTCCCCTGAAGGCCCCTCAGATGTCCCTTGGAGGCCGGGGGGTCCAGTCCCCTGTCACCTCACTCCTTCCTCCCTTCCCATCTCTTATGGAATGGAAGGCATTTTTCCAGGGGCAATGCTTAAGCTGCCAGTCACCAGCTGCTCAAAAGCACTGAGAGGGTTGAAGGAGCATTGTGATGTGGGGACAGTCATGATGCGGGGACAGTTGTGATGTGGGGACAGTTGTGATGTGGGGACAGTCGTGATGTGGGGACAGTCATGATGTGGGGACCATGGCAGTGCAGGGATTGTCATGGCATGGGGAGCACTGTGGTGTGGGGCCATCACAGTGTGAGGACCATCACAGTGCAGGGAGATCATGGCATGGGTGGCACCCGGTCTGGGTACCACGGGGTACCCATGGGGAGCATCGTGGCACAGACACCACGGTGATGAGGGGACCATCACGGTGCTGGAAGCTCCACTCTGGCAAGGCTGGCAGTTCCTGGGGGTACAGGGAAACACTGAAACTGGCTGGGAAGAGGCAGAGAGAGCCGAGAGAGCATGTGCAGGGTGGAAGGGACACACCAGATAAAATCACAGCCGCTTCCCAGGCAGTGTTGGGAGTGGCTCAGCAAAGCTTTGCCGGGGCCAAGACCACCTAAGGCTCCACCAGTGCCCCGGTCCTCGGCGAGCGTCTCGCATGGGGCTGTATCGGTTAACAAGAGGCTGATTATACAGGAGACGTTAGAGCAGGATGATGAAATTTTCCTCCTCCTCCTCCGGAGCCCTCAGGCCACGGGCCAAACCTCCCAGGCATGAGACAGCAAGCGGATGAGCTAAGATCCTGTGTGATCATCTCTCATGTCTCGGAGGAGCCCCGACCAGAAAACCATTGCAGAAATTCATAAGTGGCCCCCAAGCCCCCTGTTTCTCTGCCCCAAAGGGACATAGTGCCCAGCTGTGTCCTTGAGCTCCCACGGGAGGTTTCATGGCATGGGTTTGACCCCAAAGTGGCATCACCTTGTGCCAATGGCAGCCTCATCCTGCACCAGGGGTGACAGTAGGGTCAGTGGTGCCCATCTCCAGCCTGGCTCTGCTGTCCCTTCGTGGCAGGGGTGGGATCCAAAACAGCACTGGCTCCCCTGTCCCATGGCCGAGGCACTCCGGGACATCTCTGGGTGCCACAGTGTGTCCCCAGGCATGATGTGTCTTTCTTCCATCATCCCAGCCTGTCACCAGAGAAGGGGCCCTGGGTGTCACTGGTGACCCCCTCCTGGAGGGTGCCTGGTTTTGGAGCACAGCCCATTTTGTGGGGCCCATTTCCTGCCTGCACCATGAGATATGCTGTTCTCAAATCAATACAACCTCCCAAAAACACAGGGATGGGTCAGGACACTGAAGGGGAGAGCACCATCCCTTTGGAATGGGCATTATGTCCCGGGGTAACATCCTGCAGCACTTACTGGCTCCATGAAGGCTGCCAGGGTCACCTTGTCCCTGCAGCTGGGGACACCCGGGTGTCCTCATGGCTATTGCTACCACGGCACTGTATGGCCAACATCTCACAAGCTGGAAGTCCAGAGATGGACGTCCGGGCTGAGCCTGTTTGTGTGTCAATATACACCCCTCAGCCTCGCCAGGGAGGTGGCAGGTGCCCAGGGGAGTCACCAAACCATCCCCGAGGGCTCGGGGGCCGTCAGGGGCCGAGGGCTGGGGGCTCGCTCAGCGGGGCCAGGAGCTGGGCTGAGGACGACGGGAGCGAGGAGCTGTGCACATCTGGATTTCTCACGCTTGTATTCAACGTCCCTCCTCAACCAGATGGCAAAAATAAATAAATAGAATAAATCACAGTCTCCTGACATAAATCGGGAACTCACTCCCGGGTTCTGCGTTTCATGAGTCTCCCTGGAAGACAGTCAAACACAGGCGAGGACAATGGGTTCACTTCTCCCCTGTGTCGGGTCATTCCCAGTTAAGACTCATTAGCGGCGGGCGGGGGATTAACTCTTCCTTCCCTGGAAACGCGTGGACAAGCCCCTAAAATTCCCCAAATCCCTTCCTTTGCCCTTCCCCGGGATTTCGGAGCCGGGGCTGGCGGCGGCCCCGGGCCCGTGCCATCGCCGCAGCGAGCCAGGACGCGCTGCCCTGCTCGTCCCAAACTCGGGGGAGATGGAAAGGGCTTCAATGACCTCAGCCAGCGGCTGATCCCACCCAGCCGGCGCCCCGGGGCAGCGGGCCAGCCCCGCCGGCCGCACCGGCAGCACCGCGAAGGAACCGGCGCTGCGGCTTCTCCGGCGGCACCGGCAGAACCCTGTCAGTGATCCCCCTTCAGCTCCAGCACCAGGGAAATATTTCGGCTGGGCCGAGAGCCAGGGGAGGCTCCGGGGAGCCATCGGCTGCGATGGGAGCGATGCCCGTGCCCCGATAACGGAGCGGCCTGACCACCGGCCCCGAGCGGCGGGTCAGCGCTGCCTTCGGGGAGCGGGATACGTGAGGAGCTGCTCCTGCCCGCGGTGAAGTCAGTGCCGCTGCCTGGGTGTGACTGACTGACCTCAGCCCTTGGCCCCGCGGCGCGGATCATGTGCTGGCTGACGCCGCGCAGCCCGGCCGGACGGGTCCCCGCCGCTGCCCCGGGGACACCGGCCGGACGGGACTCGCCTTCCCGGGGGCAGGTGCGGGGCAGGGGCACCCCCGGCCCCGCGGCTCCTCCGCGGGGTGGGCCGTGGGTGACCCGTGCTGCATCCCCGGGCACCGAGCCAGCAGGAGCATCCCAGCCGGGGCTAACTCCGTGGGCAAAGCACAGGATGCCGCTTGGGTCGTTCCCTGGGAGATCCCAACTGGAGCATCCCACCTTCCCCTATGTGTACCCAGGCTGGGGCTGGACGCGCTGGTGCCCGGGGTAGAGCCCCTTCCCCATCCGGGAGGTCCCCTCAAGGCTCGTTCATCCAGTAAGGATCTCTCCAGCAGGTCCCTAAGCCAGGTCCCTGAGGACGGGAACATTGCATCCCAAGGGCTGGCTGGAGGCTGTCCCGCTCCATCCCAGGCTGGCCGAGCACGGAAAGCAGAGCCGAGCCCATCTGAAACGCATTCGGGCACTGTTGCTGCAATAGCAGATGCTTCTGCGGGTCCCCGGCCACATCACAGCCCGGCGGCGCGGGAACCGCACGTTCACATGGGAAGAAACAGCCCTTGTCCCGAACGGCTCGAACTCCTAATTGGGGACCAACCGTGACAAATAAACAAGACAATGGGCTGGAGGCGAGACGAACGCAACCTCAGTCGCAGGACCTGGCTCCGAAGGCCGCCCCCGTGCCCGGCAGGGGACTTGGCACGGGTCTGCAAGAGCCAGGGGGAGGGCAGGGGCTGGATCCGGACCCCCGGCATAGCCACTCGCTGTGTGACACTGCTGGAGCTCGGGGCTGGCTCTGGAGCAGGATGACACATCCCCAGTGGCCCCCCAAGACCCTTGTCGGCAGCTTTGCTCAGCAAGTGTTTAGCCTCATGGTGAGCAAGCTCTGGAGCAGGGGCAAATCCAGCTCTGTGGAGCTGCTGGAGAGGCCTCTCCTTGCTGCACCCCAGTTTGGGGCTGGCTGGAGAACCCCCATTTGCTTTGCGCAGGGGGCCTTCCCTGGAGGAGGGGATGTGCTACCTTGGAGCGATGCCTGGGTAGATAGATAGATGATAGAGGGGTTATCTCAGCACAGCTGTCACCCTCCACAGAGACAGGGGCGCTTCTGCAGCCCTGGGTGCACTTGGCACCCATGGAGGGGCCTCGATAAAATGCTCAGCCCCCGACCAGACCCACAGCAGGCAGAGCACCCACTCACTGTTGTCCAAAAGGGAGCAACCAACCAGCTCCTCCATCCCCACTCTGCTTGGGTCTTAGGTGATGTTGAATCCCCCCTATAGACCCAAAGTCTGAAATCCAGCAGGACCTGTGGAGCTGAAGCTATTTGAGGCATATCTGCTTAACAAAGGTATTTCAGACGGCCTGAACCTACCTAATACCTGGCCAGGAGGGAAAAATCAGGGCTCAAGGGGAAGATCTCACCCAAGGAAAGGGAGGGGACTTGGGAATGAGAGAGAGGGTGAAGAGCTGGGAAGCAAATCCTGAGCAGGATCCCAGAGGAGCAGGCAACACTGGGAGAGACCCACCAGGAGCCTGGAGATGGTGGGAAAGGACCAAGTGGGTGGCAACTCACCAGGGTCCCATGGCATGGCTGAGCTGGCAGACGCCACTGAAGCCCCCTGTGCCCCTCCTGCTGCCACAGCTGGTGGTCCATGGCCCTGTAGTGCCACCTTTGAACTGCACACCAGTGTGGCTTTGGGGGAAGAGGAGCCCCTGCCATTGCTTGTCCCACTGAGGCAAACTCAGAAAATTAGTGAAAGTAGTGGAGATTCCTGGAGAAACAGAAAAGGAAGGCAGAGATCTCCCTCAGCATTAAGGGGTGATGGCAGGAGAGAACAGCCCAGGCCCAGCCTGCAGTGCCCACCTACCCCTTGCTCTCCCCATGCTCTGTGACCCCAGGGAGGGGTGGCACCTCCAGCCCAACGGCACCACAGGGGGAGAGAGGGACACCCCCAGCTAAAACTTGGGGATGTCCCACCCTAGAGCACCTTGCTCACTGCTCCACTGCCTGGCACCCAACCCCAGCAGGACCCCTGCACTGGGGACCCCCAGCCCACAGCCACACAGAGCAGGGTGGGTGTCCCCACTGAACTCAGACACACCTCCCTCACCCTCTTGCTGAGGTTTCCACGAGGATGTCAAGCAGCCCCCCAGCTTTTGCTGCAACTGGGACACGTTTTAGGGCCAGGACAGTTGGCATGTTAATTTATTGCAGCAAAATGAAGCACAGTGCAGCTCCCCGCTCATTTCCTAAGAAAACAAGGTGTGCGTGCAATCCTGCCGGGCGAGCGTGTGCGCGCCTGTGGCTGCCAACCAAATTTGACTAAGGGCCCGAGGCTCCAGAGATAGGAAGTTCCTTCACGTCTTGTGAAGACAGGAGCTGGAGAGGAGCAGGTTCCAAACGAGCCCCCACAGCAGCAGCGTGAGCCCAGCCTTTACCAGCCACTGGAGACTCTTCTCCACAGCCAGGCGTGGTGAGGCACAAACCTGCTCCTAGAAAGATGCCTCCTTGCTTTTTTCCCCAGCCTGGCATTTCCCACAGGGGTTCTGTGCATGGCTGTGGGGCAGGGAGGATGGTGACGGGTGGGTGAAGTCTGTCTGTTCCTGGCAGCCCTGGTGAGATGCCTGCCAGGCTTCGGGATGGGGCTTTCCATGCGGAAGCTGCGGTCACCCCACCTCAGCGCTGCCAAGTTCTGCTGCCAAACACCTCACCTTTGCGGGTGGATGTCAGCCTCCTGTGAGGTGGCAGTGGCTCTCCATGGTGCTCATCAGCCTGGCACCACCAGTCCCCATCACTCTGATACCATTGGTCCCACCACCCCAGAACTACTGGACCCCCTCTCCTTGACACCATTGATCCCATCATCGTGACTCTACCAGTCCCCGTCACACCAGCACCACTGGTCTCCACTATCCTGACACCACTGGCTTTCATCACCCCAGCAACTCCAGTCCACATCACCGTGATACTGTTGGTCCCCAGTCAGTACCACTGGTTTACATCACCCCAAGACTGGTCGCCATCACCCCAGCATTACCAGTCCCCATCAACATTAGTGCCCATCACCTCAGCACCACCAGTCCCCATTATCCCAGTACCACCAGTCCCCACCACTACAGCACCACCAGTTCCCAGGGTACCAGGAGATGCAGCCCCTCAAGGACCGGGATTTACCATTCCCTAGGGACAAAGTGAAAGGCTCTCTTCTTTCCTAACCCCACTGCAATTAATACTAAACCTTCGTCCTCCCCCTCCAGTACCTCTGGGGGGAGGGGCCCAGCCCGGCTGCGGTGCGGGCAGGGAGAGCTCCACAGCCCGACCCCGGGTGCATTCTCAGCACATTCCCGCATGCTCCTCTCTCAGCCAAGCCCTGGAGAAAACAAGCCCCAGCTGTGCCTCCTCACAGCTACTGTGACCGGGCTCTTCCCCCAAAAGGTCTCGGACGAGCAGCGGGAGGGACCTGCCCCACCGTCCGGAGCTGGGGCAGAACGAGCCGCACTTCACGGGCTGGAGGTGCAAAGTGCAGCCAGCTCCTCGCTCCCCATGCCAGCGGCATCGCCGTCCTGCCACACCACGACCTGCCAAAAGCCAGGATGACACAGGTCCCATCCCACATTGCTGGGGCTGGTCCTGCACAGGGCTCTGTTTACATGTCGCTGTGCCGGCCCACATCTGTGTTTATGTGTGTGTTTCCGTGCGGGTGCGTGTGGCTCCGTGTGTGTGGCGGGGCTCTGGGTGTGTATGGGTGTCTCTTCACATCGGGCTCTCAGTTAACCTCTTAGAAAATGAAAACAAGGCTGGGAGCCTGGCAGCTGTTCCTGATCCCTGCTCCAGCGCCGCTCCAGACAGCCGGTAACCGCAGGTCTGATGACCGAGCACACACACGCTTCCCTTCGGGCCTTCTTAATTGCGCCGTTAGAGATTCTGGAACAAAGGGAATTAAAGACTAAACTGATAGCAAGAAATATGTCACAGGAGCAACGGGAGGCAGTCGGCAGCAGGACAGCAGGCTCATGGATCTGCCGGAGCTGTGGGCAAACACCCAGGCTTGGCTGGGGCTCTGCCGAGAGTTGGGTGGGCATTGGCAGCGCCGCTGACCCCGGGAGAGGCCTGGGAGAGCTCCAGCACAGCCGCGGGCTGGCAATGGCCATGCTGGATTTCTCATGGAAACTTGTGCAGGATCTTGCCAGGTCCCAGGATTTTTTTTTTTTTTTCCCTTGCCTTTGCCCAGATTTGCTCTAAGTGGCTCCTCTGATTTCCTCCAGCTGCCTGCACGCGAGCGCTGCAGCAAACGCCCGGAGCGGGGCAGGAGGAGACCTGGGGCATCATCCCAGTGGGCACACGGCCAGCGGCATCCGGCCCGAGGTGGCCACAGGGCCAGTTACCAGGGAAGGGGCTGAGCTGGATGGGGAGCACCAAATGGTGTTCGAGGATGGGATGGGAGAGCGCTGGGAAGCAGAGCTGGTGTAGACAGGCTTTGGAGCAGGGATGAGTGGGATCTGGCAGTGACTGTGGCGGCGACTAGCAGAGTATGGGAACCACACTTCCTGCCCCACCAGCTCATGGGGTGAGTTGACCACTTTGAGAAAGTCCTGACCCAGCCTGGAAGGGTGGAAAAGCCCAGTGCCTGCTTAGCCTGGAAAAGGTGGGGTGGGATGTGCAGAGGCCGTGACAGAGCAGGGCAGAGCGATCCGTTATCCACCAGCAGAGGGTGGGACAAGACATTCTGGGCTTTGCCCACAGTGAGAGATGTTCTGGGGAGCTTTTCCTATGGCCAGGATGGGATTGCTGCCTGTGGAAGAGCCCCAGGAAGAGGCAGGACAGGGATGCAGGGAAGGCACTGTGGCATCTCCAAGCTTTGCTCCCCAGTTCCACAGACTTTCTCCCAACCTCAACTCCTGGCCAAGATGTGCAACCAGCTCAGCTGAGAGCAGACAGAGGCAAGTGCTGCTCAGACATGGGCAGGATGAGCGTTGAATTCAGGCAGCAGAAAGGCTTTTGCTGGGCTAAATCCCTTCTGGAGCCAGAAGGTTTTTCAGCATCCTCACAGCAGTGTCTAGCCTTTTGTGGGAATGCCCTGGGCACCAGTGCCCGCTGCTGAAGGCTGTGTCACATTGTCACATGGCTCACAGGGAGTGCTGCAGAGCCCAGGCATTTTAGGCTGGAACACATCTTTCCATAACTGCAGGGGTGGAGGGAGCCAGCTGGGCACAAAACACTGGCAGGGCAGTTCCCTGGAAACATCCAAACCCCTCCAAAAAATAACCTGAGGTAGTAACTCTCCCCAGCCCCGCGGTTGGACTGATTCCGTTTATATCTCCCAAATCCCCTGGCTCTCCCGCCTGCCTTTCACTCTTTGGGGCATTTCCTGCCAAGTTCCCTGGGCGCTGGTCCAACAGGCGGGCAGGTGACCCTGCGGCACCCACAGCCTTTTTGCTGACGGGCGCAGTGCTGGGGCAGCTTCCCTTCCCGGGAGCCGGAGGGGAAGGAAGCGTGGCCGGCGGGCTGGCCATGACCATGGCACTGCCACGAGCGGCCCCACGAGCCTCGGGGCACTGGGGGCGGGTGGCAGCGAGGGACAGGGAGGGACAGGCCAGCACTGCCCTGCCTGGCTGGTGGCCACTTGCCATTCCCGCCGGGATGTGCTCGTGCCAGAGGCTCAGCCCTGGGGTCAGCACACAGCCCTTGGGGCCCCGGGCTGGGACACAGCCAGACCTGCACACCACTTCATGTTGGCACAGCGCACCTTCAGGTCTTCAGCCTGGTCCTGAGCCCAGGATTTTGGTCCAAGCATGGAGAATGTCAGCACGGAGACAGGGGCAGCGAGGGGGAGCAGTGCAGGAGGGAGGCACCCTGTGAGATCCCGCAGTTCCCTGGAGCTTGGGCACCCCTCAGCTGTGGGCTGTGGACGCTTCTGGGGTCCATAACTGGGACCGGTGTTATTTAATATCTTCATTACTTATGCAGACAAAAGGATGGAGTGCACCCTCAGCAGGTTTGCAGTGACACCAAGCTGAGGGTGCAGTGACACCCTAGAAGGATGGGGCCATCCAGAGGGAACTGGACAAGCTTGAGCAGAGGGTCCATGGGAATCTCATGTGGTTTAACAAGGCCAAGGGCTGGTTCTGCGCCTGGGTCATGGCAACCCCTGGGATCAATCCAGGCTGCAGATGAGCAGATGGAGCAGCCCTGGGAGAAGGACCTGGGAGGGCTGGTGGGGGAGAGGCTGGACATGGCCCAGCCCAGAAACCCCTGTGCCCTGGGCTGGTCCCACAGTGTGGGCAGCAGGGCAGGCAGGGATTCTGCCCTTCTGTCCCCCCCATGTGTGACCCCACCTGCAGAGATTCCTCCAGCCCTGGGACCCAACATCAGAAGGATGTGGAGCTGCTGGAGCAAGTCCAGAGGAGGCCACAGAGATGATCAAAGGGAGGGAGCAGCTCTGATGTGAGGAAAGGCTGAAAGAATTGGGATTGTTCAGCCTGGAGGAGGCTCCAAGGAGACCTTTTTTCTGGCCTTCCAGTATCTGAAGGGAGCCAACAAGAAAGATGGAGAGGGACTTTTTTCAAGGATGATAGGACAAGGGGGAATGGCTTCCCAGTGACAGAGGGCAGGATTAGATGGGATATTGGGAAGGAATTCTTCCCTGGGAGGGTGGGGAGGCCCTGGCACAGGTTGGGAGGAGAAGCTGTGGCTGTCTCTGGTCCCTGGAAGTGTCCCAGACCAGGGTGGATGGGGCTTGGAGCAACCTGGGCTGGTGGAAGGTGCCCCTGCCCATGGTAAGGGGATTGGAATGGGATGAGCTTTAAGCCCTTCCAACTCAAACTATTCTGTGATTCTATGAAAAGAACAAAGAACACTGTTGGTGCTGCCCCCTTGGTGCAGGACATGGCCGAGTGCCTGGATCCATGAGGATCCTCCTGGCTGTATGTTACACTGGTGGGAGGATGGGAGAGCAAGACAGCTTCTCTTTGAGTCCACATGGGAGAGCACCAGGAAGCAGAGCAGCCTGAGCAAGGGGAAACCCGAGGTCCTCCCTTGTCTTTGTGCATTCTTGTCCCCAGGTAAAACTTCCTGACATACCAGGGAAGTCACTCCACCGCTCCCTGCCCCATCAGCAGAGCAGGATGCGGCCCCGCAGTCCCACGCAGCCCAGCTGTTTCCATATTCTCCTCCTTCTGCCCCAGATGAATCTCCAAAAAGGAACTTCCCACCAAGAACAGACTTGCTTTGCTCCCAGTGAGGAGAATCTGCAGCCTCGCTTGGCTCAAGGATTAGCTCTTACTCAGAAGGATTGAGCTCCTGCCTGGCGAGGGGCGGCTGTCGTGGCTGGGCTCCTCTTCCTCCTGGCCCACGCAGGGGTGAGTGCCTGGCACAGCTCCTGTTCAGGCAGTTCCTCAGCAAAGGAATGTTCCTTGGCTGTGGGAACAGCAGCAGAAGAGCAGGTGGGCTCCCAAGAATCAAGGATGTTTTTCCCTCTTTCCTTGCCTCGAGTAGGCCAGCGCTGCCCTCGCTGTGTCCTGGAAGCAGGGGCTGGAGCAAGGGGAATTTCATCACCCTCCTTCACCTGTTGTCTTCTCCAGAACATACCAGTAGATAAGGCTCAAAAATCCATCCCCCAAGTGCAGCGTGGCTGCAGAGCACCTCCTGGGAGTGGCCTCACACAAATTCTCCTGAGCCAGTTTTTTCAGTAGAAAACCATGTTTCAGAGATGTCAGAAACAGACACTAAACATGACCTAAAACTCAGCCACCTGACTCTCGTATGTCCTCATTTAATCTTCTGTCATACAGCAAACCTGGCCTCCCATCCACCCAAGGAGCCTGCCCAAGGCAGGCTGTGCTCACGTGGGGGTCCGTACACACCTCCCGGGAATGCTGTATACACCACAGGATTCATGGGGATCAATGCTAATCCCCAGACTCACTAAACCCAGAGAAAGTGACTCTTTGTTTCTCAAAAATCTGCAGAAATACCGAAATCAGCACATTCTCATCCTTCCTGCACCAGTAAGTGACAGCTAAATGTTATTTTAGATCAAAGGAAATCGGAATGGCCGGATCAGACCTAAAGCCCAGCCAGCCCATCTCTGCCTCTGGCACTAAGTCCCACCAGCTGCTCCAAAGGAAGGTGCAAAACCTCCTTGGCCCGAAGACACAAAATAATCTGCTTGAGCAGGACTTCTGATCATCACCCACAAGGGCACAGGAGCAAGTCCAGTGGTTTTGCTGGTCAAGACCAGTGGGATGTGGGTGGGATTCACATGAGCTCATTCAAAGACAAAGGTTAGGAGGGAGATGTCCCCTGCAGATAATGGAGAGAGAGAGAGATGAAAGACTTCCTTCAGTGATTCAAAAGGAGAGTCCATCTCTACTCTGAATCATCGTGGGGAAGAGCTGATCTCTTTTCATCGACCAAATACGGAGTTTAGGGCCGTTGGCCTTCAGCTCATTGTTTTAAACACCTCAAATTAGGGTGGATGCACCATGAGAAAGGGTTTCAGCTTCAACAACACCCCTCTATTGGGACATCTCCTTGATGCCACCCTCAAATATAAAACATCACTACTAAGGTGCAGATCACAGGGGAAAGTGAGATGGCATCCAGCAAAGAGCTGAATTTAGGAAAAAAATCATTTCCCAAAGCCCTGTTTTACAAGACTCTCCAGTAATATTCCATATTCAAAAGGAAATTCTTAACAAAAGTCTATGGAGTGTCAGAAACTGCAATGAAGTTCTGCTGACAGCAACTTAAAGAACTGACAGCTCTGCCACATCACTCCTGTCGGAGTTGTGTGACCTCCAGAGAGTTCCTTCCAATTGGAACTGAAGCTTCTTGCTCTTTATAGAGAAAAAAAAATCATAGAATTGTAGAATAGTTTGGGTCGGAAGGGACCTTAATGCCCATCCAGTGCCACCCCCTGCCATGGGAAGGGACATCTTCCACTAGCCCAGTTCGCTCCAAGCCCCATCCAACCTGGCCTTCGACACTTCCAGGGATGAAGCAACCACAGCTTCTCTGCCCAACCTGTGCCAGGGCCTGCCCACCCTCCCAGGGAAGAATTCCTTCTCAATATCCCATCTAACCCTGCCCTCTGTCACTGGGAAGTCATTCCCCCTTGTCCTGTCCCTCCAGGTCCAATGTGAGTTGTTCAACCTCCTTTGTAAAAACCTTGTGACCTGCAGATGAAGTAAGTCCTGATGGATTAATGGAATTACTAATGGAAAGTAGAGGAAATACCAGTTGCAAGACACTGAAAAACCCAAGGCTGCCCACGGGCAGTGTTTCCTGCCACAGTGATGCACTGGGGGCTGAGGATGACACCAGCAGAGCCCTCATGACGTAGCGACCCTGAGCTCCCGGCACGCAGCGAGACATCCCAGCAAGTCTGAGCAACAACCCCGACGCTTGGTCCAGCACGGCTCCAGAAACCCGGGTGCTGAGGCGCTCGTGGAGTGACTTCAAAGGCATCCTGACATCAGCACAGCCACCGGCAGGGCCTGGCCACAGGTCTGCCGAGTTTCACACACTGTGCTCCAGGAGCAATCAGCACAGCGCTTGAGTCACGAAGCCTCGCAGCCCGTCACTGAGCGCTTCCTTTGTCCAGCGTGGAAGGGAGCCCAGGCAGAGATATCTGACTTGCACATCTCTCTCTCTTTGCTAACAGAGCTTCTTACACAGCGAGCTCTGTTGCTGGGCTATAGGGAATTTTTGTGCCGGGCTCCTTGACGTGATCCTTTTCAGACAGAAAATCCTGACTCATGAAGCCGTGACGTTGAATGTGCTGCTGTGTAAGGCCTGACACAATGAGACACTTGGCACCCGCTCGCTCCGAGCCCAGCCAAGGGGAATGTATGCATTTTTGAGAACTGAATACTCCAATTTTCAACTTTTAAGGAATAGGGAAGTCTTAGCAAAGCCGTAGCAACAAGGGTCATCCAAATACAGTCAATGTCTCCCACTGGATAGTTAAAAAAGCGAAATGAAAAAAATAATGGATTTCCCTTTGCTTTTGCAATCAGTGGCCAAATATGTTGCTTCTCTTCCGGAACGAGTAGCTGCCAATTTCAGAGAAGAAAATCTCTTGTAGCCAAGTAGCTCAGCTCTTACATTTTCTCAAACAGCCTGGGAAAAGGAAAGCCAGCCAGCCAGTCGGCTACATAATTTTTGGAAATAAGTAGGTAATGGCCCTCTGACACACCACGGCCATGGCAAGTTCACTCGCAGGCTGACGTCTCTTTTTTAAAGTAGAGAATTGACAAATCCATGTCAAATCCTTGGAATTCCTTCACAGAAACTTTGTGAGTTGAATGTGGGTCTGATTTCCAAGTCTGCAAAAGCTTTTAAGCACATGAAGCTTCCCCAAAATTAACACGCACAGCGAAGTATCTTTGAATGAGCCCATCTGGCCTTATCCAAAATGAACAGAAATACTGAGAGTGCTTCGGTTTTTTTGGATATTCCTGCCCTGGAGCTTCCAGTCACACTCTCTGTACAGCACTTTGAAAATAGAAAGAACACAATGTCAGGCAACTGGCCCAATTCTTTTTTTAATTCAGTGGAATTCCAGTGCTTGGGCAGGGAAACTAGGTAACAGCCAACCAACCACCAGCCAAGGGAAACATTTGGTTGTGTTAAGGCTTTGCCAGGGTGTCCTTCTCACCAGCATCTTCCAGGTGCTGAAGCCTGCACTGATTCACAACCTCTTTGCCACGGAATAACACCAAGTTGTTCTGGGGGAGTTTTTGTGCTGAGCTACAATTCTCCTGCTCCTCCTGAAGTTGGTCAGCATGGAGGTTGGTGCCAAAAGAAGAGTCCTTGTCCCAGCCCCATGGCCCATTCCCTTGCACTATCATCAGCCATTGGCCATGGGATGAGCCAGGTCAGGGACAGGTTCTGGATGAAAACCAACCCATCCCACAGGCAGTTCATCTGAGCCTTCAGCAGAACACACAGATAATGCAGGTCATACCTACATGTGCTGTCCCTTCCCAGCTCTTTTCTTAGGAGACACAGAGAAGAACCACCAGAGCCCTGCTGAAGTGGGATTTTATGGCCTAAGAGGAATGATCATTGGCAAGTAATTGCCATCACTGAATGAGATCCAGTCTGCAATAAATGGGAGGAGAGATGCTGGGACTGGAAGACGGGAATCTGCCCCTCTGCCCGCTCAGGTGAGACCCCACCTGCAGAGCTGCCTCCAGCCCTGGGCCCAGCACAGGAAGGACGTGGAGCTGCTGGAGAGA
>JAWWMP010000036.1:1239235-1272186 GCA_035047865.1 Dendrocincla tyrannina
CCCCAGCTCCATTCCCTTCCCTGCACACGCTCCAGCCCCTCAGGGTCTCTCCTGTCTGAGGGGCCCAGAACTGCCCCCAGGGCTGGAGGTGGGATGGGCACTGCCCTGCTCCTGCTGCCACACCAGGGCTGAAATCATCCACTGCAGTCTCAGGACTAAAATCTCCCTCTGAGAAGACTTCAGAACTGCTCTAGGAACATGCTGGGAATCTTGTGGAGCTCACATTTACCATCCTCACTTCCTAAGGGAAGAAGCAAAGTCACAGATGGACCAGCCTCTGTGCCAGCCCTGGAGGCTGCTCTCCTTCCTGCAGGGGCAGGACAGAGGTGCCTGTGTCTCATTCCTGTTCTTCCTTCCCAGCAACTCTTCTGTATCCAGAGAGCCCAGGCCAGCAGGAAGGAGAAGCTCCCTCTTCTCAAGACTTCAGGAGTGTTTGAGGCCACCTTTGTGGTGCCCAATGTCCACTCTCACAGACAGAGGGAAGGTTTGGGGTCTCAGTGACCCAGAGCTGAGCTCAGTGACAGCCCTTTGTGCTCGGTGTTTCTCAGATGAGCAGGCTCACCCCAGGAATCTCTCCAGCTCACAGGATTGTTTCCTGCAGGTTTGCCTGTCCCCACAAAACTAATTCCTGCCATTGCATCCCTCTCCATTCGTTGGTGTACTTTGTGAAATACTCATTTGGTTTTATATTGCACTTCAGTTGGCCTTCTACGTTCATCTCACTGTCATTTCAGGTTTGGAGCTCTGATCTTGTGCTGTCCTTTATGCACAGCTGCTTCCTAAGGGATACTTGTTAAACTGGATTATGGCAAGGACATTTGAAAAATGAATTAAAAAACCCTGTGAGATTAGTGAAACTGTGATTCTTTGGGGTTTTTATTTTTTTTTCTTTTCTCCCTGTTCTCCACAAGAGAAAAAAAAATTCTAAGAAACTTACTTTTTATTTTCCTAAGACAAAAGTTCCAGGCAGTTGTGTGGCCACAGAAATTAGAGCTTTAAGAAAACATCATAAAACTGAGAGATTCATTACAAAACCTTGAGAGTGGACACAGCACTGGCACTCACCCCTGTGGAACAGCCCTCGTGGGAGGCAACAAGGAAAACAAAAAAACAAATCCCACACATGGAGAAGGCTCAGGGAAGGCTCACAAAAACCCCACAGCACAACAAACAAAAATAAAACCCAAATGAAAAAGCCCCCTAAGATATTTATTTGTATTAATGTCCTCCATGTGTCTCCGGACTGGCTAATTTTTCTAAACTATGTTTTGATCCTGAGGTCAAACACAAAATGGGGAATAAAGTTCAGAGACTCAGGGGAAAGTGAACTTTACTGTGTGTGAGAATAATTAATGAAAAATTGTGGTAATAACTGATTTATCTCTTGCACTGGACTCTTGCTCATCTTAACATTACATTTGCTGCTGGGAATCTCAGTGTTTCTATTAGGATAAATAATGTAGCTCTGAGGATGGCCTTGCTCCCTGGTGTTATTTATAAGCGAAAAGGAAGGGATTTTTGTCCACTGGATGTAAACTGTGCATGTCTGAGTTCCATCCCAGCTTTATCCAGCCCATGCAGGTTTCCCACGAGGTGCTGGCCCCGAAGAGCTGGGTTTTGGGGTCTGCTCTGCCCTGCAGTGCCCCGGTGTTGTCCTTGCCATGCTGGAACTCGCCTCGCTGCCTCCTCGGCCTTGTGCCCCTCTCTCAGAACCGTGTGCCGGGGGTGTTTGTCCCTTGTGCCCCAGCCCAGGCAGAGCTGGGTGGCAGCGGGATGGTGGCTGTGCTGTGCCACTGCAGGGCACACCCACTGCCTTCTGCTGGGCATTCAATCCACACATTCAAGCCATAAACCATTCACAGCTCCGGGCATTTGCTGTCCCTCAGACCACCTCACACCCCCAGAGAATTATTAGTTGTGAAACTCTTGTTTCATCTGGTTCGTTGTCTCTTTTCCCCCTTGGCCTCCTGCTGCACGCCACTTCACTTTTAGTATCTTTCCCTGGTTTTTGCCCAAAGCCCCTTTGCAGAATTGCTTTGTCCTTTGCTGAACACCCTCAAGGTCCTCAACTACGTGAAGTACGTGTGTGAGTCTTGCAAGCGTGGGAAGGGTGTCCTGTCTAAATCATGATGTTTTACCTGCCTATAAATTTTCAGAATAAATGAATGAAAAGTCAATCAAGTTCTGCATGTCCCTTCAGCCCTCTGGTTGCCACATGAGGTTAATAACCTTTGACTGAAGGTGCCAGGCCCTTTGGTGCCTCAGTGCTGTGTAAATCAGGGGCTCAGTTCAGTTCTGCCCTGCCCTTCACTGCTGGGGCTTTCCCCTTTTTATGGTTTTGGTATCTTTTCTGGTTTAGGCTTTGCAAATGTTTAGTCATCAGTGGCTGAAGGCAGAGGGTGGAATGGGAGTTACTGAGGATTCCTGTCCAGTGCAGGACTCACCTGTGACAAGGAGTGCTGGAAAAGGTTTGTTAGCAGAGTGTGGGATGATCCAGGTTTTCTGTGGCCATGCTCAGGTTCTGGCTAAAGGCACTTGTAGTACTCAGGACTGGATCAGAAATGAACATTCTTTTGACCGAAGGAATTCCTTGACATTATTTATTTACTCCAGAAAAAGATGGAGACATCCTGAGGCTGCTATTTCCAGGATTCCATATCAAAATCACCCTGTTATTTCAGTTCTTGGGGGGTGTGTGTTGGGTCTCTGTCTGTGAGGGACAAACAATTTGTCCATGTAGCTTTTGCACCTTGTGGTGTGCAAGTTGCTCTGGCAACTACCCTGGGCTTGGTGGATGCCAAGGTAAATAATGGCCAGGGACGTGCATCCTCGATTATTCTCATCATTTCCTGCTGCCCTGGGGCAGTCATAACTCACACACCCAGTTTTCCAGATGGTTCTAATTTATTTCTCAGGAGCAGAATTATCTCAGAAGGAACACTCCTCCCCTTTGCAACCAGTCCTGCCTCTCCTTTCGCAGCTGCCACAGAGGAGGTGACCAGTCCCGAGGGAAGATTAGGACTATCCCACTGGCTGTTCCTGCTGGAACACAGTGGGGACACACTCCCCCCGTGCTCTGGAGCTCTGGAATTCTGCCTTCTCCAGCATTAATCCTCCATGCAGTGCTGCCTTGTATTGCATTCCTTGGCATCCCAGCTCCTGGTTCTCCTGCAGGGTTTGGTTTACCTCTGAACCTGGGGCTGGGCTGTCCTTGGTGCTCCAGTCCCACACCTGCCCTCAGCAGCTTGGCCTTTTGCATCAGCCACGAGGCTCCTCCTGGCAAACAGCAAGAGGAGGAAACAGCCAATTGTACTGTTTTTTTAACAGCATAGTTATAGGCCTTCAGTTTGCCTCTGTTGAGGGGTATCTTTATTTTTTCAATATTTTTTTCCACTTGATTACCATCTCTATTGACTTTTGAATTGGTTTTGAGAGTGCAGCAAAGGACGTGCAGTGATGACTGCACGATAATTGAAAGTGTAGGGGCAAAGACATCTCAAAGTAAGATTCTGTAGATTGGTTAAGCAAATAAAATTACTCAGAAATACCATACAACTCTTTCAGTGAATGCTTGAGTTAAACTCCAGTTTGAGAAGGATGTCCCTAGGCTGGGCCCTAAATCCCACTCTCTGATTGCAGTCCTGCATGAACATCCTTCCACGTGAAGCTCAGCAGGAATTTCCGAGCTCAGGAGTGCGAGGGTTGATCAGGGTGACCGACTCCTGAAAGGACATTTACATTTTTGCTCTTTCTTCCTAATTGTGGGGGGCTTCCAGAATGTATTTGACAGTTTAATTTTGCACAGACTGCAGAGGAAAAGCATCTCCTGCATTGGTTTGCAGCAATCCTTGGAACCAAAAGGTTCTGGAAACTAAAAAGGTACAACAGACAGAATAAACACTGAAAATTCCTAGCCATGCTGTGAATTGTTATAAAAATTAAATCATTGCTAGAGATTTGTAGCTGTTTCCATTTCTCTCTCCTTTACACTCGTGGAGTTCAGACTGTGAAGTGGTTTAGGGGGGTGGAAAGCAGGATTAGACTCTCTTTTACCCCGTTTTTCCTTTCCCAGTCCCAGGCACTTACAGTGTTGTGGTAACTGGGTTGCAAACACATCGGAGATGTTGCTTTTCTCAGGAGTACATGAGGTAAGCAGGTTTTATTAATGCATTGGGAAGTAATCAACAAAAATAAGTTTTCTTCCTCTTTCTGTGTTATTTACTGTGTGCTCTGCCCCATTCTCCTCCCTTCAGCTCCCTGCAGAGAGGGATGTTCTGCTGCCTCCTCTCCTTCCAGCCCAAGTAGCTGCTTTTTCTCCAAGTCTGAATGACATTCCAGCAGGGTGGTGGAAGTGGGGGATAAATCCATGAGGGTCCCATCCACTCTATGAAAACAAGTAGAACATTTTCATGTGTGTGTTTTTTAAATCCTTTTTCCAGTTCCATTCAGGTTAAGCTTTTATAGAACTCTTTTTTTTTTTCCCTTCCTCTTTATGACTTAAGTTTTTATCCCACTTTTTTGAGTGGCCATTTCCAAGGAACTCATTTACAAGGCTTTAATTCTGATCTAAGACAGTTGCTTCTGCACTAAATAAAGCAGCAATTAATTATTAAAACCCTACCTTTTGTGGCTGCACATTCTCCCTCATGCTGTTAAACTCTAAGACATACTTTGCTATTTAATTATTCATTTTTTTTAAATTTATTTTGTGAGTGTACAGTAAGTGTTTTGTGGGAAACTGGGAGAAGGATGGTCTGGCTGCTGCTGGAGGCTGCTGTGTGAGCCAGGATTGCTTCCAGCTCCAATTCATCCTTCTGGGGTGGCTGGCACAGACCTGGCAGTGTCCTCTGTGTCTGTCAGGGCCTTGGTGACAAGAGGTTATGGCTGAGGGGCTTTGGTCCCTCCTCCTCTGCCCCCTCAGGTGAGACCCCACCTGCAGAGCTGCCTCCAGCCCTGGGCCCAGCACAGGAAGGACGTGGAGCTGCTGGAGAGAGTCCAGAGGAGGCCACGGAGATGCTCCAAGGGCTGGAGCCCCTCTGCTCTGGAGCCAGGCTGGGAGAGCTGGGGGTGTTCACCTGGAGAAGGGAAGGCTCCAGGGAGACCTGAGAGCCCCTTGCAGTGCCTGAAGGGGCTCCAGGAGAGCTGGAGGGGGACTTGGAACGAGGCCTTGGAGAGAAGGACAAGGGGGAATGGCTTCCCACTGCCAGAGGGCAGGGTTAGATGGGATACTGGGTAGGGATTGTTCCCTGGGAGGGTGGGCAGGCAAGAGAAGCTGTGGCTGACCCATCCCTGGAAGTGCCCAAGGCCAGGTTGGACGGGGCTTGGAGCAACTTGGGCTGGTGGAAGGTGTCCCTTCCCATGGCAAGGGGTGGCACTGGATGGGCATTAAGGTCCCTTCCAACCCAAACCGTGCTGTTGTTCTGTGCCAGGAGAGCTGTAGCAGAGCACAGACACAGGTGGGGGAGCAGAGCTCTGCAAAGGCCTCAGTTGCCCAGGTGGAACAGTGAAGAGAAAAACCATAACTGCTTTTTTGCATGTAAGCACAGCTCCTTCACCCTGGAATTATTGGCTATTAATGGAACTGCATCCTGTGATGCTTTTGGTTAATGCTGAGGAAGCATCTAGAAACATCCAACAAGATCAAAGCCCTGTAAGAGCAGCTCCTACAAGGGCTCTGAGACAGTTCCTGCCCCAAAGGCCAGCGCTCTCCATCTGGGGGAGGAGTGGGAGGGAGGGTCCCTTCCCCAAACCACAGAATCCCCTCCAGCCATGCCTCCCACACCCCAGTGCTGTGTCTCACCCACAGGGACATGCAGCTTCCATGCTCTGGCTGGGCCGAACTTTGCAGGAGAAGCACTCAGGGACAAAAGGCGACTGTGCCCCGGGCTGTCCTGCCGAGGCCCGGCCCGCGCTGTGCCTCTACCACCTGCTTGGGCTGACATTCAGGGAGCTGAGGCTGGCAAGGGCTCAGGCACATTCTCGCCAACTCCAAATGCCACTTTGTTTTCTAGAGACACCATTTTCCTGTGAATTAAACAGTCTTATCCTCTGTTACTGAAAAAAGGTCTGTGTGTGATTCAAGGTCAATTTAGTGCACAAAGGACTTGGTTTCCTGTTATCAAGCCCAGACTTTCATCAGAGTAAACATCCCCTCACTGCACGTCCTGTAGAGAAACACAAGTGGCATGAACAGAATATATCATGACATGCTTGGAAAAGAAACCACCACCTTGTATTTGCCAGCCACATCCCTCCTCTCCCTCTGGGATTTGCTCAAATCCCTCCGGGGCAGGTCTGGGGGCTCTCCTTGGCAGCCACAGCCCATGCACCTTCCTGAAGGATGTTAAACCATGGAATCATGGAATGGTTTGCGTTGGAAGGGACCTAAAAGCCCATCTTGTTCCGCTCTCTGCCCATGGGCAGGGACACTTTCTGCTAGACCAGGTTGCTCCGAGTTTATCCAACCTGGCCTTGAACAATTCCAGGGATGGGAGTGCTGAATCCACTGATCACAGCCAGAGTATTGCCAACCGTATTTCTCCAGCACAAAACCAGCTCCACATGAAGGTGTTCACACAATCAGCCAATTGATTCTGCATCAGAGCAATAGGTCATTGATGCTCTGGGAAATGCCAAACAAGCACGTCTGGCACACGGATACCCAGGGAGGCATTTCCTATGGAAAACTCCTGTGAGACTTTGGAATCTCAGCCTCTGCTTAAAGGAAAGATCTATGTGCCAAGCAGGCTTAAATTAGCCTTGGAAAACTGATTATGGAAAATGTGCCAGCTCAGATGCAAATCCCTCTTACCTTACCTCGTGATGACAACACACGCCTGGTGAAATTTTGCTCATCCATTAACAGAAAAGACTTTGCCCAGCGACACACGTGGGTGGGATTCCAGCAGGGTGACATTATGCTTTTGGCACGAGGACCTTGGCCCCTCCAAGCATGGCAACCCTGTGGCATGACAAAGGCAGGCCACGGCCACATACTTTACCCGGTGACTCAAGAGGAAGAATGCAGAACCTACAAAAATGAGAGTTCCAGCCAAAATCCTGAGATGGTAATCTCACGGAGCAGCCCCTCAGGTAAAAGATTTATGATTAGAATTACACTCGTGAAAGCAGTGGCTGATTACCAATCATCTTCAGAGCAAGATACAGCCAAGGCATTTCACTGGTATCAATTCCAAAACCCACTGGAGGGAAAAAATGACCTCTCAGCTCACTGGGACACTGTTACAGTGATTTTTGTTTCACCACCATGGATAGAGGCCCCTCCACACTCCACTGCAATCACTGACAAAACTCTCCTGTTTTAAGCACGAAACCATCTTTGTTTCTGCTGCTCCTGTGCCATGTTTCATTTCTCCTCTCTGCCGTCCTTCCAAAACCGAAACAGCAGCAGAGAACAGATCAGATGACTTCCTAGATCACACGTAGCACTGGAAATCCCAGAAGAATCCTGTTTTCAGGTGAAAACCAAATGTTGACACCTGTCCACCCCCTTCCCGCACAGCACCAGGGGCTGGGGTTATTTTCTTGTTGAGGACAGTGCATTTAAGGATGTGGTTGAGACGATGCGTTTTCCGTTTGACTTCAGTTTGACTTTCAGTTTGAAACAGAGAGACCTCATCTTGTTAAACACCATCCCAGAAACAAGGACAGATTTCCAGAAGCACGGCAGCCCTGCCTGTGGCTCGGCAGGTTGAGGGTATCCACATCAAAGCTGCTAAAGAGCCTGTGGGCACGATAAACGACAACGGCTTCCCCTCCTTCACTGATTTTCTGAAAAACCCTGTGGAGCATTCACTTTTTCCTTCAAGAATGTTCCCAATATTCTGGGTTTTAAAGCAGTTCCTAATCTTAATTGCTGCTGGGATCTTTGGGCGATCAAAGGGAGGGTGGCTGGGATTCTTTGTGTTACTCACATTAGCGCCAGGATCACATATTCATTTATTTGGGCTGAAGAGGTACCAGTCTCCTTTCACTGCACGCACACAATTACTGTAAGCATGCAGAGGACTTGCCAAATGATGCATGAGGGGAGGAGGAGAATCTTTGAAGAAAATTGTTCAAACGTAATTTAGTTCACTAATTGGCAAGGGACCGTTACTAACGAATTGCTTCTGTTTTATGTCAGTAGTGAATCAGGTTGATGATGTGTAACATACATTAAGTCAGTTAATGAGTATTAACTAGAAATGCGACTGAAACACAAGAAAAAGGGTTTTTTCACCTTTAGCCAGCCAAGCAGAATCGCTAATAAATAAAAGGCTATGTGTAAGTGGCTTAGATGATTCCAATCTGCAGTGGAAAGACTTTTCTTAGAATCTGGTGGTAACCACAAGTTTGTGGGAGAGAAAAATCAGACGCTTACTTCGGCAGTTCATCACTACTTACTTTATTCCTAACCAAGCCTGAAATGAAAATGACTACAAGTCATTACCGTAAAATACCTGATTAGAACCCAATGTGAACTGAGACAGTGAGCCCTGGCCGTGGCTACGACACCAGGGCATTGTGTGGTCAACTGGGCCGTGGGTTGACTTTGTGGGGCTCTGTCTTGCTCAGGACACCTCACTGTGGTCTCACTGGGAACTGGACACTTGGCACTTTCCAGTCTGCACCAGGCAGGTTTCATACCCCTAAGCCTTGGGTATCATGCTTGTTGGAGCAGCAGAAGTCATAGCCATGCTTGACTCTATGCAGGATGCAATGGTACAACACGGCCTTGGGTGCTGCTGAAGGGATGTGGCACCAGAGCCCAGCAGTGCTGGGGCAGAGCCAGAAGGTGACAGCAGGCCCAGAGCTGTTCCATGCAGAGTGTGGGTCACCCGGGGGTGTGCAGCCCTGAGAGCAAACACTGTGACAAAACCAGGCACAAGGAAGGCTTCTGGCTTGCTCTGGCATGTGAACAAACTGGCTTATTAGGCCATAGGTGCAAAAATGAGAGCACGGTAGGGAAAGTGAGGATAAAATGGAGAATTCCTACATTCTGCAGGCTCTGTGAAATAGCCATCGGGCCATGAAGCCTGCCAGACACTGCTAGGGGCTCTGGGACACACAGGGCTCTGTCTGCCATGGGCAAGGGGGGACAGCTCTGGGATTAGGATCACAACCCATCACCTGGAGAAGGAGGGCAGCAGAACATCTCGGGGGGCTCAGTTTGGGCCTTATCTCTGCTCACTCAGCCAGGTTCACTTGGGCTTTCAACTAATTCTGGCCAAGCAGAGGAAGAGCAGAAGGGAGACATATCAATCCCAGCTCCTGGTAGCTTTAGGTAGGGAAAGATCACTGTTCCAGCAGTGAAGAAGAGCCCTCACGTCTGGAGCCAACCTTGAGTGCTGCCACAGCAGACATCATCACCATGTTAGTGGTGACAGGGCACATGGTGTGCCAAGTGATGGCCCTGGTGGCCGAGGTCCTTCAGTCAGAGGCCCCACACACTTGTCGGATACCTGCCAGGTGTTGTTCTCTTTACCTGTATTTGCAGCCACAAGGTGTCTTCATTACAGCTGGTTTTGAACAGGCTGTACTGCAAAACAATTTATATCACACAACTGCCTGAGCCCCTTGGACATGGTGGGCTGCTGGTTTAGAAATAAGCTGATAATACAGTCATGGCAACACTACTTTGTGGAGTCAGAAAAAACCATCCAGCACCAGCAGAAAATGTGTATAGGTTAGTTTATCTCTGTACTCAATAGAGATAACACCCCTCCAGTGCTTCAGAAACAGCAGATAGGAAGAAGTTAAGCACAATCTAGTGGATCATGAGACTTGGTGCTCTCTGGCACTGATAGCTCAGAGTTCATCCTGAAATAGTGTTATTAAATATTAAATACAGATGACAGAGTGGCACAGGACAGTCCAGCCCAGAAGTGGGAATTTAGCCAGTGAGGGGTGAGAGGGAAAGAGGTAGAAAGAAGCACACTGATACCATTGGCATGGAATTATAAATCCTCAACTTTTAAATATCAAACAAGGGCTAATGGTTGACAATGTCATCACAATTATGGGGCTTGATGTCTCTTTGCAATCCAGAGTTTTCACAAGCCAAGTAAACATGCACAAATAAATGGGATGTGGAAGGGTTAAACACTGGGAGAGAGGAAAGGTCTGTAGCAGTCAGATGACAGTGCAAACTCACACCTTCCAAAATGTATTGTGTGTCAGAACGAACATAATTTCCTGCTCTTCAGAGGCAGCTTCTCTGGTTCACTGACCTTCCTTTTCTTCTCGGGTCCTGTTACCTCTTCCTGGCTAAAGGCAAGGTTCAGGAGGTTTATCTGCAAGAACCATCAGAAACAGGGATCATTCTCACGGAGCAGGCTCCTGCCACATGAGTCAAAAAGTGCAGCTTCCAAAACTGCCATGTGTGTGCCTGGATCCTCTTTACTTGGCTCAGTGTGATCCTGTTCTTCAGAAAAGCAATTAGGCAAGGAATCAAAACTGGAGTACTGGATGGAACTGGTGCGACTGTAAGAGTTGTGCAAGCAACAGGTTCAGCTTCAGGGAGAGAAAATGGGTTTGGTGGCACAGGAACAGCACCCATCTTTCCACTACCAACAGAAAAGAGCAGGAGCAAGAGGATCTTTGAGCAATATAATAGCTGATAGGGCACTGGCTTTGCCACCAGCCTCAGGGAATAAGACCACATGGAAAAGAAAGGGGAACTTCTGTCAAATTTGCAGTCACAGCCTGTAAGGAGAGGCCACACAGTCCCTCTGTTTGCACATCGGGGAATTCAGCATGAGCTCGGCAATCTCAGACTTCAAAACTACCTGTGAGTCTCTGAAAAATAACTCAGCCAGGCAAGCTTTTTTCCAAAAGGCTTAACTTCCCTCTAGAAAGACACAAACCTCTACCCAAAATCTTCTGAGCCTACAAACCAAGAGGCTAAAAAACACAGATAAATCTATGTGAGAATATAAATGAGTCAATGGAACAGGCACTTCAGACAGACCACAGGGAGATGGACAGCCAGAATGACAGCTGAAGTGTTGGCTGTGCTAGGGGACAAACTCACTTATCCTCCTTATCATGTAACATATTTGCATTTTTACAATAATAATCTGGAGCTGCTGAGAGCAACGTGTGTTGTCGCCCACCCAGAAGGGACGAAGCACAGTCTGGCAATGTGACCTCTCTCACTGGAGCTGAGCTGAAGGGACACACCACAGCACAGAGCTTCGCCTCCAAAACAAAGTTCATTTGGATGACAGGGGAGTGAGTGGAGAGGGAAAGGAGTGCTAACCAAACTTCTGCTCCAGAACAGGAGTGCCTCCCTCCAGTGTCACTGCAAAACATGAGGAATCCCAAAAGTGAAGCAGGGTGAGCACAAGGAGTTAACAAAGAGCTATTCCAGGAGGCATCGTGGGGATGAGCACAAGGTCTCCAGATTACAAGATGTGGTCATCATAGAATTCCCCCGCTCACCTCACCAAGGCTTGCTTTCCCTCTGACCTTGGTCTGAGGCTTTGGTAATCTCTGCATAGCAATGGGCTTTCTAATGTGTGAAACAGCTCTGACTGGGGATTAGCAGCAAAACACTTTCAAACAGCCTCACTTTGCCTCTCTAACCTGCTTCTGTTTTTCTTCCCCTCTTCCCTCCACTTCATCATGAGCAACACAATATTGCTTAATGCAAAAAGTACAATTTCCTTTCCCTAAAAACAGAGAAGACAAGAATGTGCCAAAGTGGGCTGGGCAAGCTCTCCCTCACCCTGCATGCTCAAGCTGACAGAGCTCCCAACGCTGCCCAAGGCGTGTTGGCTCGAGGACAGGGTGACGAGTGGGTCTGTGTTGCAGCTCCTGACCTGACATCCAGCTGCTCCAGAGGGCATTTTAGGCAGCTATTTACATTCCTCTCCCTGGCATCGTTTTAACCTGTCTGCTGCTTTTTTTTTTTTTTTTTTTGAAGTAAAGGGCTCAGAGGAGGAAATGCTGCATCCAAGCCTTCTGCAGTGCTAACACAGCAGCTGCTTTGTCCCCTGTCCTGCTGGCCACACAACAAAGCAGCGTGATGATTCCCCAGTCTCCCAGTCCCAGTCACCTGGATTAGGCAGCTTTCCTTCTATTTTACCCTAAACACCATCAGCAAGAGCTGGTGCTTTTATTTCCTCTGTTGAAGAACTGATCTTCCCCAGCCCAGACAGCTATTCAGTGAAGATTTTACCCCTCTGCTATTCCTCCTGAATCTCCTGCAGGGATGGGATACTTTTGAGGTGGAGAAATAGCCACGAGCAGCTGCTCACACACCAACTCTCCCCAGTTTTCCTGCCCTTTACCACAGGCAGCACGAGCACATCACAGGAACCTGTGAGGAGGAGTGAAAACATCCATGGAAGCCATTGAGGGTGCTAGACTAGCACTGTTCATCTATTGAATGAATCAGATGTCAACAGTGAGAGGCATTTCACTGAAGACAACGTGTCCTGGCCTGTCCCTGCCCAGCTACAAGTTCATGTAGGAACTCGGAGCCAGAAACAGACCCCAAGTCCAACTTCAGCTCCCATCACTAACCAAACACTCCAGCTTCTTCCCCAGAAATGTCACTCTAAACGGGATTAAGTCAGATCCTATCTCTGTTTATTTGACTTGAACCAGAGGGTAAACACCTTCAACGGTGTGGTGAGAAGCAGGAAATCCCTCCCATTGATTAAACATACAATCAAAGCCTCCAAAAGTTGATTAATTCTAATTCTTGCTGTGCAGTGGGGTGCTTGACTTGAGTAACCAATGGCAGAGTTTGCGGTGTGAGAATATTGCTTCTCCTCTTACCCAACCCCAGCTCCAGGGATGAGCCAGGTACCACAAAAGCAGGTAGGACAAAGTGCAGGCCCTCACACCCTGCAAAGGGACCACACTGAGAGATGGGACAAGTCCAGATCAAGTAGCAAAGGCAGGAACAGATCCATGACCTCCTGACTCAGTTCAGGGTCTGGGTCATGCCACGAACACACAGTGAGTTTGAATCTCCTGTTTTACTGTACTGAACTACGTGTAAAAAAGTAATCCTTTGCAGCAAGACTAGAGCTAACTTGTGAATCACACAAGTGTTACTAATTTCTGGCAGAAAACTCCCAGGACAGCTGTGCGTTGTCTGGAGCAGATATCAGGCTAAAAATAGATTAGACTTAAAGCCTTCCCAAGGCAGACTGGTGGACCAAACAGCATGAGCAGACCACAGCCACACTGCTATTCTTAGATAGACACAATCAGGACCCAGTTCTGTGCTCTGCAATTTGCAATCCCCAGTGTCCCCAAGTATTCCGGCTGAAAATTCCCAGCATAAATTGAGGCAAATTTACAGCTCTCCTGACGCCTTTTCTGCTTCCCAAGGCATCCTTATGCAGAGCAGCTAAAATTGCACAAGAGCATTCGGCTGTGTCCCTCTTTGTCCCCAGCCTGTCCCATGCTGAGCTTTGGCACTTGGCAAATTTTCTGCCCTCAGAAGAGTTCCTTTTGTCTGGGACATGGAGGGTTTTGTTTGGTACCTTGTAACTATCCTGACAAGTTCAGAAGCACATTAATGTCAAAAGAAGGGCAGTTCCATCGAGCAAGCTGGAAGAATAAGGACTGAGAGACAAGATTTAACTGTGGAAATAATGCAGAGCGACCCTCAGGTGAGAGGGCAACACACAGTTTGTGCAGGGGACTCTCATCATAATGGGAGTGACACAGTGCCTGAGGTATCCTGTGATTTCAGCTGCAGATACCACTGACTCAACAGCACAGCAAACTCCCGTCACTTCCAAAAATCAAGGCAGTGACTCTTTCAATGGGTCCCCTAAGACCTGAGGCGTGGGCTGGTGAGGGCAGTAATTCCCACCTGCTCACTGACAGCTGGATGCTCCATGCTCCCCAAGCACAGGAAAAATCAAGGCTCACAGGACACATCATGGTGCCAGTGAAAGGATGAGAGGAGATGGACACAAACTGCACCACAGAATCATGGAATCAGAGTGCTTTGAGTTGGAAGGGACCTTAACGCTCAACTCATCCCACTCCCCTGCCACGGGCAGGGACATCTTTCACTACACCATGTTGCTTCAAGCTCCATCCAACCTGGTCTTGGACACTTCCAGGGAAATACAAGAAATTCCATTTGAACATAAGGACAAACTTTTTAATTTTTTACTGTAAGGGCAACCAAACTCTGGCACAACTTGTCCAGGGATGCTGTGGAGCCTCCATTCTCAGAGATATTCACCACCTGAGTGGATGAGGTCTTGAGACCTCTACTCCCCTCCCGTGCTTTGAGCAGGTTGGTTGGACACGCCGACCTCCAGCCGCCCCTCCCAACCTTGCTGGCTCCACAGAGGTAGCTCCATGGACTCAGCACTGGGCTCCTATCAGTTTCCAGTAACGTGGTCACACTGACATCAGTGGAATTAATCCTGATTTTCATCTGTAGCCGTGGGGGACACTCATACTGGTTAGCAGCAAAGCCAACTGACGCAGGTGGACCTCACTGTGGTGCTGCTGTGGAAACTTCCCACGTTTCTGTGCCCAGGAAGCCACGCCAACACATCAGTGACTCCCATCAGTCCTCTTCCTCAGCTCACTGTTAAACCTTTGCCATTCACCTCCATCTCTTCGTCTTGGCCTTCTCTGCACCTTGTGTGTCTTGTAGCTTTTAAAGGACTAATGAACAGATTTTTCCAGAGTAAAAAAGAAAAAAGCTACAAAAATACCTGTTGAAAAACAAAACTGTCAGTCTCTCTCCTGGTAATCTCTTCCAGGGCCCTCAATCACACTGTACACGACCTTGATGGACACTCTGATTGCTGGATCACAATCCAATCCAGAAGCCTTCCCCTGTATGATTCCAACACTGCAACCGAGGAGAAGGCAATGGAGAAGGAGAACTCCTTCTGCCTCCTAGGCTGATACACAACAATCCCTCATGGGATATTAGATCTGTCCAACCTTAATTTATGGGGATTTCTCCAGAGGGCCTGGTTGCTGCACGCACAGTATGAATATATGGAATGGCAGCGAGCATGGAAGCACCATGTCTTCCCATGGCTGTGCCTGGGGGAGCTGCCAGGGAATCCGAGGGCACAAGGGTTAAATCTCCCCAGATCTGCACGCAGAGATCACTATGAAACTGTTCCCTGCACACTAGACAGGGATAACTCATGGAAGGGATGAATGGCTCCAAGACACAGCTAAGGATTTGACGTGAACTGAGAGAAGCCAGGAATTTCCTGACCTCCCTGTCTCACTCCTCCCAGAATGGCCTGAGCTCACAGGAAGCAGAGGAAAGATCATCTCTGAATCTTTGTCTCTTCATTGCTTGGGTCTGTGTAGCTTCAGCTGGTTTGGAGGAGAGAATGTTCTGTGAACTTCTCATCAGATACAGCTCTTGATAGACAGTTAGAGATAAACCTTTCTTTTCTTTTCTTTTCTGCAAAAGTTCAAGATAATGACATTGCCACAGAAAAATGCTTTGCTATTGCTCTGCACATGGCAGGTTCCACCCTTCAACTGCCTTCTGTCATGGCACTTTTAGATGTGCTTTGCCTGAGAAAAATCAGACAACAAAGGTCTTGATCTCCAAGCTGTTATTCTGCAATTGAACCCACTTGTGCTGACCTTCACTTCCAGCCAGAAGCTCTGTAGGACACGGCAGTCCAGCAAGGAATCATGGAATGAGTTGGGTGTGAAGGAACCTCAAAGCTCATTCAGTGCCACCCCCTGCCATGGGCAGGGACACCTTCCACCAGCCCAGGGTGCTCCAAGCCCCGTCCAACCTGGCCTTGNNNGGATCCAGGGGCAGCCACAGCTTCTCTGCCCAACCTGTGCCAGGGCCTGCCCACCCTCACAGGGGAGAATTCCTTCCCAATATCCCATCTAACCCTGCCTTCTGGCAGTGGGAAGTCATTCCCTTGTCCTGTCTCTCCAGGCCCTTGGCCCTCACCAGCTCATTTGGAGGCCCTTTGGGCTCTAGAAGGGGCCCTAAGGTCTCCATCAGGGTAACCATGGCCCAGGGCACCAACAGGACGCTGATTCCTGGCAAACACAACATGTTTTACTGTGTTGTCCGTGACAGTCTGTTTCCACACTGGCTTCCATCACTGCCACAGTCCCTTGGAGAAAGAGGACATGGCCAGGTAGCCAAAGAGCAGCAGCTGGAGGCCAGACAGACTGTCCTCTGAGGGCTAAACCAGCACTGATTTACAGCCCTTAGGTATGAATGTCTCCCCAGACACCTCCCTGCAGACAGCTCCCGTTAGCAGAGCCGATCCACATGGCAGGAGCTCAGCTACAGCAGGCAGTGACTCCCAGAGCACAGTCCCGGAGACATCACTGATCCCAACTGCTCTGTCCACACAATGCCAAGTGGCAGCACGTTCCTTCCTCATGTCCCCCAGCAGTCTGTAAGCATGGCCAGCAGAGCAGCAGGAGCAGTGTCTGGTGGCAGCTAATGAAGCCAGAAACTTGGGAGGCAGAGCTGCCTTGTGCGGTGCTGCTCCAGCCACGCCATTCCCAGCTCCAGCACAGGGCGATCCAGGGCTCTCTGCACGGCTGCCTCAGCGTGCACCGAGACTGTGCTCCAAGGACCACCCCAGAACTTCAGCCCACAGCTTCCTGATGGGAGATAAAAGCCTGCAGAGGCGTTCACATGGTCAGATTTTACTCATCTTCTAGTTCTGTTTCATTCCAAACTCATTCCACTGCAACATGTTTGCTTACACGAAGACATAGCTGACCAAAATCAATTTTCAAGAACATTAAAGGATTCACAAGAGGATAAAGGAGTTTGCTGAAGAACTCAAAAAGTTATCCTAAGTCAGTGCAGGACCTCACTCTCATAAAGCAGATTTCTGTAAGTTAAACCAAAGGGCTGCAATTCCCTATTTTGCCTAACTCTTCCCAACTCCTAGAATTCCAGGGAAAAATAGGAAGATGCACAAAGGCAGCATAGGGGGACAAATCCTTGGCTGATGCAATCACTCCTGAAGCCACCAGAGGTGGGCTCATTTACATGCTGGTGTCTAACTCTGGATGATTAAGTACAGAGATGCTCTGCTGGAAAAGGGCAATCTCTCATTTGATCCCGAGGATCATCAATCATGAGATTGCAGATAACAAGCCTGTGGCGTACATGGAAATTCCTCCCCAATCTGCAAAGCCCTGTCAGAGACTTTCCATGGCCATTCCTAAAGCCCAGTTCCAGTTCTCACTGAGCAGGAAGAGCTGCTTCTCTTTTGGCAGTTCTGCATCCTCTGCCTCTCCCATGTCGATTAGATAAAAACAAGCCTTTAATTCTTTCATTCCTGGTTTTCCTGAAGAGCTATAGGTCAGGAAGATAATGACCAATAAAATCAATTCCAATAGCACAGTTTTTATTTTTGATAACCAAGGAATCAGAAGGATTCCCTCCAGATGAAGGGCAGAAATGTGCTCACCCACATTTCCAGAAGCAACTTGTGACTGTGGGTAATGGTTTAGAACTCAGAACTTCTTAAATATCCCATCCTTGTGCAGGTAGCAATTTCTGGGACACTTCAAATTGGTTTGGTTAGTTCAGAAAATCTTGACTTTCACACCCCAACCCAACAGCTGGAAAACACTATTCATAGTGTCTGGATAGCAACAAGGTGTCCACACTCACACCCCAACAGGTCTGTTCCAACCCATTCTACCTGTACTTGACCCTGTCAGATAATACCTAACTCAGACTCCCCATCCACCCAAGCTTCTCCTCAGACAAACTTCACGCACCAGCTTGGCTTCCTGATTCAAGTGGAATACACAATGGTCATTTGTTTTAATCACTTCCTTCAGAAAAGAAGGGAAAGTCCCTCTCATATGGAAAAGAGTGTCAAATTTTTATTAGCACAGGTTTTACAATGATGATTCGAACTACTGCCCTGACTTTGTTTTTCCCTAAACCAAGTGAAATATTAGCCAGCTTCTAAGTAATGAGGTTTTAAAAATAGTATCAAAGAATACATTAAGAAAACCCTCTCCCACGCAGAATCTACTGGGCAGAGGGCTTGGGATGATTTTTTTTAAAAGTCTTTGGAAGCATATGATGGATAAAGTGATTCTTCCATTTTTCAGCAACTAATGCTGTTTCCACCACCTTCAGACACTCTCACTCCTGCTACCGAATTCTAATGAAATTCACATGCTGAGAGAGGAGAGAGAGAGAGAGAGAGAGAGAGAGAGAGAGAGAGAGAAGTCTGATCCTCTGCTTATCATTGTGACAGCCCCAAAAGAAGGTCAGAGCATGAATCAGTGGGGCAACCATGAGTTACAAACAAAAAGGGCTCCTGTTTTCACACAGACGACAGAATAAACAATGATCAGAAGGAAACCGGAGGATGTGACACTAAGAAAAAAATGTGGTTAAAGTTTGAAAAATACCAGCCTAGGCACAGAAGTGCATTTCTAAGGTCCGAAGTCAAGGCAAATACCTCGCAGATGCCTTTAGAATGACACGGTGAGCTGCAGTCTGCAGTTGCCGTCTGGGTTAGACACCCCAGGATTCTTTTCAACAGAGGCGGGGAAAATTTTAGTAGCAATTTCCTACTCTCATTAACTTACCCTGTAAAGACGCAGTTTCTGACCATTCAGGCTCACATGATTCTCAGCTAATTTGAATGGGAGGAGTATGAAGTGGCAAGGCTGGTGATATTCAGAGATTTGCCCTGTCACTGAGAAAACCTCTGCACATGCCCATGAATTCTGATTGTGACTCAGTGTTTGGCCCGGGCAGCCTTCAGGATGGGATTAACTTTACATCACTTTACTTAGCTAGGGTGACATGTCTGGTCTATCCTAGTTCTTTGGGTTGCCCCAACAACCACCAAAAGAGAGATCAGTACCTGCAGGGGATAATTCTCCCTATCCCAGACAGGTAGCCAAAAAGGGATAGGATTCAGTAAGTACCTGTGACTCACAAGTTAAGATAGTCTGGAAGCCAGAGAGGAGATGTAAAGACCATGTTAGGCAAGAAACACACTCCAGACCTAAAACAGGGTGGTGATTTCAGACCCTTCACCCAAACCCACACACAGGTAAAGCAGCGTGGTGGGGACAGTGACAGGTTTAGTCTGTGTGTGTAACTCACAGGTGCCAACTCCAGAGAACAGAACCCATTTCTGGTACTGGATGAATGAAATAAGCTGATTAATTATGGAAAGCTTCTTCCCAAATGCTTCCAGTTCACACTTATATCCTTCTGCCCCAGTACTCTGGAGCCTGTACGTATTGTGATCCTGCACAATAAATCCACTAATGCTGGCAAATCTTGTGCCATCCCTGATAACACAGTGATCCCTGGCAGTGAATTCCACCATGCCTGGTGGATCTTAGAAGCACTAAAGTTTCCTCACCTGCTGGGATACCCTCGAGCAAGGCATCCTGCCTGTCTCCTGTATTCCTGCCTTCTTCTTTCTACCTGAAATCCAAACAGCAAAGCAAAATTAGCTTCAAAGCGGTTAACTGAAAAAAACCAGCCCAGAAGCCTGACTAAACCACTGGGGCAAAATCCCATGGAACCGTGTCACCTCTGCTTGCAGGTACTGCAGCAAAACTGCCAGTTTACCCCTTGAGAGATGTCAGAATTAAGTGTCATCTAAACGTGCACTACATCACCTTGCAGCAGCTCTATCATTTATACCTAAACTCCATTTTAACCTGGTTTCGAAGAAAACAAAGCTTATGTCTGCATAGGCTCTAAGCTTGAGGGGTGGGGGAAAGGAGGGGAGATCTCCCTTGAGTACTAATTATTAACCATTTAGACAGTTTCAACAAAATTTGAGGGGGTCACCCAAGTGCCCCAGTTTCATGAGAACAGGCAACTAGTCAGAGGAGGAGGATTCTGTTAGTATTCCCAGAGCAACAAAAGTGGTGGGGTAAGTTCACTCCTTATCAGCCGTGGGAGAATTTGCAGGAGAAAGACCTGCAAAGGTGACTTCACAGGCAGAGAAGCTGCTCTATCCTGCTGCTCGGCGATTCCAGGAATGCTATTTACCATTTTGTCACTAGATGGTATTGTTCCACAGGCTATATCCCAGAGCCTCAAAGGTCAAACACAGCGTGGTATATCAGAGGCTGGGATGCTCGAAGGGAGAGAAAAGGCTTTGTTTTCATATATATTCATGTATGTTTTGCCATGTGGAAGTTATTAAAAAATCAAACTGTAACAGCTAAAGGAAAAGAGCTTTAGTGAACATGGAGATAATGTAACACAGTTTTGATGATCTGGACATTTCCTCTGTGTCTGTAAGAAACTGCTGAGATAAAGAAGTGGAAAGATACTGATACAAAATTAAATGTTTCTGTTAAGAAACCAAGAATATACAAGACCTTCAGTACAGTTCAGTCTGACCTGACAGAAAATTCAAACAGCTTGAGAAACTCTGTTTATCCATTTTGATGTGAGGGAGAAAACATAAATATCATACTGGGATACAGTCAGGAGCAGAAGCTCCTGTGGTTCTGAAACTGGACATTTACCTGTATCTTGAAGGCAAAAAGAAGATGTTTGTGTTTTCCTGCCTGGCTGGATGCCATTTTGGTTCCCTTCATGCTCACTTGAATCTTTTCTGACAGGGGGAGGGTGATTCTGTAAAGTAAATGATGTTTTGTCTTAATTGCATAACAAAAAATATGACCAGGTGGCAAATCCATGAACACCCAAATATGTTTCTTTTAAGGAGGGTTTTGCTAAATAAACTCCAGTCCTCCAGTGACAACTGAACAGAGCTATTTCTATACCTTGGTGTGCTCCTCCTCTTCCTCCTCCTCGCAGTCTAACCCTTGGTGGGAGATCTCCATAGGGCCATTCTTCTGGATCAGCTTGCTGTGAGCCTTCCTCACCCTTTTCTTTTCAGTTGTCACTCTCACTTTCATGAGGTGGAAATCAGTGGAGACCGACCCCACTCTCAGGCTGACAGGATCCCCACCAAACATGAGGTCACCAGGGCTGGCATCTTCTTTAAACCCGGGGGGCTGGTAGTCCTTGGGAGTGACTGCACAGAGAGAGGGAACCCATGGAAGTCAGAGAAACCAAGTTCCATCTCTCCTTAATCTGATTCAGAAAGAACAAGTGTGAACCAGCCTCGAGTAACATCGACTACTAAAAATATTCTGGGGTTTTTTTTCAGGAGGAAGGGAAAGAATACAAAGGGAAAAATGAGCTGAGCAAATGTTATTGGGGAGTCCAAAGGAAGAATGACTTTAGGATGTTGAGATACTATTGAAGTGCTCAATTTCTGGAGCAGAAGCTGACAGTGCCTGTTCCTGAAAAAAACCACCCCCCAGGGAAGAAGGATGTCTTCCTTTCACACTGCATGGCTGTATTCCCACAGGGACACCTTTCCTAAAAAGCATCTGCCATCCCCATGCATCAGAAAAATTTATTGTGTGACCTGATTTCTCACTGTTATCAGCCAACAGCTCCTACCACCTCACCTCTCTATGCTTCAATTACTTTACAGGGCTCATTTATTACAGAAACCGATGCAAAGAGAATTTTCCCCCACCTACCATCATTGTAGTAGAGGAGTCTCATGGTGAGGGTGATGTCATTGGGCAGTGGCCCAAGGTTTTGCATGAGCAGGTAGAGCCTACGGAGCAGGAGCCTGCTGGCCTGTTTGATGTCCTCGCTGCACAGCCCAGTCACAAACTCCTTCTCGTTGCTACAATCGGAAGAATAACAGATTTGTTATCCTCAGTCATGAATATTCACGATCTAATTACACATACAGAGCACCCACTGACTTGTATGAAACCACCAGTGACAAAGCTACAATGTCTTTATGTCATTTCCAGATAAACAGGGAAGTGAAACAGGCTCAGGGATGGGGTGGGATCGCAGAACACCCGCTTGGGACTCGAAGGCTTGGCATTTACATTTGAACAGACTTTGCAGCTTGGGCAACAGACCCCATTATACAAATGCCATGACTCACTTGTTTGAACATGACTAAATTGGATCAAAGGCCCATAAAACAAGTGCCTTTCACCTAAGCAATTTCAGGAATGAGAGGAATGAGCTGAGAATCCCATCTAAAGCCGATTCTTCACAGGGGCTATTTTCAAGTCCATTTTGCAGTTTGAAGAGAAGCGAATTGCATGTTCTCCCTCAATTCCATGGAAGAAAAATGAGCTCAGAAGCACATTTTTCCACAGTGACGAGGGGGCATTCCTCTCACCTCCTTCACCCATCCAAATGTCAGCTGGCCAGGGTAAGCCAGCAGTCTAGACTGAGACCCACGGGTGACACGAGTGGGATGAATCGCACCCCGGAGGAGTTTGTTTCTCTTGACTACAGAGGTAGATGGGGTGAGCAACAGGGACCAGCCAGCCAACTTTAGACGGATCAGATGAATCACTCTGTGACTAAGGGACCTGAACTTCCTTAACTTCCAATGAAAAGGGGCCATAAAAAAATGTGGTTCCTTCATTACATCTTTGGAAGACCCCTGACATGGGTGGATGGTCCCACACACAGGCTGGATGGTCCCTGGTGCAACCACCCCAAACTGCTTCCAGAGCAGTGAGTGACCCAAGAGGGCAGAGGATCCCAGGGCTGAACCTGACTGAACCACAGAAAAGAGCAACTCCATTAAGAGAGATTCCCCCTTCCAGGTGAAGCTTCTTGGCTCATCGGGAAAATGGAATGGTTGTGGAACAGCTTGACTTCGCAGAGTACGGAATCATAGGATCATTTAGGTTGGAAAAGACCTCTAAGATCACCAAGTCAAACTGCCGACAGTTGCAGGGTATGGTTTGGTAGCCTCCAAACTGTCAACAGCAGCACTCTGTGGTGTGAGATGTGCGCTGTGGTCTTAGATTAAATCCTGTATGTTCAGAAAAGTCCAGCAAGTGAGAAGAAAATGCTGGCTGTGCCTAAGGTGGAATATCCCTCACCTTCACAAGCTGTGGGATTAGCAGATCAGAAATGTCAAGAGGAAAGATCATCAGAAAAAAATGAGACTTTCATAGGAATTAACAGGTCAAGGACTGACTCAATATGGGAATAACTCCGTGAGTTTGATGTAGGAGTGTGTCAAAAAGCAGAAGATAAGGAACTGAACCTCAGAAGGACTGGGATCCATGGCAAGGGATTCCTTCAAAATCCATCTAAAATAAGGCAAAGACCATTTAGGAGAACATTTCTCCTTATCCCTCAGATGTTATGATGCAAACCCACAAAACATCTCTCCTGGAATGAACAACTCCGAGTTTGCACATAACAACCACTGCAGGTGTAAAAAGGAGCATTATCAGCTGAAGGAGCCGATAGTAAAGATGACACAATTCCCTGGTCCATGCCAAAACACTGGATTAGTAAGGGCTGCAGGGACATGCAGGAGCCTGCCAGAGCACTGCCAGCCCCTGAGGAAACACAGCAGAGCCCAGGAATGCAGTGCACACACAGACACACCACCACATTGCCTGGCCTCTCCCTGGCCAGCGCGATGGACTCCAGGGATGCCACGCTCCATTTGGGGACTGTCCTTATCTCTAGGAACTAATGGGTAAGGCTGATTAAAACCCCTAAGCACTCAAGGGCCATCTATTATCTTTCCAATCCCAAATCTCTTCCCCTCAGCGTAGTGAGGACAACAGACAGCAGCTCTGAGGCAGAAACAGTGGGCAGAACCAAACAGGACACTCCAGTGTCAGGGTAATTCAGATCCTGCCAACAGAAGATCATTTTGCCTTAGACTAGAAATTATTTGGATGTGTTTTGAGACAAGAGCAGCTACAGGCACACTCCAGGAGTGCTGTGGAGAAGCCTCCTGAGGAGCACACAAGACAGCAGGGCCCTGCTGCTGTACAGGCAGGTTCCAAGGCCCAAGGATTTCACCAATGGCAACTGCAGAACAAACTGAAACAGGTTAAGTAATTTTTTTTTTGGTTGGTTGGTTGCACCCAATGGCCTTCGATAGTATTTATTTGAAACTCCACAGGATTATGGCCTACTAAACACAGCTTTAAATATCTAACAGAGAGTGCCAAAAAGAGGCAAAGAAACTGCTGCTTCCTGCCACACATTTTGCACCATCAGCTCAGGCATCATAAGCGAAAGTCCTCTCAGGTCACCCACGCAGGGCTGCTCAAGTAGAACACACATATGCAAATGCCCAAGGGAAAAAAACCCTGGGTGCAGGATCATGGTGAAAGGGATCAGACCTGACCAAGCTTCATTTGAAAGCTGTGTGGTGAAAGTGGAAGAACACTCCTTATCAGCTGAGACAGCAGCAAGCTCAACAACTGTGCTGGTTTTGGTGTTTCACCCCCTAAGAAGGCACAGCTTCACCAACTGCCCTTAGCTCAGCTCAGGTGCCCTCTGAGGGCCTCAGGATATTACACAACAACACTGCAACTCACCCTCCCAGCACTGCATATCCTGGAAGGTGAACATCCTCAGCTCTGATGGTATTGACAGCTGCTTAGCAACTTGGACATGCTCAGACCACAAAATCACAGCATGGTTTGGGTGGGAAGGGACCTCAAAGCCCATCTCATTCCACCCCCTGGGCAGGGACACTTTCCACTGTCCAACCTGACCTTGGACTCTTCCAGGATGGGGAGCCCACAACCTCTCTGGGCAATCAAAAAGCGTAGCTTCTTAATGCTTCAAGAACAGTTTTTGGTGTGACCTTGAGAAACCAACCCAAACCTTTACCTGCTGATGTCCATCTGTGGCACCTTCTTTTTATACTTGAATTTGAATTGATACAGTTCAGTCACTATCTAGAGAGGCAACGAGAGGGGAAAAGCAAAAATGGGTCACTGAGTAACAAGCGTAAAGATGTGTCCTGAGCTTGGCAGAGTCCTTTCAGACTCTCTGCCAGAGCACAGCATTAACTTAATGACACGATGACAACTTTAACTCTATTATTGCTTGCACAGGCTCTGGCAAATTTTCTTAACAACCACATCTAACCTAGCACTGAAAGAATCACAACAAAATTACAAACTTCCTGCTTCCTCCTCCCACTTCCTCCACGGGCCTGACTCCCCAGCCTCAGTCTCTAGTGAGGCTCCAGGGCTGGCCAACCCCCTCCTACCAAAGGAAAACTGGGAGCCTGCTCTGCTGATCAGTGTCACAAGGGAGCCTGGCCCAGGGCTCTGTATGGAGACAAAGGTCTGGAGGACTCTTCCCACAAGGAACTCCAAACAATATTGCATGGAAAAAAGTCACTGAATTTCACCGGTCTCAGAGGTTTTTTTGAAGGAGATAAAAAAACAAGATGATTTTCCATTTAAAAGGACTAAAGAATAAAACAATTAGGAAGAACAGACAGCTTCCCCCCCAAGAGAAAGGATCTATTGTAGACCGATTCCATGCCTATAATTCACTTTTTCCAGAGACAATGAGGTTGATTAGTAGGAGCTCCGCTGTGCCCTTAAGTCTGAGAGTTCCTCACAAACCCCAGCCCTGGGACAGCTACACTCTTGCTCTGTCCCCAGATGCTGAGATGCCACACAGCAGAACTGCAACCAGGTTCAGGTGCAAAGAGTCTGCAGCTGTTCTGTGATCTCCAGCATGGATGCAGACCCTCATTTTGGATCACACCCCCCAGCCTGTATCCCCCAGAGGGATGTAACAAAACAGAAACACAACAGGGAACAGTGAAAGGACAAGGACAGGCACTACACAACACATCATCCAGGTCTGAAGGGACTCCTGACTTCTGCCCTACACCTTTCTGCATGACAACACAGCTCTTTTCATCAGGGCTGTTAAAAAGGTGGTTCGTAAATGAATTATTTTGAACTTCCCTTTTTTTCTCTTTGGGAAACTAAACCAAAAGTGCACACATGGCCATTAGTTGCCTGCTGACATCCCTGCCTGAGGCCCTGGTGGGCCCACAGCCTGGTGCCTGGTGTTTGATCCCAATCCAGCTCACTGAGCTGGCACTCTGGAGTGAAGGCACAAGGACAGAAACGGGGTCACCAAGCAGCTACATCAGGGTAGAACTTTAGCCTACGACTCCACTCAATACAGATCTACTCACCCATGTCTTCAGTTGCCTCAGAGATTAATTAAGATTCTTTCTTACCTCCGGTTCCTTGGGATTGGTGTAAATCTGTTACAAGAAACACAGTGAGGGCATTCTCCCCAGGACAACTTGAACCAGTGACTAACAATGATATTTTCAGTTTACAGCAGAAACTGGGCTATCTTTAGCATGGGATCAGAGAAAGGAATGGCTGAGAAATAGCTTTCCTCTATCAGCAGGCAATACTTACCACTTCAAAGGCAGGTAGAAGACACTCATGTGTGCAGTTGTGGAGGAATGAGGTTAATTCCCACTCCAGCCCTCACGGGCAACTGTTGGTCCCTAAGATTTAACTGCTCAGATGATACACAGAGCAAACGCAGAGCAAAGCTCCTGGTGCCTTAGAGAGGGCCAGGGCCAACAGCTACCTATGGAACCACCAGGTTTTCCAGGATCAGATTAATAAGGACACTTCTGCAGGGGGAATTGGAGTGGACATGGCAGTTTCCACGATAGGAATCACATGGAAGTGTTTCTCAGAGTCTAAGGATGCATGTAAGGCCTCAGTCAGAAGTGTGACATGCTGAGAAAAACATTCCCACGCAGCATTGAACTTCATCTTTACCACATTTAAGAAAAGTTATAGCTCTATTAAAAAATCACACACACTTCAGCTTCTCCTTAAAAAAGGCACAAATGGTTTGACACAACCTTGACTCCATATCTTTTTCAAGCAGGGGAGGAGAAAGAAAACCACTTTGTATTCATTTACTTACTGCAAGGACAGCGATGTGCAGCTAAGGAAAGAAAATCAAAACAAAACACATAATCAAAATCTAACTTTAGTGTGCAAGGAAAAGCAATTCCTATCAAAACCTAACTGCCTACACAGAGTGAAGGAATAGATACACCCAACAAACAAGGAGTTAAAACCCGTGTTGCAGAGTCTTCCCAGCACAGCATCAGCAACACCTAGTGGCCAGTTCGTCTGGCTTTACTTGCAGCTTCCCGAAAAACAACTCTATGCTCAGCCTTCTCCCATGGGACTCCTTTCAAACAAATCCCCAAAGGCTGTGCTGATTTAAAACTCTTTTACAAGAGCATCCATCCCTCCTGAAGACTAATATTTGCTTTCTGCTGTGGAACTCCCCAAAGGTATTTATATTATAGCAAGGAAATGTACACGGGACTGCTCTTGAAAACAATCTTAAAATGTGTATTAAATACTTCCATTTTTAATTAATCCTTGTCAAATAACAATTAATTTTGTCTCTCATAAGTAACAAAGGACCTCCTAGAGCTGTCAGCAAGCACTAAACTGCGTTCACAGCATTGTGAATTATCTTGTGCACACTGGCAGTTGTACTGGCATCTGAAAGCCCATCAGATCATCAGTGCCACAACCCCCAGCACTCCATCTGATCTACAGGAGCTGGGCTGATAAGCAGTGCTGACAGAGATGACAGCAGCTGCTGCTTTTCCTGTGCAGAGCAGTTTTTATGCGAGAATTAGCAAGAAATATGATTATTTGCTGGCCGGTTTTGTCCTGGAACCAGTTACACATCTTACTCAACGAATTACTTTCCCAAGAAAGAAGTAATAAATTCTGAGCCCAAGAGAAAAGCCAGGAGGGTTGGACAAGATGATAAGAAGGGGAAAGGGGGTGAAGGAAAGCAAAAGCACAGAACCTCTCTCAAGAAAACAGGCAGCAGATCAAGACCTCAGCCCTGCCTGGCAGTGCCTCTATCAGACATTAGAGAATACAAATGCAGAGCACAGAACGAAGGGAAATCCATCGCAGGCTGAAAATTAGTTCCACACCATGGCAGATGAGCCTAGAGAGCAACAGAGGTCAATATTTGGGCTCAAGGCATAAAATCCCACACTTCATAGCCAGGGCAGGGCCTCCCCCCTCTCCCATGGTCATAAAGGTGTGTTGTGTGGGTGACAGATTATGACAGAAATATAGCAGGAATGGAAAGACAGTTTTGTCCATACTTTATGAAGAAATAGGAAACTCCAGTAAAAAATGGGAACAAAAACTTACATACTGCTTCTCCAAAGCATCAAAACAACCTTGAATCCTGCCAGGGAAAAAACATGTTAATACTAACCAGCACTATTTATCTCCTGATCTGTAAACACATGCTCATTAGATACAGGTTAAAGGGCATTTTTAATGGAATTAGGACAACACAACTAACAACACTTGGGGCTTGTAACAGTTCTTTTCAGGTCAGTCCTGAAGGCACCGTCCTCCCTTCTGCATCTGCGCATTGTTTATACTTCTGGGGCATTACCCTGTCAGCCCAGAGCCCACTTGAATCCTGACAAAGACAAGGACTGGAGGCCAAAGGCTGGCTCTGAGTGGCTCCCTGCTTAGTGCTCTGCTCCAGCTCCCCAGCCAGAGCTCTGATGGCTCTTTTCCCATCAGCCTTGTACAGAGCTTGGCTGAATCTGAACATGTCTGGTCTTGTAAATCTTTGTTATCTGATGCATAGTTTACAGCAATGGATTTTCTCAAAGCAGTAAATATTATTTGAAGTAGCAATGACCAGATATTTACTCTCGGAGTCAAAGGATGTGCAGTGAAGTATCTCCATAGCACATCAAAGTCAGTTTTTCTGCTTGTTGGGAACGTGTCAAATCTGAAATATATCCTGAAGAAATGTTGTGGGGTACTTAGGGAGATAAAATATTGCACATACTGAAAAACAAGTGGAAGAATCCCCATCAAAGTGAAGCCAGAAAATACTAAATAACAACAGAATCAATCTCATGACTGTCTTTACCATCTCTCTGCACCTCCACTGCTGCGTGTGCTCTGGGGCCTGACCATGACCTCACTGCAGCCAACACTTCCACAGACCTTGAACTCACATGATCTGGCTCAGCTAATTCTGTCCTGCTTACTCAGGGCCAAACACCCCCCGAGCAGTGGGAGCTCCCCTGGCACTGGCAGTGCTACCGGGCACGATGTTTTCCAGTTCAGGAACAACAAGAATGCAGGGGCAGATGTCTCCCTGCTCAGCACAATCTTGTCTTGGTTTCACTGTTACTCACTTACCACTTGACTATCTGCAATGATCCCAGACAGCTTTTATCTTCTCGGAGAATTTTTAGACATAGGTCTGCAAAACCAGATTTAGCACATAGTTACAGTCCTTATCACAGCTCTGGGGCAAACACTGAAACTAAGCCAGTCACCCTCCCTTTTTTGGATAAAATGCTTTATCTGGAGGTCCTTCCTGAGCGGAAATGTTGGGTTTCCACTGAGTCCCAGGTGGGCTGACATGAGCTTATTGCTGCATTTGCAAATGTCACAGCTTTCCCCAGCTCTGAGGGCTCACCCGGAAGAAGAGCCGGAGTTACAGCTTCATTTCAAAACATGAGCAGCTTCATCCTCCCCTCCACTCCATCCTGTCCCACCATTCCCTAACAACACCTTCCCTTCTGCATTCAGACCTCACCAACATCCATATGAGGTAAATGACTGTGCTCAGAATAAACTATTTCTGCTAAGTTTTTCCACACAGCTCCTTCTACCTGTGTTTCCAGGCATTCAAGACGGCAAATATACTTTCAACCTCACAAGAGAACCTCAGTGTGAACCTCAAGGGCTCAAAAATCCAAAGGAAAATAAAACACACTAATCAGCATTAATTTTTTAAAAAATTCTGGGTTTATGTCACTCTCCTGAAACCTGACTCACAGGGCTGGCAATGCCAAGGAATGACTATAAACAAAGAAAAACACTGACAGAAAAGCCAGGAGCTCTAGGTTACCTCCCATGCTCTCTTTCAGAAGCATTGTCTCCACCCAGACTCGAGAAGGCCTGCAGCCAACTCCCTAACAAACTGAACTTCCACAGCCAGAAGCCAACACATAAAGCAGATTACAGCTAAAACAGGGTGAGTAGAAATGAGAATTCAGCACAAACAGTGGTACCATCCAAATAGCGGGTCCCATAGGAGCTCTCTGGGAACAGCCCTCTCATGTAGGTGATGCAGGACACGGAGATGGCCAGCAGCCTCTTCACCAGCACCACAGACTGCTGCTCCGTCGTGATGGCCTCGGGGAACAGCACTGCTTCCTGAGGGAGGAGGGCAAGGCCACAATGCCACCATTTTAGTGGAACGCAGGGACTGTATGTAGAAACGACTCCCAGCAGGTGGAAAGAGAGTAACTTAAAAGTGTAATGCTAACATTTCTCTGGCTTTTAAGCTACCCAGGGAAGAATTGTGTCTACAGTGGGTTGGATTAAAAGTTTTTATGATAGTGAGCGACAGATCTGACATCATTACTCAGGTGCAGTTGGACATTCCCTCCCCTTTATCACATTCCCACCTCCTCCATGCACAAAAGTCTAGCACTTACCAGACAACCACCCCTAAAAAGGTGTACAGTTGTACTGGTGGAGTCCCCCACGTGCCAGGGCTGGTGTGGTACTCACTGCTGTCCCAAGGGCTGCTGCCACAGCTGTCTGGGAGCTCTGACAGCAGCCTGAGGTGCCAGTGCTGCACACCCCCAGGTTTCAGAGTGAGTTTAACTCCAAGCTGTAAACAGCAGATGGCTGCACCTGGAGCTACTGTAAATACACACTGCGTGATGTCAACATGAACAATGCAGTGGACACTACACTAAATTTAGTTCTTTTATTAGTTTATTGCTGTTCTTTCTGCTAGTAAAGCTCAGTGCACATATAATGAGCCTACATTTACTGAGTCAAACCATGGCAGAGCCTCAGTGTTTCTCACTAAACTGGAAGTAATCCAGCTAAGAACAGTGCAGACAGCAGAAAGTGTTCCCACCTCCCCAGGCACAGGCATGCCACATCCCAAACTGAGGGCTAAGACTGTCAGTACCATCATAATTTAAATTTTACCTTAGAGGACTTTTTCTTTTGCCTGAACAGCTGCTGAGTAGCCATCCTGTGTTTCAAAGACGTGCCTTTTACTTGTAACTAAACCCTGAAAAACAGAGAAGATACAAGACACCTGGGGAACACCGTTATTGCTATTTCTCATATTTCTTAAACTAAGAATAAGATTGTTCAGCTTTTTGAAGTCTGAAAGCTAATTGCCAGCCAGGATAGCTAGAGCAAAGCAAGCGAAAGATACTCCATGGCACTGAGTCTGCAGAGCATGAAAAGTGCCTGTTCACTGGTAAACGATCGATGGTATTTGAAATTCAGGGCTGCAACTGCACTTGGTGTCAGTCGGTGCCACTTCAAAATGCATTTCTCATATTCCAAACCACAAATGTTAATTTCTACAACCATTAAAAACTGTGAAGGGGGAATGTGAAAGAACTGGAGGTCTGCCAACAGGAGGTAATATTTTAGCAAGTGTAAGCAGGAAAAGCACTAACATCAGTGTTGGCCGGAATAAAAGAATGATTCTTCTGGGACACCTTGAAAGGAGAAAAAAAAGGGGGGGGGTAGGAAAGAGAGAAGTCCAAATTGTTTTAGTGAAAGCCTGTTAGACAAGCCTGAATTAAAGAGGAAAATATTCTTTTTACAAGAATGGGGAGCTGATTGATACAGGCAATAATGTGGACGTTCCACGCTTTGCACTCGGGTGAGGTGTTTGATTTAGCACCATCTGACATCCTGATTAAAAACTTCCATTAGCTGGAATTAACAAGGCACGCGTTAACTGGTTTGAAAAATGACTCGCTGGGAGATCTCCACATCTCGTTAGGAACCAGGGATGTTAATGAAAGGAAACACCACCAACAGGTCCCCAGAGCCCACAGCCAGTCGATATTCCCAGTAACAATTAAAATAATAGCACAAACACGGCGGGTTGATTTAAATCCTGTGCCAGCAGTGGGCTTTTATTAACTCAGCTGATCCAACCCTCTTCTGCATTTGTACCTGTTGTGCTTTTTTTCCACCAAGCCTCATTTCCATTTGTTGGCAGTCATTAAGACAAGTTGATTGGAACACGGTGACAGCTTTTATGCTAAATTTAGCGCTTCATTTAGTAATGAGGACAGATTACGCCTATAAAAGTATATTTAAACAAATACACACCTGCAAAATTTTTAATGCGTTAAATATTTTAGCAAAGTCGCTTTTTTTTACCCAAGCACTGTGAGCGGGACTGGAATGCAATCAAAACAAAGGTGTTATTACAACATGAGGTTATTAGCTAAATAAAGCTGATTTACGTGAAACAAAGAGACAAGAAAACATGTTTTCTAAACCGTACCGCACCTATACCTATTTTTTTGTGGAGGAAACATCACCTGGACTGAGATGATCCACTCCAGCCTCGCTGTTCAGGTACACGCCTTCAGCATCGGTCTCTTACCTGCACTGAGGGGACAGAAGGTACCCTGGAACTCCAATGCTCACCCCCCCTGCAGCCACTTTACCAGCAAATATCGATAAATTAGTATTAAACGGGAAAAAGCAAACCTCGTCCCCGGGAACTCCCGGCCTGGGGCTTTGCCCCCTCAGCCCTGCCCCTGCTGCCTGATGTGGGGCATGTGCGGCACCGCGGGCCCTGCAGGGCAGCCACAAGCCTCGAAAGGCTCCAAAGATGGGCTTAAAAGTCTTTTTGGGGCGGGTTTCGGGGGGTTCAGTGGAAGATCAGGCCCGGCTTCGCAAGGGGCCAAGCCCTGCCCCTCACACGGCGGCACCGGCGGCCACCGTGAGGCGGCGGGGACGGGCCGGGTCACCGGGGGGACACCTGAGGGGACACCCGGGGGGACACCTGAGGGACGCCTGGAGGCACCGGGGGCCCTCTGAGGAGTCGAGGAAGACCCAGAGACAGAGGAGGGTCCTTTGAGGCACTCGGGATCCCCCTGAGGCGAGGGAGGGTCCCTTGAGGGTCCCCCTGAGGCGCCGATGCTCCTGAGGGACCCCTGAGGGTCGGAGGGAACCCTGAGGGTCCCCTGAGGCAATAAAGGATCGCCAAGGGTCTGAGGGAGCCCTGAGGGGTCTGAGGGAAC
>JAWWMP010000036.1:1272286-1286401 GCA_035047865.1 Dendrocincla tyrannina
GAGGGAACCCTGAGGGTCCCCTGAGGCAATAAAGGATCGCCAAGGGTCTGAGGGAGCCCTGAGGGGTCTGAGGGAACGCTGAGGGTCCCCTGAGGCAATAAAGGATCGCCGAGGGTCTGAGGGAGCCCTGAGGGCCCCCCCAAGGCCCTGGGTCCCCCCGGGGCTCGCCCCCCGCCTCCCCCGCCCAGCCGGGCCCGTCCCGTACCTGCCCCGCTCCCCGCGGGGCCGCCACACCCGCGGCCTGGGCCGGGCGGGAGCGGAGACCTGTCCCTGCTCCTGCCCCTGTCCCTGCCCCTGTCCCGACCCTATCCCTGCTCCTGCCCTTATCCCTGCTCCTGCTCCTGTCCTTGACCCTGCCCCTATCCCTAACCCTGTCCTTATCCCTGACCCTCCTCCTGACGCTGTCCCCACTACCTGTCCCCCTCCCTGCTGTGCACCTGCCTCCATTCCTGCCCTGTCCCTGCCTTTGCTCTGCCCCTGTCCCTATATCTCCCCCTGTCCTGGTCCCGGTCCCCATCCCTGTCCCTGCCCTTGCTCTGCCCCTGTCATTGTATGTGTCCCTGTCCCTGTCCTTCCCACCCTGCCCCAGGAATTCGGGCAGGACAAGGTGACCCCAGGGAATAAATAGCAGCCAGGCCACGGCAGGGGCAGCGGTGTGGTACCATACCTGTGATAAATTGCTTTATGGTGAAATACTGGGTTTATTAGCAGCATATCACCCCAAAGGATATGCAGGTTTTAAATTACTCAAACCCACGCTCTTAGAATATTCTGGTACTTCTCTAGGGAAAGGGAGACTTCATATCATCCCAACTCAAAGGCATCAGGGACTCCAAAAGAAGTAGGTTATTTCATAACCCAGGCAAGGAGGATGAGTTCTCCATTTCCACACTATCTTCCTTACAGAATAACTTGCCTAAACCAGTTCTTCCCATTTCCAGGCATTTTGCTATCCCTCAGATAAGGAAATGCATTTTCTCATTCTCATCTCTACCCCATAATCATCCCGAGAAATTCAGGTGAGCACACACTCCCCTCCCCCCTTCCCAGTTCACCCAGCTCTGGAAATGTCAGTCTGGCCAGTTAGGGTACTTTGCCCAGCCGGTAAGGGAGAACACTGTGTTTCCTGACTACTTGTGTTTTTCTAGGCCATTTTCTGATCTCTTTCCAAAGACCTTTTCCCTAGTTCAATTGACAACAGCTGCTGGAAAGCTCCTCCCCGAGGGAGGAGAGAAGGCCGAACTCATTTTTCAAAAACAGCTTCGCAACACTCGAACAAGCCCGGGTTGGTGCTGGTGCCGGGCGAGGAAGGGTCTGCAGGAGAGAGCTGTCCGTGTGACACACTCGGGGCCCTGCTGGATCATGTTCGCCTGTCGCCTGGCCTGGTGGAGATCCGGTGCCACCATCCAGCCCTGGCAGTCGGGTCACCTTCTGCCTCGCCCCCGGGACAGGTGCCAAACGCCGAGTGTTAAAGGAATCAGCATGACCACGGGGCAGGAGCAACAGGTCAGCGCGCAGGAGGACCAAGTGTTAGAAGATCTGGAGATGCCCCTTGCACGGACACAAACAGAGACCCTCATCCAAGAGCAGCCCAAGACTGGGAACCCGTACTTGGAAGATACTTTGCTTCGGAGTTACTTGAAAACACACCTTCCTCCCAAGGTCTGGCATGCATGTTTGTGTTTCTGTGTGTACCCACCGCAGCTCTGCCTGCAAATGGAACATTTCTTTGAGCCCTTTAGTGCGTTTGAGCGTTTAACTGGAGGGAATTTATCAGCTTTCTTTAAAGCTTGTTGTGTTTGGGGACAGGGGTGATAAACACTGACAGGAAATACACAGCAAATGGCTTAGTGGCTCCTGGGACTGGGCTGGGTGTTGCAATGTTTTGGGGGCATTTATTGTCTGGTCATCTGGAGAGAGGAATTTCAGAACAAGGGAAAAAAACAGATGTTTCCAGCTTCTGCTGTGCTTTTCCACCTCTCTTCTCCAGGGAAGAGGGGTTTTTAAGGAAATTCCTAAGGCATGGTGCTGTTCTGAGTGCTCAGGCGGGTACAGACCTTGGGGATTGCTTGTTCTCAGCACAGGTTGGTGGCGTTTCTGTGTTGATTTTCAGCCGGGGAAGGCCCTGTACAGATTTCAGGGCTGCAGGTGGTGGGGTGAGAGCCCGAGGTGTGGGTCTCTGTGCTGTGAGCTCCAGTCCTTCAGGAGCCCCTGGGAGGAGGCATCTCCTCCTGGCTGTCCTCTGCCATCACCCCAAGCACCACAATCGTCTCCCACTTTTCAGAGACCCCTTCTCACGGAGCAGAGTGTGACCTCTCTCCATGGTTTATTGCAGCAGAAGCAATACAGTGACCTCTAAAGCCTCGGGGTGAGCAGAGAGGCAGAACCTGTTTTTCATCGAGGCTCTTCCTTCCCCTGCTTGCTCTCCAGGTCTGCGAGGCCTGGCAGACACGGGGATGGGAAGAATGTGGTGGAAGCAATCAGAGCTTGCTTTTGTCACAACACAGGAATGAGGCCTCCCTAAGTACCGCTGTGGCCTTCTTGCCAGAAGAGAAGATGGGAAAGGAGGATGCCTTTGAGCACCCACGAAGATCCTGCTCCTAATACGCACCTTTGGAAGAATCATGATCCAGGTCTCTCAAAGAGTAAAGGATCGACGCTGTGTTTCAGCGAGGCTGAGAGCTGTTCCCACTCCTTCCCCCAGCAGAGCACAGAGGCTGCGAAATCTCCCTTTCATTTCTGCTCTCGGTCCCAGCGGGGCAGTGTTGCTTCGCCGCTGGAAGGGAGAGCTCCTGCTGCTGCCTGCAGGACTGGGAGCCGGCTCTCCGTGGGAACACCTTCCTCTCCAGGAGAGCAGCAACCCCCGAAGCTTTGGGTGTCCCACCGACGCAGACACCACGCTGGAGGTTGATTCCTGTTGTACTATTCAGTGGCAAACACAGAAATTTTCCTGGAATGGTACAAAAGATTTCTTTCTTTGAAGGTGATTTCTGGAGGACACAGAATTAAGCACCTGCTTTTTCTGAGCATTGTGGTGGAGAAGGATCTATCTGGCATTGATTGAAAATACATCCTTTATATACATCCTTTAATATAAAGGATCATCTGTTTGCACTCCTAATGTGCAATAATGTGCACATTTCCAATATATTTGTTCATCAAGGGAGAGATTAAGGTGAATGAGACTACCCAGCAGCCTCAGCCCTGACCCGAATGGTTTACAGGTGTCCTCTCCATATCCCAGGGTCTATTTTTGGAGCACCAAGGCTACTGTGTGTGACCTTCAGCAGTCACAAATATAGGAGGTTTGATTTTGTTCTTTCCCCCTGAAAATAAACACATTTCTTTAGGCAAATCAGAGGTTTGTCAGGCTGTGTGTGGTCAGAGCATGAGCTTCCAGAGAGGCAGTTGGGTTTGTTAGGAAATATGGATGAGGTGAAAGGATTGTTGTATGAGTTCCCTGTAGTGTGAATTGAGACCAAGAGATCTCTCTGGTAGGCTCATGTTCTTCTGCCCACAAAAACACTACCAGGTAAGCAGTTCAGAGGTTCTTGTTCAGGGATCAGCAGAGTCCATGAACTTTGGTTTCCTGGGTTATGCCTTGTATTTATATCCTTCAAATTGTTGTCAGTTTGATGTGATCAGCATTGGAGGTGCACACCTATCCCAGCTGCACTCTGACAAACAGAGGTGTGCCCTGAGCTGAACCAGCTGACAGGCTCTTGCACATGGTTTGGCGTGTTTGTGGATTTTTAACACTATTTCACCATTCACCTGAAGGAAAGCTGGCTGGTCTGAGGATGGAGGTCTCCAGAGCAGCACCTGGGCAGTGTGTGTTGGATCCTCATCACACATGCAGAACAGCAGTGTTGGAGGAATCAGTCACAAGGGATGTAGCTTAGTGGAAAGTCAGTGCAAGGGGAGGCAGGAAAGGAAGAAGCTGTGTTTGTATTTCATCAACAGCAAATTAATGGGGTTTATAACTGCACTGCTTTGGGTGCAGAAACTACGGCATTCACCTCCTTGATTGTTTTATTGATGAGGGAATGAGCATCTCCAGAGAGACAAAGAACAGCAAACAATATTCCTCTGATGGAAGGAAATGGTGCTTCTCTGACCCCCAGTATGGTCTTGGATGTGTTAACGCTAATGAGGATCTGACAGTGCTGGAGGTTGGGTCCTCCTGGCCTGATTTGAATAATCTCTAACTCAGGTTCTAAAAGTCTGGTCAACTTCACTCACGTTTCCCACAGAGAAGGAAGAGCATTTGCAGAAGCAGTTCCTGTCACCTTGAAACAGGGATCTCTGAGGGGCTTGGAATGAATCACTCCTCTGTGGGTGCTGGTTTCTCTCGATTAACTGTGGGCAGACTGTTCTGTCCTGGTCAGCCAAGCCTGGGGGAAACAAGGGCACAGGAATCCTTCTCCAGAGCTGTGCAGGAAGCTGGATGCAGGGTGGAAATTTGAATCGAGACATGTTGCATGCCAGGCTGAAGCTGGAATGATTGTGCCATCCCTCCTTTCCTAACCTGACAGGCAGGTAACTGCTCAGCCCAGTGTGTTTCTGTACAGATGAAGGCATTCCATTCTTGGCAGCTCTTCCCCTGGCATTCTTCCCCAGCAGTAAATCACAGAGTGGCTGAGGGACCTCTGGAGACTCTCATTCAACCCTCCTGCTCATGTGCATTTGTGTCATTCTCAGACCTGATACTGAAGCGCTTCTGTCTTCTGTGAACTCCAGACATACTGCCAAAAGTAACTTGAAAAAAATGATTTTCAGGGAAAAAAGAGAAAAAGTGACAGTGGAGCACAGCTGTGCCAGCAGAGGCTGAGGGGAGAAGCTGTTGTGCTGTGTTACAGAATGCATGGAAGGGCCAAGTGGCAAGAGATCACTGGCACTGCAGGACAACACGGTCAGTCCTCTGCCTTTCCAGCTGGGACCGAGGCTCCTGCCTTCCAGGGGTGTGCTGAAGGGCTCTTCTTGTTGCTCCACAGGTACTGGAGGAGGTGCATCAGGACCTGGAGAGGTTTGGAACCCGCCTGCTAACCAAGATCCAGCCTCTGGGATGGGAGTGTGAGTTGAACCCCCCCGTGTTTCGGCAGTACGACGCCTGGGGGCAGCGCGTGGATCGCATCGACACCTGCTCCGCGTGGAGGAGGATGAAGGAGATCTCAGCAGAGGAGGGGCTGATTGCTGAGGCCTATGAGAGGAGATACTCCAACTGGAGGTAACTGGGGTAGAAGGGGAGGAACTCAGAGCCTTCCCAGTTACTCTTGGCAATGTTTATTCAGTGTCTTGTGGGACTGAGCTGGTTGTGTAACTGCCTGGACACCAGCACAGCTCTTGCTGTCTCCAGCAGTGCTGTCTGTCCCCTGCAATGTTCCACCTCACCAAAGACAGTCTGTAACTAATGGCCCACACTTGATCATAGTATTCTTTGATGCCACCTTCCTGATTGTGGGGCCTGGCAGTTCCCTGCACTGCTCCAGCTTTACATGTGTTCACTGTAATGCAGCTAAAGATCTGGGATTTCACTTGGAGTCTTGTTGTATTCCAGTCCCTGCAGACAGGCCCATATTTCTTATTGTTAAAAACTGCACTAGCTGGCCTGGCGCTGGCAGTCCCACTGAGACTGAGAAACTCTGCTGCTACTCTTCTCTCCTGACTGGAACAGCTTTTTGCCCTCAGAAATGAGTGGTCAGACCCTCAACCTGCTCTGGCTGTATTTTTCCCTCTCTTTCTCGCTGAGAGGTCTTATCCTCCCACTGTTGCACTGCTGTGTAACCCGTCTGTTCCCTCTCTCTCTCAGCCGCCTGTACCAGGCTGTCAAACTGTACTTGTTCTCAAGCTCCTCTGGAGGTTTCAACTGTCCACTGGCCATGACTGATGGGGCAGCCAAAGTCATTGAGGTATGAACTCTGCTGGTCCCTGGGGGCACACCCACATCCTGGCAGCACTGCTTAGAGATGGGAGCAAGGATGGAGGAGCACTGATCTGCCACCTGGCTCCAGGCACAGCCCTTCCGTGCTCTGTGACTCAGCTCCACCTCCCACTGCCTTTGCCTGTTAGTGACCAAGTCTTTGTGCCCACGCCAGCTTTTATGTTTACTTACAGCACTGTATACAATAAGGCCTTTGCTGCATGTGACACCTGTGGCACTGCAGGTAGTTGGAAATGTGTCCAAGGCCAGGCTGGAGCAACCTGGTCTAGTGGAAGGTGTCCCTGCCCATGGCAGGGGGTAGAATAAGATGGGCTTTAAGGTCCCTCCAGCCCAAACCGTTCCATGATCCTATGATGTTTTTACTGCAAGGTAATTTGTATTCCTATTCCTCGTGTGGAGTGGCCATTAGATACCCTGGGCCAGATCCATACCTGGTGTAAATTCATCCAGCCACCAAGACTTCCCTAGCTGGGGCATTTGGCTCTGCATCTTAGTGACACCCTTTGCGTTGTCTCAGTGGATTCAGAGAAAAGTATCTCTTAAGTATCTAACTCTGGGCATTTTCATTCAACAAAAATCAAACCAGCACAAGGCAGTTACCTGCTGGTGACATCCAGTCTACGTGAACATATGCTGATACCTGGCACATGGTCTCTTTTGGGAGCTCTCTGTCCAGATGTCCAGCAGTGCTGAAATCTGAGGAGGGTAGGGATGCTCAGCACTCCCCTTTGTAACACAGGGAACACCTTCTGGTGCACAGTGCTGCAGGAGCTGGGGTGGCTCACAGGCTCTCTGCAGCAGCTGCAGGTGCTCTGCAATGCAAGGCCTCAGGCTGCTCTGAGCCCAGGACACACCAGAGTCAGTTAAGGCATCTGTCTGAGTTCATCTCCTGTGTTATGATCAGCTCAGTTTCTTTTCCCTCCCCCCAAACAGTCACTGGGTATTCCTGGATCTCTGAAAGATGCTTTTGACCATCTGACATCCCGGGACCCCAAGAAGTTCTGGACTTCTGGCCAGTGGATGACGGAGCGCAGGGGTGGCTCAGACGTTGGTACGTGCTCTGAGGTGGGAGGCACACGTGGCAGTGAGAACTGAGAAAATGAAGGGTGTGGGGAACTTACAAAGCCAGGGAGCTGGGTTAGGAAACTTCAGCAGAAATCATTGAAATCTGGTGCGTAGCTCAGCTTTTTAACCATCAAAATGCCCAACTTCTCTCCACTGGTGCAAACAGAACACACAGGCAGGCACAGACCTGTGCCCCTTGCACATATAATGCATGCATGTCTAGCTCTGTAATCTGGGCCTTGAGCAGGACAGGCAGGCCCATCCCAGGGACTCAGAAAGCATCCCTGGCCTTCAACATTTACTCCTTGGCTAATGTTAGTAATAGCATGATGAGCCAGGGGCCTCAGAACTCCACTGGGGAGGCAGAACAATGGGAGTCACCAGCAACTGATGAAGCTGCAGTTGGTTTCCTGGTGGAAGCAGTGAAAGCATCAGCTGTGAAGTGAAAGGTGTGCTTCACTGCAGGACTCCCAAATCCATAGAGCCCTTAGTGGCAGCCCCTAAAGAACTGGAGGCACTGGATTATACACACTGCGTTTTTTATCAAGGGTCAATGAAAGATTAAAAGCTCACCCAAGTTCCATCTTCATAGCAAGAGATGGCTTAAAAGAGCTGCTGCTTAGACTGAAAAATCAGCATTGATCGACACAGACGGTGCCATAAGGCCAAGAAATTTCCACCTCTGTTTCAGCTAATGGCACGGAGACCGTGGCCAGGAGGCAGCCCGATGGTACCTACCGTCTCTACGGGTTTAAGTGGTTTACATCAGCAGCTGACTCTGATGTGACATTAACCCTGGCCAGGATAGCAGATGCTGAAGGACAGGTAACCCAGTTCTGTTGGATGGCAGAACCTGGTGAAGGAGCAGGGAGTCTCTTTTTCTTCCCTGTTTCATGGTAATTGAATCTTCACTGTGTGCTTCTCAGTGTCCCCAGGGCTCCAAGGGGCTGTCCCTGTTCTTCCTGAGGGTTCGGGATGAGGAGGGGAAGCTGAACAACATCCAGGTGCAACGGCTCAAAGACAAGCTGGGCACAAGACAAATGGCAACGGCAGAGCTGTGGCTGCAGGGGGCGAGGGCAGAGCTGGTGGGTAAGGGTTCATTCTCACTGGGGGCTGGGCTGGCTCGGCACAGCAGGCACTCCTGGGGTTTTCAGCACTGATCCCAAATGGAAAAGCTCCCCCCTTCCATCTTGGTATCTGGCTGTTGATGTCATAGAACACTTCACCAGTGGGGCTGTGTGGGGCAGAGCTGAGAAGAGCTCGGGAAAAGGTGGGAGGGAAGAAAACAAAGCAAGTCATGTTAGGCTGGTCATTTCCCTAATCCAGATGCACTGAGCCAGCTGGGGTACAGTCTGTGTAATGCGCAGGGAGAACAAGCAACAGGGACCAGAACTGATCATGCTGACATGGTCTCCAAAGCCACCTCTCTGGTCAAAGAATCACTGAATCACAGGATGGTTTAGGTGGGAAGGGACCTTAAATCTCATCTTGTTTCACTCCCCTGCCATGGGCAGGAACATCTTCCACTAAACCAGGTTGCTCCAAGCCCATCCAGCCTGGCCTTGAACATTTCCAGGGATGAACATCCATATCATGTCACGGACTTGGTTAACATGAGGCAGCCGTATTTTGAAGCAAGGAGATCTCTGAGATGCCTGAGGCCAGACAGGGATGGAGTGGACAGTCTGTGTCCATCTCTCTGTTGGCACCACTTTCACTTTGATATCCATCCCCATCCAGGGCAGTGGGAAAGGCTCAGGTCAGCCTGCTCCTTGTGTTGCAGATCTCTGCAGAGGGTCGTGGTGTGGCCTCCATCTCCAACATGCTGAACATCACCCGAATCCACAATGTCATCGGTGCAGTGGCTTCCATGAGAAGGTGAAGGCAGAATGGATCCCCCCCAGAGCTGATGGAGCAGCTTGTCAGGACAAGGGGGCTTTGCAATGCTTGGCATTGCAGCCAAGTGGCATCCAATGCCTTTGTGGGACAGATCTGGAAGCCAGCAGTGCTGGAAGAGGTTGGGGGTGACCCAATTTGTGGGGTACTGCTGAGCAGGGTTCTTCTGGTGGGGGTGACTGGAAGGGATTGCTCAGAAGTGGAAGGTGTGACGGTGTTCCCTGCCTGTGTGCTCTCCAGGATGATCAGTCTGAGCAGGGAGTACGCCTGCAGGAGGGTTGCCTTTGGGAAGCTCCTCAAGGACCATCCCCTGCACATGCAGACGATAGCCCGGATGGAGGTGAGGCTGCTGGGAGTTGAGCTGAAGTTGGTGGGAAGGAAGGAGAGCAGAGACCCTCTGCTGGTAGTGAGCACAGCCAGCCTGCCTGTGTGCAGCAGTTGGATGTAGGAGGCTGTTCCTGCTACAACAAGGTGTATGCAGCAAGGGAATGGCCACATTGTGATGACAGATCTACCTTCTCTGCTGGACTTCAGGTTATCCTAAACAATTACGTGGGAGCTCTCCTGAGTGGAGGACCAAAGCTCATGAGTGCCCCTGCTATGATAAGCCATGACCTCTGAAACTGGGTGTCAGCATCAGAGTCCGGGCCTGACACCACAGTCACCTGAAATGCAGTTACCAGACTCCTGTCCACGACTGATACACACTCCTCCAGCTTCCCTGGTAGCTCATGCACCAGGAGATGGGCTGTAAAGTGTTTAAAAATTCTCTTGCAAGGTGGGGGAGAGGGAAAGGGGTCAACATCTGTCAAAGATAACTTCAAGCTCCATCATCTCCTAGCCTGTGGCCAGAATTCCACCTCTGAAAGAAAGGGCAGATCCTAAATAATCCCACAGCACATCTTTATGCAGAGGAGCTACAGAGCTCCATATCCTGATGCTTCCCAAATCACAACCTGCCAGCGAAGTAAGTTACTCAGCAAGAGACCTGTCAGAGACCCTGCAGTTCCTGAGACTGACCATCATATGTATGGTTTTACATCCCTTATCCTTGGAAAGGAGGTGGATTTGTGGCCTGGATGCCTGATGGGTGCTTTGCCAAGGCTCAGGCAGTCCTGAGGAAGTGGCACTGCCCCTTTCCTCACACCAGATCGCAGCATCCAAGAGCACCTTGAATATTCCATGCTTTGTGCCTTGCCTGGCTGGAGGTCTCTGCTTCTGAAGCTGCGGGTCTGTGCTGGCAGGGGTGGCATTTTCCCCTCGAGGCAGTCCCGTGGCACCTCGGCATGGAATCGTAGAGTCACCGTGACTCCAAGATCCCTGCCGGTGAGGCCCCACCTCTCTGCCCACAGGTGCAGGTGCGAGGGGCGTTTCTGCTGCTTATGGAGATCGTTCGGCTGCTCGGGCTGGCAGAAACCAACCTGGCCAGTGAGCAGGACCAGCTGCTCCTCAGGCTGCTCATCCCTGTCGCCAAACTCTACACGGGGAAGCAGGTATGGAACAGGCAGCCTGATGAGCCTGGGAAGGGGCTGTGTGGCACACGGACAGGGCTGGAAAGAGGTGTGAGTAACACAGCCAGTGGGAAGGAAAATGAGAGTGGGGAATACCAGCAGGACCTGCAGCAGTTGCTGCTCTGGAGGCTGGACTTTGTGGGTAGGAGCCTTGTCCCTTTGCTCTCACATGAGGCATCTGATGGGGACAGAGAGAGCCAGCTCTGCCGTGATGTGCTCTATTTGCCACAGGAGTGGTGCTGGGGCTGCCCCATGGGTGCTGAGCCACAGAGAATGTCCTTCACTATGAATAAATAGAAGAGCAGATGTTAAGAGCTTACCATTAGCTGTGACTTCAGGCGTCTGTCCTCTTCTCGTGGCCCTCACATGAACATACACAGAAGCTGACACACCATAGGGAAGCTGTTAAGACTCTCCTGGACTAGAGGCAGGTGCCCCCATGTACCAAGCACACCACAGGTGTCCTCCCTTGCCTGGGGAGGACTGTGTTTCTGGGGTCCTCCCCCAAGGTCTGACTGCTCCTGCAGGTCCTCTCTGTGTCACTCAGCCTTTGTTCCCCAGCTGCTCCTCCTGCATGTAATGACCAGCCTGTCTCAGGAATTCAGCAGGACCCAGGCAGCCCATCCCAGCAGGAATTGCTGTGTAAGGTTTGTGTTTCCCTCTCGTGTTTCTTCCCCTCGTGGATCATTGCAGCTCTCTGCATTTTGCAGGCTTCTGCTGTGGCTGTTGAGGCAATGGAGAGTTTTGGGGGCCAAGGTTACATGGAGGACACGGGCTTGCCAGTCATACTCCGGGATACTCTGGTGAGAGCAGCAGGAGGAGCTCCTGTGTCCCCTAGTCCCCTGCACAGCACTCTGGCTCCCTGCTCCTGGGAGAACAGTCCTCCCAGGCTCACTCTAGGTGTGGCAGCTCTTCCCTCACTGCCTTCCTGCTGAGCCCAGCCATTCCCAGGGAGGGCATGGGATGTGTTCCTGGTGCTGGGGTTGTTCCCTAGCACAGTAATGGAGCTGAGCTCCCCCCTTTCCCCACATGGTAAGGCAAGACATTGTTGGAGATTTCCTTGATATCCCCTAGCTCTGCTCCATGTCTTTGTTTCCTCACACTCCCCTATCTTTGTTGCAGTCACTCCAGTGGCTCCTTCATGCTCTTCCACAGCCTCCTCTTCCCCACAGGTTCTGTCCATATGGGAGGGAACAACCAACATCCTGTCCCTCGATGTGCTGCGGTCCCTTGCCAAGAGCCAAGGGCAGGTGATGACTGTGTTCCTGTCCACAGTGCAGGTGAGCCCTCACCAAAAGCTCCTGGTGTGCCCACCTTGGCAGAGGCTTGTTTGGGGTTCATGCTCCTGACTGAGATTGGCAGGGAATGTGTCCAAACTGGAAGCTTCAGACAAGTATTCCAAAGGTGTCTCACAGTTCTGCTCCTTAAATAGCCCTTACAAAAGCAGGATGCAGATAGTGCTTGTCCTGGGATCCTCGAGTGTAGCTCAGCAGTGAGGAGTTTGGCATCGTCAGGGTCCCTCCTGACTGGTACCAAAATAAGTATATTTTTAACATGAGTCACCCTCCTGAATCCAAAATAATTTTGTGGTTTTGTTCCTTAACTGGAAAATCACCACAGGACTGCTAAATATCAAACCTCACTAGAGCTACCTACTGCATTATGACTTTCTATTTTTATTCCCACTGAAAAGATGGGACGAGCCAGTGGAATCCCAATGCTGTCTCTCTAGATTTGCCATTCTCTGGCTTTACTTTTAAAGCTGTTCAGGAGACAGGGTTGAAGCAGCTCAGAGTCTTATGAAGGTGAATGAGCATCATCTGGTTTGATGTGTCTCTAAAGGGGAGACAGGAACCAGCCTGGGAGGCAGGATCAGCATATCAGAGGGTGTTCTCTCAGGGGTGACATTATGAATCCAGACACAGCGATCCAGATGTACAGCAAGGGAACCCTGGACATGTGGAGTGCTGGATTTGGCTCTGTGCAGTCTTCACTTTCCCATCCAGACCCCACGAGAGGGGAAGGGTGTGGGACACTGCACTCCTGCAGCACTGGGTAGGGCTTCCCAAAGCAAGAGCAGCAAGAGCCTGAATAGCTCTCACAGAGGCTGCAGCTGGCAACTTCTGTCCCATTTGGATCCCCCAGCTGGGCTGTGCTCTGCACACAGCACCTCTCTGACCTCCAGGGGGTCTCCTTCCCAGCCTCTCAGACAACTTTCAAGAAAGGAAAATACCTCAATTTGTTGACCAAACAAGAAGACAAATGTGCTCATGAGCAGGACTGAGCACACCTGCTAATGGCAAATCCAACAGGTCTAGGTGCTGGCTAACAGCAGCTCAGGCTGCAGACAATGGAGTGGAGAAGGAAAGGATGTGGCTTTAAAAATAATTTGGCCAGAAGCAGCTTCGACAGTCTTACATTTAACACTAATTAACCAAACCCCCCAAATTGCCATGCTGCACCCCAGAGCACCTCCCTGGTGCAACTGGGAGGGCCCCTCCAGCTGCTGAACAGCTGGATAACCAGGGAAGCCTTAGGGAGGGCCGTGATGCAGAGCAGGGACCTGCACAGCAGTAACCAAGCACTCAGATGTATTAATTAACGACCTTGTTACTGCTCTTGTGCTACCCCAGTCACCCTGTGCGTGAGGCTGGAGGGCAGTGAGTGCCACTTCAAGATCTCCAAATTCCAGTCCATTTGGTGTCCACTTCACTCCGAGGCTGCTGCATTTCCACAGTGGGTGGCTGGGGGGGCTCAGCTGGGAGAGGACTGTGGATGCTCCGATTCTGGATGGAACAGATCAGACTTGGCCACTTTAAGCTTCCCCCTGTGCCTCAGGCAGCCAGGCCCTGGCACTACAGCCTAGGAGGGGTTTCTGTCTGCAGGAACATGCTGAGTTTCTACCCCAGAATCACTCACAGGTGATAAACAACCTCTTTTTGAGCTCCCAGTGTCCACATTTTTTCAGCCTCTGGGAATCTGGCTCATTTTGAAACATCCCTCCCATTCCTGTCTAGTGAGGAAGTAGTTTAGCCCATCATAAAGGGATTTTTACTGCTCCTCCAGTCCATTTCCTTTTTATTGATGCACACAAACCAAGTACAATGTATTTTATGTCTGTCCATCAAGGTTCTCAGTGTGCAGGATTTGTCAGCCTGCTTTGCAGAATGCAGCATTAGTACTTAGCACAGCACTTGTTTCTCTGAAGGTTGGATCAAGGTTAACGTCCCCCCTGGTCCCTCTGCCACCTGTTTTTGCTTTTATCCCAGGTCAGTTGCCCCTGCTGATGGTGGGATACCCAGTGCTGCTGGTGGTGTGATCAGGAGCAGGAACTCAGTGTTGTAATTATCCTCAGGAAATCAGAAATGGAGAGAACTTCCTCATCCTTGCACAATGGGATTGTGAAAAGCTGAATTGTCCGGGTTCTTGATACAGAGGTGACAAGTGACTTTATCTGGAGGTGATTAGTCTGGAAAGTCTGAGGAGAACACAAGGCATGAAGAGCAATTGTGAGAGACAGGGATAGAACTGTGGAATGGGTTGGGTGGGAAGGGAACTTAAAGCTCATCCAGTGCCACCCCCTGCCACAGGGACACCTCCCACCAGCCCAGATTGCTCCAAGTTTATCCAACCTGGCCTTGGACACTCCCAGGGATCCAGGGGCAGCCACAGCTTCTCTGCCCAGCCTGTGCCAGGGCCTGC
>JAWWMP010000036.1:1289804-1327654 GCA_035047865.1 Dendrocincla tyrannina
AGCCTTCCCTTCTCCAGGTGAACACCCCCAGCTCTCCCAGCCTGGCTCCAGAGCAGAGGGGCTCCAGCCCTTGGAGCCTCTGAACTTGCTCCAGCAGCTCCTTCCTTGCTGATGGATTTCAGACCAGGACAGGTCTGGGAATCCATCCTACATGCCTGGATCACACCTGGGTCAAGGCTCAGTCCTCACCTTTCCACTGAAACAGCCTCCATGCACTGCTGAGAAATAACTACCAGTTGCTTTTCCCGAGCCATGGGCTGTCCTGGCAGGATGCTGGGAATGCTGGGAATTCTGACACGTCCTGCTCTTCCACAGGAGCTCTTTTAATGGAACATGCAGCTCGGCCTGGCGCCTCCTCCACAGACACCTGTGCTGCGCTCAGGTAGGCACAGACCTGCCCAGCCCTGACTGTTCTGGACGATTCCACGTACATGATTCCATGTGGAAAGCTTTGCTGTGCCTCTGGAGTGATCCAACTCCAGCCCCTTCCCATCTGGAGACAAACAGCACTCTGGGCTGGTCACTCCCAGCCCTGGGGCCTTTCCCTGCCTTGGGATTCTCCAGTGTCACAGTGATGGTTAGGATCCGACCTGGGCACGGCTCAGGGTGACACCAGCCCTGTGATTGTTCCCTGTGTCCAGGGGGACACCAGCCCTGTGACTGTGCCCTCTCTCCATCCAGGTGGTGCCACCAGGAGCTGTGTCCAGTGGCCACGGAGTCGGGATTTGGCAGCTACGGGGCAGGGGCAGCGCTGCAGGACAGCTCTCTGGTGTATGGGGGCAGCCGGCTCTGAGGACCCCCAGACTCCCCCCCACACACACACAAGCTGGGCTCCAATACAAAAAACCACCCCAAAATCCTCAGGGAGCTGCAAATTCCAGGTGTGGTGGGGACGTTCCATGGAGAGTCAGACCAAATCCTCCAGCAGTGACCCCCGCCTGCCCCGGGCTGAACCCACAGCTTTGGGCTGTTCCCTGACTCAGACACAGCCCTGGGAGTCACTCCAAGATGTTGGAATGTTCTCACCGTGATTTAGACAAAGCCCAAGTGATCAAATTCAGACAAGGACTGGAAGCAGCAGGTCCTCAAGTGCCAGTGCTGTTCTTTAGGGAGAAAACCAACCAAAACCAAAACGAAAGTTATCTGATTAAACACAGAAAAACACAATTTTCCCTGTTGACCTTCTTGCTTTCCAGGCTCCCACCCCAGCACGTGCCTGGCAGGGGGTTTGCTCCCAGGACAGCCCCTGCCACTCACTGTGCTCGAGGACTGTGGGGCCCTTCCTGCATTGACCTCCTCAGGAACTGCTGCTTTCTGAAGAAAAGAGAGGCTTTTCCTCTCTACAGCCTTCAAAGAGCTGATTAATTCCTTGTGCACTTGTCTTAATGATGCTGCAGTCCATCCTGACAGAAATTCTACATAAGTCTTGGATGGAAATCCAGTAATGCACCTAAATTCTGACTGTGTGCTTCTCCTCCCTCAGCCTGTCAGGCAACCTGCTTGGTATTGCCCTGCTGACTACAGGTTTTTTTAATTAAAAAGTTGCTAATAACAGAAGAAAAGCATTAGTAGGCCAAAGACAGCTGGAATTTACAGCTGAGACGCGCTATAGCAGCCAGGATACTGAGTGGGAAGAGGGGCCAGAGAAGCTGTTTGCTGAGCAGGAAGCTGTTCGGCATTTCCCTGAGGCCAAACCGGCACATCCAGCAGGACACAAGTGACAAATCGGTGCCTCCAGGGAGGAGCCGAGCGGGGCAGTTCCAGTGGGATGTGGCGAGGGAGGCTGCACGGGCTCCCATGGCACGGGGATCCCAGGCTGAGCCAGGAGGAGCTTCCCCGAAATCACACAAAGCCAAAGGGCTTCCTGTTGTCTGTGCATTGGGGGGAATAAAGAGTATTCCCCTACATCACAGAATCATGGAATGGTTCGGATTCCACCCCCCTGCCATGGACAGGGACACCTTCCACTAGACCAGGGTGCTCCAAGCCCCGTCCAACCTGGCCTTGGACACTTCCAGGGATCCGGGGGCAGCCACAGCTTCTCTGCCCAACCTGTGCCAGGGCCTGCCCACCCTCACAGGGAACAATCCCTTCCCAATATCCCATCTAACCCTGCCCTCTGGCAGTGGGAAGCCATTCCCCTTGTTCTGGCACCAGGACCACTTTAGGTTTGGTGTCAAAGGTCTCCTGGGAGCTGCTGTGCCCTGTGAAACTCAGGAGAACAGGAAAGGGAGGGAACAGCACGTGGCTCCAAGTCCATCACAGATGTGCCCGTGGTTGGGGCAGAGGGTCCAACAGCAGGGAAAGTCACCCTTGGAAATGTTTGCAGAGCTGATGAACCCCCAAATCCTCTGCTCTCCATTAAGTCTCATCTCCAGAGCTCAGGGCTTTGGCAATCTGTGTCCATCCAGGCTTTCCCTCTTCCCAAACTATTTTACATTTCTCAACACCAGGACCACTTTTTCCTCATCTAGGAGTTATAATTTGCCTACAAATAAGCCCCATAAACTGGGAGCTCTGCAGATGCACCCACACAGAGAACAAGGGACTGTAAAATCATCACTGTAGGAAAATGACAGATTTATTGTGATCTAAATATTCACTCTGAGGCTGCAGCAGAAGAAATGCTGTTACACACAGGTGAGCATGAGGGTCTGACACCTCCCACTGCTGCTCAGCAGCTCTGCCCGTGGAGCTTTGCATGGTTTCAAACATTTCATGTGCTTCCAGTAATTAGTTGAGACTTCAGATGTCATTTTAATACAAATCTCACAATAAAAAAAAAGTACAATCAAACCCCACATTTTTACCCCAGTGCAAGGTGTAAAAATCACTTCATGACAGAACTGGGGGAAATCAGTTTAAAACCCAAATTTGTTAAATAATATGGTCAAACTTCAGCAGCACCTCAAAAATGTCAGTTCAAAAAATATGGTGATCTGAAATCCCGAAATGCAACAACTGGAGCTCTGACACCTGCACTGACCAGGACACCAAACTGTCCGTGAGTCCCCTGAGCTGTCCCCAAGGCCACTGAGCTCCCCCAGGAATCACCAATCTGTCCTTTCTCACCACCCAGAAAAGAGCCTAAATTGCTGCTTTGTTTTTTTAACCAACAGAGGCAATTCCAAGGAGCTCAGGAGCCAGTCCTGAGCGATGCCAGCTCTAAGGACTGTGTGGCACCTGGTCCAACCCTGTGCCTGGCAGGCCTGGCCTTCACTCAGCACTGGCTGAGCCCCCCCCTGCCAGCAAAATGTGTCTGACTGCAAACCTTGTCCTGGATAATTCCATGTCGATCAGAACGGCAGGAACAGACTGACACTGCCCCTGTTCAGTGGGCTCTGAACCTGCTCAGCTTCCTGCACGTGGCTCCTGCCCTTTGTGGCCTCCCAACACCCCAAAACGTGCCCCAGGGTGGGCTCTGTCCCACCCCAACAGCCCTCCCAGTGTAGCAGAGCCACTCCCAACGCCACGCTTTCCACCCTCCACCCAGCACAGTCACCTGCACCATGAGGTGTGGTCAGTGAGCACGGCCAGCTGTGAGGTCACTGCCCCTGAGTGACTCTGCCAGGGAAGGGTGGCCCTGCCACTGTCCCACCTGGCACGAGGGCCCTTCAGCTCCCAAAGCTTTCCTTTCCACAGCTGCCATTTGTGACTCCCCAAATCCCCTCTGCCCAAGGAGGTTCCACAGCCCGTCAGGCACCGCTGTCCTGAGAGGCTCCCGGGGTGCCAAGAGCTGGGACAAAGGGAAGAGGGAAGGAAGTTCCTTGGGAAGAACTGATGCCTGGGGAATGGGCTGTGTCGTCCCCTGGCAGAGCTGCCCCCGAGGGGCACCAGCACAGCTCTGCAGCCTGCGGGCGTTAAACCTGCTCTGAGAGCAGAGGAGACCCAGACTCAGCGCTCCCAAGGATGGGAACATGCCCGGGGGTGTCAGAGCACACGCAGCACCTGCAGGGCAATGGGCTCCTGGGAAAGCACCCACAGGTCACTCCAGTGAGAAAGGAGCTCTAGGAAATCAAGGTGTGAGAGGTACCTGAACGCCTGATGCTCCTCTCTGTGATCCTGAATGTGCCAGATGTGATCTCAGTGCCTCCTTCCCACTCCTGCCGCTGCAGATCCATCCCACCGGCTGCAGCGGAGCTCTGCCCTGACCTGGCTTGTTTGGTCAAATAAACACCGTCAGATCACAGAAGGACCATGCACAAGGTGTGGCCCCACATCACTCACAGCTGCTCAAGGAGCTGTTCCAACACCTGGGAATTCAGGACAAATCCTCAAATACCAAAGGAATACCCAATGGTGGGGGCAGCTGAGGGGACGGGAGCGCAGCCAGGCTGCTGGAATGAGCAGCAGCCACAGGAAACGGGGAATAACTGGACTTTAGTGCAGGACAAACAGGTGCTGAGTTTTCCACCTTCTGGGAAAAAAGACCTTAAACCTGAGTGGTTTGTTCCTGAAGAGCCACAGCTCCACCACCCAGCATGGGGAGGGGCAGGAAGCGGAGAAATGGGAATAGAGCTCCGACCTGCCCCCCCACGGGAAGGACACCTGGAGCCTCCTTGGGCTGCTCCTACACCGGGGGAACAGCATCGGATGGAAACACAACGGTGGGATAAGGGGAGAAAGCAAAACGTGGGATGGAGGGAGCCGAGACTCCACCACCACCAACCTCCCCCCGTTCTCCATCCTTGGAAAACCTGGCGGGGTGTGTGGGCTGTGTCCTTCCCCCTCCCGCCGATTCCTGCACCAGGAAAACCAAGGGAAGATTTTAGTTTTTCCTTCCACGTTTAGGAGTGTGGGGAATAAAAGAATATGGGTTTATTACAAGCAAATAGTTCATTAACTCAGGAATTATTTTCTTTAGGCGTACTGTGGGAGTTGTAAGGTACCAGGTCCTGTCAGGAACTGCTGCCAGGGACAATTTGCATTTGGGAATAGGGAATTATGAAAATAAGAGATATGGCCACCTGGCAAATCCTTTGTGTGCAGAGGAAAGTGGCCATTCTGATCAGGAGACTCCGTCTCCCTGCACAGGGGGGCATGCCAAACCCAATCAGAAGAGGCCCACTCCTCTCATTATACTAAAAAGGTGGGACTCTGGGGACACATAAAAAGCAGGATTTTTGGGGTGGGGGGTGTACTTTTTGGACCTCTGTGGCCAGGGCACCCAGCACGTGCTGAAATAGAAATTTTCTGCTAAACTTCTTTATGTCACAGATATTTGTATCCTGACTAAATTGAATAAAGGAGATTTTTCTCACAGGAGCAGCAGTTCATTGTCCTTGTGAAGGCACGGTGTGGGACACAAAAGGCAAAGGGTGGCTGCAGCAAGGCCTCGGTGCTCCTGCTGAACCTCCAAAATGTCCCCCCCAAGGGACAGGGAAGCAAAATAAAAAATTAGAAAGTGTGTTAGCAAATGCTCCCATGCAAAAGTCTCAACTTTATTCACTTTTATTTATATATTTAACAATTCTAAAGTATTTACTTCTCGCTTTTGACAAAAATGAAAAATATAGGAGCACTTTACTCTCTTGTGGAGAGAAGGGTTATTTCTGTACAGCTACGGAGAGAGACGGTTCCTCCTTTACATACAAAGAAAAATAATATTAATAAAAAAAGTGCTTCATGGATCCAAAAAAGCCTAAAGAGCCGCAAGCGTTTATTCACACTGTACATCCCGCCCCGGCTCCGACCTCAGGCACCAGGGGCTGCCGAGGCTCCGGCTCGTCCTGCCCCACCCCGGGAGGGGGAACGCCCGCTCCGGCCCTGCAATGCCTGAGCCTCTCGTCCAGCACCCCCTGCCGGGTCAGGAGCAGTTCCTGGATCCCCCTCGGATGCGGGATCCATCCTCACTTGGCTTTTCCCTCCTTGCAGCTTTTCCTAAACCCGTGCCAGGGAGATCCCAAGATGCTCCGTCCGTTCCCAGACCCCCTTCCCATAAGGACGCAGCCTCCTCCTTCCGGGACATTCATTCCTGCCGGATCCTCGTGGGGTGGGGAGGGCACAGTCAAACCACCCGGGCCTTCCCCTCAGACCCACCAACCCAGATGGTTTATCCGTGTGACCCTCCCTTTGGATGATGATTGTGACATTCCAGGGAAGGGAAACGCTCCTTTCCCAAGGTTTGTTAGATTCTGAGCTGTTGTATTTAGAACTCCCAAATACTGCAGCAGGATTCCTGGGAATATCACAGAGCAGTTGGGACTTTGCCTAAGGAATACACTGTGAACAGGATCTATGCTTCCTCCTTGCCAGATTGCACTAAGCAGGATTGATGGGATCTGTGGGAAGGGGATGAGCACCTACTGCTGAGTTACAAACAGATACTCGGGCGATTCTCACTTCAATGAGGTGACTTGGATTGGGGCAGAAGGAAGAAGGGGAATCCAGGATATATAATAGATTGTTCTAAGATCCTCAGGCAGGTTTTTCCTATCTGGAGTACACTGAGCACAGCCTGGAAAAGGAGGAACATCCCAGGAGGATGCCAAGCCCTGGTGTGCTTTCCATGGACCAAGCCTGGTGACTCCAGTGGGGCTCAGTAAAGTGCGAGGCTGACCAGTCCAGGTCTGACCTTGGCAATGCTCTGCTCCCAGAGGGAACTTCCCCTGCATGGGGCAGGGACAAGGGGAAGGTCTGCCCCTGTCCCACTCGGATTTGATTCATGGATTGCAAGGCCAGGCCTCTGGAGAGGCAGCCTGTCAGTCAGTCCCATCTCACCTCCCCAACATTCCTGAGCCAACAGTCCTGGTGTTCCCGCTCCGATGGCTCAAACCTCACGGATTGTGTGTGCAGGGAATCTGAGTGACCCCCCGGGGCAGCCACTGTGGGAACAGAGAGGGAGAGGACTCTCTTGGGAAGGAGATTCCCCCCTCTTGTAGCAGCAACAGGTTCCCTAACAGCAGTTTGTGGTCTGGAGCGACAGGAGTGACTGACTGCTGAGGCTCTGCAGCCCGGCCGGCCCCGCTCCCTCTGCTCCCTCCTTCCCAAGCCCTCGGCACAAAAACACCAAAGGGATCCTGGCTCCCTTCCCACCTCCACGGCCCCGGCACACAAACAAACAGATATATATTATATATACACACACGCACGCGGAGACACAGACACACGGACAGGACAGGCAGGAAAGGGGGAAGAGCTGGAAAAGGAGATTCCCATAATCCAGCGGCACGTCCTCGAGGTGTGTCCCGCCCGGCCATGCCCCACGCCCGACCTCCACAGCACTCCCGGCCCGCAGCCCCGGGGGGAGGGCTCGGCTCGGCTCGGCTGCTCCCCCGCCGCTCCCAGGCCGGGAATTCAGTTGGATGTGGCAGTGATGGGCTTGTCCAGTTCGAGGTCCAGGCTGGAGCTGCCGGGGTGGAGGCTGCTGTAGCAGGACTTGCACACTCTGCTGGGCTCGAAGAGCTGCTGGCTGGGAACGGGCACCTTCTGGTTACAGCAACTGGAGCAGAACACGTTGCCACAATTCCTTGTGTCAGGAACAGAGGAGAAATGGGAAAGGAAGGGTTAGAAGCAGTTGGATGAAGTTGCACAAGGAGATGTTCCCAGTGCTGGGATGGGGTTGGCCATGGAGACAAAGGCAGGGACAGCTCCAACATCTGCACCTGGGCTGATCTCTCCTAGTCAGAGCAGACCCAGGAATGGACACAGGAGGGAGCTCAGAGGTGGGGACAGTGTGGGATTGCAGCTCATTAAACCTCTCTGCAGTGATGGGTGAGCTCTCCTCCATGTCATCATGGAGTGGCTTGGGGAGAAAGGACCTTAAAGCCCCTTTTGCTTCACCCCCTGCCTTGGGCAGGGACACCTTCCACTAGCCCAGGTTGCTCCAAGCCCCGTCCAAGCTGGCCTGGAACACTTCCAGGCTGGATGTGCTACAGAGGAGCTCAGGGATGGTGCCCCCAACCACCCTGGGGCACATGGCTGAGAGGGGCTGAGCTGGAGCCACCACGGCCCTTCCTGCACAAGGACCTGGGGAATGAGGGCTCTGGCCCTGCTCACGCTGCTGATCCAGCCCTGGGACACAGCAGGATGGATGTGGCAGTGCTGGGGGGAGTCAGGACTCTGCTCCCGGGCTCTACTCCCAGCTGGAGCACGGGACAGATGGACATACCAAACCCAGTGTCAATGCCACCCTCCCAGTGCCCCCACAGCAACTCCAGCAGTGCCACACTCCTGCATCCAGGCAACGGAGCCAACCAGGAGCATGCAGAGCCCGGGGTGGGCAGGCAGGTGTTCCATGCGCAGGCCAGGTGGGCACTCTCAGCGTTCCTGGGAGCTGGCGGAGCGGCACATGCACCTCACCGGGGATGGGCACAGCCCAAAGCAACCCCCTCAAAACCTGGGAGCTCTGTTCTCCAAACTCAGCCATTCCTACAAGGAGCTGGGAGCACCACTCCAAGGACCTGGATTATGCAGGTGCCCTTCCCATTAACTCTCTGGCATCAGGATTTGGTGCCCTCCTTGTTCTGCGCTGGAGATTTGCTGCTGCCAAGAGCAAATTGTGCCAGGGAATTCTGCTGACACTCAGCAGCTCTGACTAATCCTTCCTTGCCAAGAGAGGAGATCTCCAGCTGCTGGTCACTGATGGGGAGAGAGGGAGCAGAGAAATCCCATTTCCCACTTCAGTGGGCTCATTTCCTCCGTTCCGCAGAGCGGCTCCGGAGCCGGAACTCCGGCACAGGGACCAGGCTCTGCAGAGGTCCTGGAGTCTTGAGGATCCTGTTAGAAATCCCTGTCAGAAACACCCGTGGGAGTGGGAACAGCCCCTGGTGTCACACGGCAACACCCTGTGGAGAAGCAGCTCCCACAAGCCCACCTCACTGCCCAAGGAATGGTGATCCCACAGCAGCTCTCTGCTCATGGACAAGGGAAAAGAGAACCAGGGGGACTAAAACAAGTGTCTCTTTGTTGGAGCTCAGCAGCTCCCTAACACATGCTTGGGGTTTTGTTGTTTTATCCCAGAAAATGGTGCTCTGGAACTGCTCTCCTGAGCTTTGGAAAGCTTTGGACAGCTCATCCTTCCATCCTGGTGGTCTCCTGCTTCGCTTCAGGGATTGAAATATGATGTTAAAAAACAGTCTGGAAAAGGGATCTTGCTCATTAAAGGAAGGGGGACTGAAAAACACACTTCCCAAAATCCCAAATGACAGATGTTCATCCAGTTTTGGGGATCCTGACCCTCAACCAGCTCTGTACCTGCTCCTCCCACGGGATTTTTAATCCTTCTGAAACAGGTGCGAGGTTTTTGTCAACACCCTGCAAAGCAGTGTTATAACTGTTTGGTAACACATGGACCTCTCCCAGAAATATGACAAAAAAAGGAAGGATCAAAACTAAATGGATAAAACTTGCAGGGCAGTGTCCTCCCAGTGAGCAGTGCAGCACCCTCTGTCACTCACACAGGGGCTGGCAGTGAGTGTTAGTGTGAGACACATCCCGTGTAAGCCCTAAAAGCCAAGTCCTAAAAGCCTTTCCACGAGGAGAGAGGCCTGTTCCCATGGATCCAAACACCCACGAGCTCGTGCTGGCCACCCCCACCTCAGTCCTGCTGATTTGTAGGCAAGTGAGAAACAAAGAGGGGGAACAGGCTGAGTTAGTTGGGAGAAGTCACCCAGGAAAGGCAGACAGACAACGGGCAGAGGCTGCTGGAAATGCTCACCAGAGCTGATCACCTCGGTCAGTGCCCCTGCAGGAGGGAGAGAGAGCTCAGGGAACAGGCAAAGGGAGCAAACAGTGGCAACAGAGGAAGCTGGAAGGTTTTATCCTGCCCAAGGCCTTATGCTGAGTGGTTCAACTCATCTCCGCTCCCAGGGAAGGGGTTGGAAATGTTTACTGGGGAGACACTTGGTGGTGCTGGGCTGGTCACTGCGCAGGGAAAGCTGAACAAACTGAGACACTGCAGAGAGATTTGCAGCCATCTGAAACTCTCAGCTCATTTGAACTCCTCCTGGTGTTGGGGTGACCTGTGTGTATGCAGGCTCTGGGGATTCTCCAGAGCCCAGGCCTAGGGAACAGCCTCAGGATATTTGCACAAACAGAATGGGCATGGAAAAAAGAAATCATTCGGATTCTATTCATTCTTCCCTGGGTTTGATCAGATTTACAAGAGTAATTGGAGGAAAATATAACCAGAGATGAACCCAAAATGTTATTCATAACTCTGTCCAACTTCAGGAAGAGCAGCAGAATGTGGTAACTGCCATTTATTTAAATGCTGGTTCCTCTAATGGTTTTTGCATGTCCAGAAACCAGGAATAGAAATTTATTTGAAATAGAACTTAGAAATTGGGGATTCTCTGGCTTTAACCACGTGGCCTCTACCTCCTGCTCTTCATTAATGCCTTGCTGCTGCCTGAGCTGCTGCAGGCTCAGTGGCAACATGTCTGGCAAAGAATAATCCAGAAAACTTTGACCTCACACAGGTGTTCTTTTCAGACCCTCTAGAGCAGGTTAACGAAGAGGGGAGAATGGTTAGAGCAGGAAAGGAGCAGGTTTACAACCAACAATGGGAAGAAGATGCTGTTCCTACATTTCATGTAATTCATATATTGAATTACTGAAGCAAAGATGACAAAGCTGTATTTTTCACAAAACTAAACAGCCAGCTGCCTCCAAATCCAGTCTGAAGAAAAAAGATGGGATCTGATTTGGCTGGGGTGGAGCAGATACCAAGTCTGGCTTTTAAACATCTCCTGTGCATGAACTGGAGCTGAGCAGGAGAAACTGTTCTGCTCCTCCAGCAGTGCAGTGCTGCTCTGACACTGTGTGACACCCATCCCTGGGAGAGGAGCCGTGGGCCCAAGGAAAACCCCTCCCTGTGTGAGGGGCACTGTGGCCCTGCCCCCTGGTGCCCCTTACCTGCAGTGGTGTTTCCTGCTGGCCAGCCAGAAGGTGCTGTCACAGCCATAGCAATGGGCAGCCAGGTGGTCCGGGAGCCACCGCGTCACCTGGGGAATGACAAACACCACAAACAAACTCAGGGACAGGCACTGGCAGCACACCCAGCCCCTCTGTGCTCCCTAAAGCAAAGCCAAGCATCCTGAGGGAAGTGCTTGTTCTGCTCTAAGAGCACAAAGTCAAGGCTGGCAACAGGAGCAGACTGTGAGGACACAGACACTGCATTCCTCTCAGACAGGCAGAAGTTAAGCCAGCAAGTCCAATCCCCTTCAGCTAAAGGTGGATATTCCCCAGCTGAGGCTCCTTTCCTGCTCCCCCTTCCCCAGCTCCCAGGCTGTGAAGCAGAGGGCTCATAGGCACAGGTACTGGTATGTCAGGTGAGACAAGCAAAGAGAGTTCCCAAGATGACCAAAGGCCAGAGGAGAATTTGAGTATCAATATCCCAGAAGGAGTGATTTACAGGGATTTAGTCTGTACCTCTGTGTCCTGTTTATCCACCTGTTCCCAGCTGGCTTCAGAGAAAATCTCTGTGCTGCAGCGAGACAAGCAGTTCTGATCCAGATTGCTTTCCGAGTCAGGGATAGACGTCTGTTGGCAAACAAACACAGCTGAACAGAACCTTCCCAAATTCCTGCTGCCACCAAAAAAGCCCGGGAACCCTGACAGGACAGGTTCTGACCCTCTGCTCACAGGGTGACATGAGGCAGAGTGGATTTAAAATCCAGTTTCTGCTGCATTAGCGCGAAGTTCTGGCAAAGCTTTGAGTGATCAACCAAAACTTGCTACTGTGGCTCCCATTCCAGGGTCCTGTTTCCTTTCCAAGGTTGTTTTGCTTTCAAAGGTAAAATTAGTAATACATATATCCTTTTGTTGGCAAGGATTCTGGAAAATACAAGCCAAATTGCACATGGGAAACTGAGAATCTGAGCTATATATATATCCTATATATAGGTTTGGGGGAATAACGCTTCCTTAATATAGTCTATCCAGGGAGAGGTTGATTTTAACTGCCTTAAAACTCAGCCAGCCCCTAAAATACATTAAACTAGCAAGAAATCTTGAGTTAATGTCTTTTTGTGCCTGAGAAATGGGCATTCCTGGAGCTCCAGAGGAAAACCTACAACTCCCAAGCTGAGGCACAAACAGAAGGTAGAGATCAGGTTCTCAAAACCAGGGAATTTTCTGGAGGCACCGCCAGCCCTTCACTGCAGCTTCTGAAGGCCCTTAAAAAGTGGGAGCAGACTCAATTAAGCCACAGCACCCAGTTTCCCTGGGGAATCCAGGCGTTTTGTAGTGACACCGAGCCCAACAGAGCAGCATCTCCGGTGGGAAGAGCCAAGAGGGCTCAAGGATTTTTCACAGCACACGTACCTGGGACTATCCAGCACCTCTGCCACTTCTGAACAGCAATGAATTTGACAAACCTCCCATAAATATTTATTTTTTTCTATTTTGCAGGCAGGTAAACCACATGGGAAAAGGGAATTTCTGATGGGTGTTATGGCAGCCTCAGGAATTAAAGGCAAGTGCTCGAACCCACAGGAAGGTGCAAGTCTCTAAGAAAATCTGTTCTTACAACTTTAACACTTCCAAGTAAAAGCACACTTTAAAAGCCCCCTTAAAATTCTTAATTTGTGGAGGAAAAAACCTCCTTGTTGACATAAGGCTGTCACAAAAGCTCAGTTAATTTATTCCAGTTTAGAATTCCAGAAATTTATTCCAGTTCCTGAGCCTGGAGCAGCCTGGCCACCTGAAAGGGCTGGTGTGAACCTGATGGGTTTGAGCTCACAGAGCACCACCTGAACCTGCAAAACACCAAGGGCTCATCCTGTGCTACTGTCCCAAAAATGGCACAGTCACAGCCCTAGGGAAGTACCTTCGTGCTACATGAAAACACCAGAAAAAGACGTGTTTGTTTTTTCAGTAAGGCCAGTGAGGGTGTTCAGGGAGGTCCAGGCATGTGTGAGCTGCTGCCGAACACCCATCTCGAAATAAACCTTTGGTCCACTCATGGTCAGACTGAAGTTGGGTGAAAATACTGATCAGCAGCTGCCATTTATCACATCCTCAGGCAGTGTTTGCCCCCTTCAGAACAGTCTGGAGAGTTCTACAAAAGCCTGCACGGCCCACCAATCCCTCCCCAGGCTGTGCCCCGCAAGCTGAGCGCACAGAGAGCTCACCACTTCGTCTCCATAGTCCCCGTTGAGCCGCAGGGAGCTGTTGAAGAACTGACTCTCCAGGCGGCTCTTCAGCTCCTGCACCTGCTTCTTCAGGGTCTCCACCTCCTGCTGGTGGCCCGTCTCGATCTGGCGCAGGCGCTGCTGGATGACGTCGCTGTAGACGGGCATGCCGTCGTCGTCCAGGTGGCTGCGGGCCGGCTGGTCGGGGCTGCCGGCCGCCGCCTGCCTGCCGAGCTGGCTCAACGTCCACTTGTGCTGCAGGTTGCGCAGGTGCAGCTGTGCGGAGCTGCAGCTGGCCGTGGACACCTGCCTGCTGAGCGAGGCCTTGAGCCGCCCGTCCTCCCCGTTCACGCAGTGCCCGTTGGTCGCGGGCGCTTTCGGGGGCGTGAACCGCGCGGGTTTCTCCGCCAGCTTGTTCTCGGGCTCCAGCTCCCCGTTACACACAACCTCGTCTTTCCGCTCCGCTAAGGGCAAGGCACAAGGGGAAGGCATCGGGAGGTGTGTGGTGCTGCTACCAGAAGTCCTATGCGCTCGTGTTCCCAGTTTTTGGAGCTCTATCATGCCCTCCCACTCCGGCCTGTTCTCTGGAGTTCGGGACAGCTCGTCAGCACTGTTGTCGAAGGGGTGAGGTCTGTGGCACAGACCCTTAGGCATGAACTCGGGCTTTGCTTCAGTCTCCGTTAAGGTTTCTGTGGAACTTTCGATGTTGGATGTCCTTGCCTCGGGTGGGGCTGGCAGGGGGAAGGGAAGGCCAGCCTGTGCTGTGCCGCAGGGGCTCTCTGCATCTTCGTGTTTCCCAAGGCCTTCTTCCTCCGTGTCGTTCTGAGTGGAGCCCTCCAAAGGCGCGGCCTGCAGCCCCCTCACCTGAGGTACCTTCTGCAGAGCACTGTCGGTGTCGCTGTGCTCGTCCTGCTGCCCTCTGAGCTCAGAAGCACCTTGTGAAACCGGGAGTGGGGTGGGCGTGGGATTGTTCCTTACGGTACCTGTGTCCGCCTCGGCCTTGTCACCGAGGTCACCGACGTAGCCCCGCAGATTGTCCACTCTCTTCTCCTTATCCAGGGCAACCTCTGCCCCTTTCCCTGCTGCCTCGGGGCCACCCCTTAAGTGCTCCTCCAGCCCAACGTCATCTTTAGTGGCCTCCTGCAGGATGTTCTCCATCTGCCCCTCGGCCACGCCGGCAGCGACGGAGAGCTCGGCGCCCAGGGGGGCCCTGCCCTGGCGGCCCAGGCCGTCAGCCTCGAAGGGCTCGTCGTTGGGGGGCCCGAGCCCGCTGAGCTCCAGGGAGCGCCGGTGCTCCTGCCACTTCTCGTTGAGGCTGGGGTCGCTGCTGCGCCGCGCCGGCGCCGCCACGCTGCTGTCGCACGCTGTCGGCAGGTTGTCGAAGGATCTTGTCTTTGGTAACCTGCAAAGGCACGGGGAACCCCAAGCCACAGTCAGAGGGTGCTTTATGAAACGTTCAGCTGCTGTGGTTTAAAAGCTCCCCCCGTAAATAGGACAGTAACAATCTGTTAACGAAGGGATTTGTGGGAAGTATTATCTGGGAGCACGTTCTGCCCATCTGGAGTGCAGAGCTGCTTCAGGACTTCCTTTTTTTTGCCAAGAGGAAAATATGTTTAACCAGACTTCAAACATCCCCAGAATAATCCCTTTACCACCGAGCCCAAATGCTTCCAGTCTGGTCACACCTCCTAATTAACATGTGCTCAGAGTCATTGTACAAAAAAGTAAGGAAATAGTTATGCAAGACCAAGAAAGAACTCAAATTCAAGATAACCAAAGGAAAGCTTATATTCCACAAGGATATAAGGAATTCTATGTGGCTGTGTGACATCCAAAGCTATTTACCAAGCTTCTTTCTCTCACTGTCACCCCTGAAACGTGACAGCGTCCAAACCCAAAGCACTGACAGACTGTGCTTGGGCAGGTCAGTCCCACAGTCCCACAAATGAGAAATCCTGCCCTCCCACCCCAACCATTCTTCCTTCATATCCCACAATATTCTCTGTTGATCTTACTTTACAGGACGGGATTTCTGGGCTCTAGGCTCACCTGCCCAGAGGCTGCTCTTCAGGGCTAGAGCCTGGCACAGGGTAGGGGGCACAGGAGTCGTCGGCGGGCGTGGAGGGGGACGAGCAGGGCAGGTAAACAGCACTCCAGAGCATCAAGTTCCGCACATGGCACACTGGGTACAGCACCTGAGAGGGACAGCACAGGACAGGGTCACCTGCTGCTCCCTGCAGGCAGAGGAGTTCAGCCCTGAGGGGGACAGCGAGCAGTGATGGCGTTTCATCAGCCACACTTGGGTCTAGAATGATCTTTCCTGTCTGGGGCAGAACACTGGTGGCCTTCAGCTCCTCCTGAATGTGCTCTCTGTGAATCTGCACCTCCACAAGGCTCCTGAGCAACTTCAGCTGCTGTGGAACTCAGTGGCCCACTGTCAGTGCTGAGGGTTCCCTGTGTGTGGTGTTCCCTGTGCCAGAGGCAGCTGGGCTCACTTCACAGGCCCCAGCCCAGGCTGGCTCTCATGGAGACACTCACATGCACAAAGTTAGTACACGCAGGAATACTTGGAAGAGGCAGCTTGCTCCTAGAGGGGATTCCTTGACTGTGGAATATACTTTCTGTTTCACTTTGCAACACAATCATAGAATGTTCTGAGTTAGAAGGGCCTCCCAAGGATCCTCAAGCCCAGCTCTCGAGTGAACGGCCCATACAGGGACTGAACCCACAACCCTGGCATTATCACCACCAGGCTCTGACTAACTGAGCTAATCTCAGGATCCCCTGGGCTCACTCTAGCAACTCCACTGTTTTCCAAGCAGCTTCCTTATGGAAAAGCAGGCAGTGGCAGAGGAACAGTGTCCCCACCAGAGGGTGGTGGGCACTGACCAGGCTCCCCAGGGCAGTGAGCACAGCCCCAGGGCTGCCAGAGCTCCAGGAGGGTTTGGACAACGCTCTGGAGGACAGGGTGGGATTGCTGGGGTGTCTGTGCAGGGCCAGGGGTTGGACTGATCCTTGTGGGTCCCTTCCCTCTCAGGAGATCCTGTGATTCCAGGAACAGTCAGGTTTCCAGGGCACTGAGCAGGGGAAGGGCTGGGGGTGGCTGCTGCTTTTGAACAATCCTGGCTTTGTAACTGATGTGGCTGCACCTTTTAAAGCCCAAAGTAAAACCACAAAAAGATGAACCCAAGACAGGAAAATACCAAAACTCCCCCACACAGCATGAATGTCCTTGTTAGCACAGTGTTGTATTTCCTGAGAACAGTCCCCGAGCCTGTGTCTGTTCCGGGGCACAGAGCAGGGAAGGGCAGCCCAAGGACAGCCCTGTCCACTCAGCCCGCTGGAGGAGCCCTCTCTACCCTCCTCCTCTGCAGCCCTGCTGGCATTTTCAGGGAAATTCAAATGCATCCACAGCTTTAAACATCCCCCCCGGCTGTGTTTGCCTGCCCTGCCCCAGCACTCCACGATGCTGATGCGAGGTGGGAAGGCAGTGACAGCCCAGAGCTCTGCAGAGCCACAGCCAGGGCACACACAGCCACGGGGGCTCAGAGGAATGGAAAACTCCATCTGTTTAGAACCAGTGTGGGCATAAAACTCTTTCCTACTTAGCCAGGGTTTCATTTTACTCTAAGGAACAAATAAAAGTCACATCTATCATATGGAAACCCTCTGCACAGTCCTTACAGCTCAGTTTATGACATCTGGTACTTTCATAAATAAAAAGGGGCTTAAATATTTATACAAGTGTTTGCAGTCCTACCCATGATGTCATTTGGTGACTGTGTGTTCACCTGTCCATGCTCTGCACCCCATCAACGCCTCACATGACCTTGTATCAAGGACACAACGAGGTGAGCCCCTTCCCAGAACCTTCAGTGAGCTCTCACCATGGAGCAGCCAAACTGGAAATGTGTTAAGAGAAACTAAGATACAGCAAATAATCTGAGCTACTTCTTCTGTTTAGCTTTAAGATGAATTTAGACACAGTGTCTAGGTTTGCAGGCAATTTTCTGTCACTCCTCTGACACAACTTAGTTCTCTAGAGAGGTCTATTTATCAAACACTGAAATGTTTTCTGCTACAAAAAATGAAGTAAAATATTTAGTTACAGAAAACACATTTCCAGCATGGAGAAATTTCTGAGGTGGCATTTGACATTCCTCAAATATCAGCAATATTAATACAGGACTTGAAACGTCAGCCTGAGGTGAATGTCAGTGGGGAGAGCTGAGCTCACTGGTCTGGAAACACCTCTCTGCTCATGGTGACACTTCAGAGAATCCCAGAAGGGTTTGGGTGGGAAGAGAAATTAAAAATCATCCAATTCCATGCCCTGCCATAAGCAGGGACACCTTCCACTAGCCCAGGTTGCTCCAAGCCCCACCCCGGCTTTGCACACTTCCAGGGATGGGGCAGCCGGACCCCCGTCCCCCGTGTCCCCCTGTTTGGGTGTTTCCTCAGGGTGCCCCCAGTTTTGGGGACTCTGCCTGGGAGCCCCCAGGGCTCTCTGGGGCAGGGAGTGGGGGGTACATACAGATTCCGACTGGGAGGAGTAGAGCAGGTTTTTGAAGGCTTTGTTTGCTGCCCGCAGCAAAGACCAGACGGAGCAGGTCCGTTCCTGAGTGTGTTTCTCCCCTCTCTCTTTCGCATTGTTGCACAGGAATGTTCCAAAGAGGCAGGAGTAGGTGTGCTGCACCAATTTCACCTGCACAGAGCAATTCAGACGTGTCAGGTGGCACAAGAGATCAGCTTCACCCTCCCTCTGCAGGGCCAGACCCCCTTCCCAGGGCTGCCACACAACACCCAGCATTTTTTGCATACCTCCTTACAAAGCAATTGCAAAAGAATGCAAAATCATAACTAAAAAAAATTCAGGAAAAAGCATAACCTAGAAAGACAAAATAGTTGTTCATAATCAAGCATAAAAGTCATGTTGATTGAGACTCAGTGCCCTGCAGGACAGGCAAAGCAGAGAGCCATGATTCCTGTGCTACAAAACATTAATGCAGCACAGAAATGCTGATCATTAATCACTCTGTGCCGTGGGCCCAGCCTAACAAAATGGCTTAGTGTGAGCTTAACTTCAGGCATATAAATGACTTCCTTGGGATTATTCACATGTTTAAATGAAGACAAGTAGTTCAATACTCTGATAAATTAGGGGGTAACTCTACAAAGGCCAGAACACCACGGGTATGTTCTCTCAGGGCCCCTGGAGAGCAGCAGAGTGAAGTGAAGCCAGTTACTACCTGTTGTATCTCATTTCACAACCGAGTTACGCCGGGGCCGTACACGGACTCAGTTACGTGGCTGAGCTGGCAAGTGGTAATTCAAGTCAGCCACAATCACAGGAATGTGCCTGAAATCTCTCAGTGGACCAGACAGTTCATAAAAACTTGTCCTCCTCAGATTACTAGTCCTGCAGTCCGTGACTGCCACTTCCCCAGACACCTGAGAACTGACTCTGACCATCCCTGCTGAATTCCTAATGGGAGCACTGTCTGCTTCCAAGGAACATGAACGCAGCTCCTACATCCCTTCAGCAAAGACACTGAAAAATGCATGGAGCAGGTTGTTTTTAGAGGATGAGTTTTGAAGTCAAACCATGATCAAAGCAGGGCGAGGTTTGTATTGCCACTAAGGATGATTTGGTTCAGTCTGTGTGGATGTTTTATAGCTCTTAAGTGAGAATATTTAATTAATATAATTTATTCCTTTAAAGTCTGTAAGAAGTCCTTAAATGTCCTGCTTCTGTTTTAACAGTGAAAAGACCCCACAGGGTATACAAGTAATTTTGTCTGCTGTATCTGGGCAGCTTTCCCATTACTTTTATCATGCTCAGGGAATGGTTTGGGTTGGAAGAGACCTTAAACTCATCTCATTCCACCCCCTGCCATGGGTAGGGACACCTTCCACCAGACCAGGTTGCTACAAAGCCCATCCCACCTGCCCTTGGTCACCTCCAGAATGTCACAGAGAGGTGGGAAAATCAGCCCCCCTGGGCTCTGTGGATGGTTTAGAAGAGTCTCGAAAGCAGCAAACTCTGAACTCACAAGGAATGCTTCGTTAAACTCGAAAGAGCATGGGAACTGCCTCTGGAGCTGATGGACACAGTCCAGCCACTGCAGAAACACCGGGCAGCGCTCGTTCAGGTCATCCGAGTTCTCACCGTGGCCACAGCGGTCTGCAAACTTGTGGCCAAAATCCAGCCACTCTGTCTCCACTAGCACCTGGAAACCCTGCAGGAACAAAAGGACACGTGAAGAATTCCTATTTTCCTTTGGTGCAGTTTTCTAAGCCGGACAGACTCATGGGAATCACTTTACTGCTGTGCCCTCACTCTCCTATTTCCCTCCAGCTCTGGGCTCGTTACTTCTCTTTGCTGCTCTGAAATGAAATTGGGACAGATATGGATTCCCAAACTACATGAACAGGAAAATGAATAAGGCAAGTTAAGTCCTCAGTGATGAACAGGGATCCTGATATGAGTCCTATCTCTTGGCAGGGGTAAGTAGGAACTTTATCTTGATAAAATCCATCTGGATTGTGATGCCCAGCATTTGGATGGGACATCTGAAAGCTTTCCCTTGAAAATGATGGGCAGATCCCTCCGTCAGGCAGCAAAACAATCCACAACAGACAATGAAGCTCAGGGAGAGCAGGTGCTTGTCTGGGTGTACACCAGTCACAGGGCTGATTAAAGGTTCACTTGAGTGATCTCTCCTGAAAATGAAAAGGGCAAAAACATTCCCAAACAGCTGAATGTGACACCTCGTCTTACAGGACCTGAAATCCATCACAGGGCAAGAAGGTTTTGGTTCTTAGGGGAAAGAAAAATTGAACAGACTGTTTATTGAGTCAAAGGCTGTGATCAGAGCCAAAATAATGGCTGTGATAAGAGCCAAAATAATGGCTGACAGCTGAGAAATGTGAAATGGGGCAATGCTGAAGACTGATTTTCCTCAGCATTTCTGATCCTGATGCAGACAGCTGCAATTAATGGTTTTCCCTGGATGACAGGGAAGACACAGGGTGTGCACAGCAGGACTCTGCACTCTGATCAGGAAGGACAGCACTCCCTGGCACACCAGGAGGAGGTTCTGTGCCCAGGCCAGAGCAGCATGTTTTGCCCTGGTGGATGCCAACTTCTGGAACCCACATGAAAAAGGATCCAAGAAGTTTCCACACTTCCATCCCAAAGGCTTTGCTGCAGCTCAAGCCTCTGGTTCTCCTGTGAGCAAGGCTTTAAGCAGCAGCTCCCAGCAGTGTTCAGACACAGAGTTCTGTTCTGGACAACACAGGCATCTTGCCCGTGGGCTGGCAGATGGAACCCAGCCAGCACGTGTCCCACAGCGCTGCAGAGTGATGGGGGGAAATTCAGGCTGACAAAACAGGAGAAATATAACTGGCAGAGGACAAGGAAGATGGGAAACTGGAAAACCGTGCACTTGGGAAATCCAGCAAAGAGAAAGGCTTTGTATGAGTGCTTGGCTGAGAACCTGCAGCGGGGCAATGGAAACTGCAACTCCAGCACTTTGTACTCCACAATCCTAAGGCAAACAGGGGGAAGGCCAGACCATGACTGTGCAAAGGGAATACAACCTGCTCCCGAGTTCCACACTAAGCCTACACCCGTGTGTAGCAGCATGTGCAAACCACGGCTGCTTCACTCCCGCCAGCCTCAGTGCCTTCGGCAGTGGAGAAACCTGAAATCATTCACACCCAGCCTTGCCCTGAGCTGCCCAGGGCCCTCCCAGGGGGTGACCAACCTCTGTGGTCCTGTAGTAGGGGTCCAGCAGCAGCTTGGCCAGCGCCACGATCTGGGGCGTGCGGTCCCAGCCGTCGGAGCAGTGCACCAGCACCGGCCGCTGGTCGCGGTCCACGGCGTGAACCACCAGCAGCGCCGACTTCAGCAGCACCGACAAGTGCTGCAGCCACTTGGTGCTCTCCAGAGCTGACAGCCAACTAGAGGAAAACAAGGCAAGACAGTTTGTGCTCTTTTAAAATGCTTGCAGGTCTGGACGTGTGAATTTATCATGGCAAAGCTCTGGTTTTAATAAGCTGTGAGTGCCACTCGTGAGTAGTTTTCGGTAGTGCTTTTCCAGAGGTGGAAGCAACAAAGACACGCAGCCCCCCCAGGGAACTGCCAGTCTCTGGGATGAGCTGCAGATCTGGATAGACTTTGAAACCATGGAAGGCTTCAGCAGCAGTTTCCAAACAGGGAAGTGGGAGGGAAACAGGACTGTGGCAACAACTACAGTGTCCTAGTGAAGACCCAGCTCAGAAGCTCCTGAGATGAAGGGCCATTACAGGGCAGCTACCCCACAGCACTGGAGGGCTATGAAATACCCTCCTGAAATGACACTATAAATAAGGACACATGGAACAGAATTTTCCAAGAGAGAGACAAGACATGAAGACCAAAGAGCTGGGAACAGCAGGTCAGCCCAAATGTTAGTGCTCCCAGGCCCACCAGAGGCAGCAGCACTCTGGTAATCAACAGTCAGGGTTACACTATAATTTCACAACTAATTTTATAGGTTCACTTCAACCACAGTGAATCAATGACCCCCATGAAAATCAGCAAATACAGCTCGGCACTGTCACACAGGCAAGTCACCAGGGGAAAATCCACTGAGTCTCAGTTTACAACCCAGCAGTGAAGGAATGAGGAGGCACAAACACGGAACCAGAGGCCCAAAGTGCCACTTACTTTCCTGGATCTGGCATTTGTGTGCAGAGCAGGCGCAGGGACTGAAAGCTCTTCCGGATGGAATGGATGTTTGCCATCCCCATGAACACCACTTCACAGTTCGGGTAATACTCTGCAGGGAAAGGGCAGGAAAGAGGGAAAAACCTAAAAAACTGCCTTTCTGAAAGCAGCTTTTCTCATGAAAACAAAGACACCGGTCCTTGGAGCTTGGTGGATATTCCAGAAAGGACAGCACAGCCCAGCAAAACAGGAGACATTTACCAAACTCCTGGAGGATGTACTTGCAGGGCGCAAACCTATGGGAATAGGGATATTCCTGTGCTCCAGGTTCCAGAGTGGTGGTAAAGACTGAGAAATATCATAACTGGTAATTCATGGATGGAAGTTATTCAAGGTAATAATTCCTTTTCCTAAGCACTCAAAGGCTGAAAGGTTATTTCATCCACTGCTTTGTTCTGAAGGGAATTTTATGAGGAAGCATCACATGTGTGAGAAATACTGGAAGCTCAGGAAAACAGAATATACATGGAATTACTTTGGATGTTGCTATGGGATGTGCTCATGACACAGACAAGGCCACAGCTCAGGGGGGCACCCAAAGAGAGCCAGAAAAACACCAATTCAGCAGTTTTTCCCAGATTTAATTTTCATTCTGCTGTGATGCTTCTGTCTGCACAAAAATGGTGACAAAACAGCTAAAATGGCCATTTCTACTGGAGAAAAATATTGAGGAAGCAGAATCTGGGATGTTGAGGGCTTGCACGAGGAAATGCAGGAGTCTGAGCATGTTTACTATAATGTGATTTCCCAATTCTCCATCAGCCCAACAGCTGCTGACCCAAAGAGAACAGCCTGTTAGCAATGGACTCAGTAACTCCAGCCACAGAGTGTACCAGACCATTTCAGCCTTTGCTTGTCTTTTTACTGAGTTATGTTACATCTAAAATAAAGCACCAGCATAAATGAGCTATTTTTGTACAGAGAATGAAACAAACTTGGCAAGACCTCCAGAAAACTTAGAAGCAAAAAGCAATATAAGAAGCTCTTAAAGGTGACAAGCTGTTTGAAAATCTTCTACACAGGATTCAGGAACCAATAAACAAGAAAATCAAACTTCTTGTATATTCTGCTTTTCTGGTTTGAAATTTTACTCTCTGATGAAGAATTATCTAGCAATTTTGAGGTGCTAAAAGAAAACTTCATCTTTCCTTAGTGGTGGCTGCATAAAGTGCAGCTATTGTAGCAGAGACCAAAACAAGAATATATGGTCAAAAGAGATTTTGTTATCTTATCTCTAGTTTTTCTGTCTGGGACTTTTTTCCAGACTCTCCACCCATGGAATTTTGACAGGATACATTCATACCCAGTAGTGACCATAAATAATATCTTGTTTATAAAACCACCACTGCACAAGTGCCAAAGAACACAAAGTGGTGTTGCAAATGTATGACACATGCAAGGGGAAGCAGGACTGCAGCTGGTGATGATATAAATGCTTCAGCTTCAGAAAAATTGCTGAAAAGCTGTATTTTGCACAGCCATTCTAGAATATTGTTGCTCTCTGCAGTCAGTGGGTTTTACAAGTTCAGGGTTTTTAGGCATGAGCACACTGGACACCTTTGTCTCTCTCTACTTTACAGATTTGACTCAGCAAGGGAAAGCTCATCAGCATGTTCCACACAGTTCAGCATTTACTGAGCTGGGTTTAAGCTCTGGGAACAGCCTTAATGAACAGCTAACCCTGCCCTACGAAGGGCTGGGTGGTGGCTGCTACAATCCACAACTTCCAGAGAGATGAACAGCCCCATGGTGAGTTACACAAGGCAGTACTGAAGGGGATCAGTGTAATCACATCTGGGCAAATCCTTCTGAGGGATTCCATGGAGACCTGGAGAAAAGCTGCTCACCTGGGCACTCGCAGCCGCCCCCCTTGGCTCTGTTGGCCACGGCTGCGGCGTACGACCGCGCGTCCAGGATCAGGAGCTTCTGGGGCTGAATGGCCAAACTCTCTGCTCCCGAGGCATTGGAGATGGAGGAGTCTGGGGAGGAGGAGATGCAGCTGGTGAGGAACTCAAAGGGTAGGTCTACACTGGTTACAGCGTTGATGCACCCAGTCCCACAGTGCACGTGCACGCCTGAGCGAACACAGCGGAATCCATCTGTTCCCGCACAGGGGATGGAGCTTTCACAGAACAGCAACAGCGACACACTCACCAAATTCCACGTCAGAGAGGTCCCCTCCATTGGAGAAATCTCTGGAACAATTCCCATTCATTAACTTGTTGCTGCTGGACCTGGAGTCTGAGGCACAGGCTTTGGCCACGGACTGGACGAGGTGCTCGTCGTCGGCGTTCCTCCAGCCCCACCAGCTGACCTCGGGCTGGCCACAGCGAGAGATCACCGCCCCATTGCTCTGGTGCCTGGCAGGGGAGGCAGCAACAAAAACAACAGGGCAGAAGGTGAACAATCAGGATGAAAAAGATCCAGAGGGCATGGTAAATTCAGTGGTGTGCCCCCGTGTCTTAACTCCCACCAGGGACCTCTCCATTGGTATCCCCAGCCTGGGATTTGGAGGCAGCGTATTCCATGTGCTTCCCTCCAAAATGCTGGCTGTGACCACAGTCACTGAGAGGGGGAAGTCAAAGCAAGGTCAGGAGGAGAAAACAAAGCATCTTCTTGCTCAATATTGTGGCCTGTTGGCCAGTGGAAGCGTTTTGGAACGGCAGGTGAGGCACTCCAGGAGGATTCAACACCTGCTGGGTGGGAGATAACTGAGGAACAGCCCAGCCTGAGCATGGCTCTTGTGTCCTGGGGAGTGACATTAAAAAAAAAAATCATATTTGTTACATGTCTGAAGAGTTATTAGTTATTTCCTTAAATGTGACCTGGCTTCTTGTACTACACATAAAGAACAGATCTGAAATAATTAAAACTTATTGAACCATTGCAAACATGCTCTGAAAAAGATTTAAAATCTCTCCCTTATAATCTATTATAAAAAGAGGACTGAAACATATGATCGCAGCAATTCCCCTTGCTACCACCAGCTCTGAGATTCCCCATTCACTGAAGCATTTCCAGCTGGGAATAACAACCTTATCCCTGACCTTCCCCAGCAGCAGCTGCACTCAGGGAGCCCAGCTGGGTATGGAGCTGCAGAGGCACAACTTCCTTGAGGCTACAACAGGGCTGAGGAACAAGACACCAGAGTTTGCTCCCTGCCTCCTGTCCCAGCTGAAACATCCAACCACTCACCCACACTCTCTGTATAAATGGCCTGCGGATCATGGAATCATGGAATAGTTTGGGTTGAGAGGGACCTCAAAGCTCATCCAGTGCCAACCCCCTGCCATGGGCAGGGACACCTTCCACCAGCCCAGGGTGCTCCAAGCCCCATCCAACCTGCCCTTGGACACTTCCAGGGATCCAGGGGCAGCCACAGCTTCTCTGCCCAACCTGTGCCAGGGCCTGCCCACCCTCACAGGGGAGAATTCCTTCCTAATATCCAACCTAACCCTGCCCTTTTCCAGTGATCACAGGCCCAAAGCAGATGACAAAGTGTGTGTGACTCCTTAAAGACAGCTCCAGGTTAATCCATATCCCACTGCTACTGACTTGTGCTTTGCAGAAATGGTTGCTATACTCCATATAATTCCTGAGAAGAATTCTTCTCACCACCTTTCCCGCTTTTTGGGAATTAGTGGTGTTACTGGTGTGTGCTTGAGAAAGATGCTTGGGCATTTTGTCAACTTTTTGTGACAATTTTGGACGCAAAATCTGCCAAGATTCTGCATCTGCTACCTATGAGACCGATTTAGTGTCATTCAGTCCCTCCATTATCAAGGCCATTCCACTTCCAGGGAGTGCCCACTTTCCATACTGTGCACACTTTGGACTGGAGCATTCTTTCACCTCAGAGGAGATGTGTTTGTGTTGCTGCTGCCCTTCATTCCCCTGGAGACTTTGGGTGATGGACCTCTTTTACAAGCTGCTGTTTCTCATCTATTCATCCAAACAAGAGCTGAGCCGTATTGGCCACAACAGTTTTAATGTATTGATACTCTTGATCTATTAATAGTCTTGATGTAAAGATCTTCTGGGAAAGCGGTGTAGAAAGAGGACAGAGTGAATGTTAACAAAGCAAACTCACTCTAGTTCCCACATAATTTAAGCAGTGTTTTCTATGCTGATGCCTTGCTTTTGGCACTTGTGACACCATATCTGCAGTGCTGTGCCCAGTTTGGGGCTCTCCAGTGTGAGGAAGAGTGGCGAACATGGTGGAGAACAGAAAAATGGAAGGGGAGGTGGAAAGAATATGCTGTGTTTAGATTTAAAAAGAAGAGGAGCAAGGGTGGATCACTGGACACACAGAGGTCTCACTCAATCCAGAATGTTCTGTGATGCTGTGATTTCATTCACAATAAAATAAAAACTAAACTAAAATAAAAAAATAAATAAATAAAAAGCAAGGGTTTAATACTGCAAGATCGAGTCCAACAATTAACCCAGCACTGCCAAGGCCACCACTGCCCCATGTCCCCAGGTGCCACATCCACATGGCTTTGAAATCCCTCCAGGGATGGGGACTCCACCACTGCCCTGGGCAGCCTGTTCTTGTGCTTAACAACCATTTCAGAAAGGAAATTTACCCCAACATCCAATCTAAACTTCCTGTGGTGCAACTTGAGGCCGTTCCCTCTGCTCCTGTCCCTGTTCCCTGGGAGCAGAGCCTGACCCTCCCCGGCTACCCCTCCTGGCAGGGACTTGCAGAGCCAGAAGGTCCTCCCTGAGCCTCCTTTTCTCCAGGCTCAGCCCCCCCAGCTCCCTCAGCCCCTCCTGCTGCTCCAGCCCCTTCCCAGCTCCTTCCCTGGACACTCTCCAGCCCCTCAACATCTTTCTTGTCATGAGAGGCCCAAAACTGTCCCCAGGATTCGAGGTGTGGGCTCAGCATTGCCCAGCACAGGGGATGGTCAGCGGGTGAACAACTCCGCGTTTTTCTGTGACAATAAAACCACATACTGAATGTCCCAATTTCAACAACTTCAGTTTTCAAGAGATCCAATCTCACTTTGTATTGTCATTCCTCAGGAATTTGCTCCACCTCACATTTGCCAACCAACAACCACTTAAATCTGGGGAAGCAATAAAAGCAGAATGAAGTAAAAGTTATATATAGTTATTGTTATTGTGACTGATATTCTTATCTTATACAACCAGGCTCTGCCCAGTGTAATATACCAGTCCCTGATTTCCAGAGCAGATCCAGCCACCTCCACACTTTCTGCATGTCTGGAAATTTCTAGCCCAAACAGCCTCATCCTCAGGTTCAGCAGCCATCTGTCCCCCACCTCCAGCCTCTACAAACCTCCACAAAAACCCCCTGAGGAGCTGCTTGCCTATCCTGCCCTGCTCTTCAAAAGCTGCTTAAAGCTTGTTTGTGCTGGAAGTGGGAAGGAAGTCACGACAGACACCATGGCTCAAGTCCACCTTGGCTCCACTGACCAAATTATTGCATGGATTAGGGAATGGGGGATCAGGAAATAAAGACAATACCTGTCTCATCAGATGTTTTCTCACCCCTCTTTGGAAAGTGTGTGCAAGCATCAACCTCACTGGCTAGAGGATTGTTGGTGGGTGAATGAGACAGTAATTGGAAAGGCAGGACAATAGAAGGAATTTCTCTGCCAGGATAGAAATTCCTTCCTACCTCCTAGCTTGAGAACAGTGGATACAGAGATACCCAAGGGAACTTCCTATAAACTAAATCAGTTTATTAGACTACACTCAGTGTGAAAAGCTCTCTAAGACTCCCCAGGTGAAGGAGCTGAGGCAAACACACTCACCAGCTTGGCTGTGCCCTCATATCTCTGTCCTGGTTATTGCATGGCACAGATACACCCAGAGGCACTCAAAGAAAATGGTTCAATTCAATCCAAAGATCCCAAACCCAGCACCAGGACACAATTTCAAGACTTTTTTCCCCCTTCACACGTGTTGTTTTTAACATTATGGTAGGATAACATAAGAAAGGATTTGTTTTGAAAACACAGCTTAGTGTGAAATAAGTGGACTGGCACTGGGAATTCAGATCAATAAGGAGCTCTGTAGACGACAATGGATAGGGAGAAGAAATTTGTCTCCGCTCTGCTGCAAAGCAAGGGGGTAAGACATTGATTTTTGCTCTCAGCACAGTATTGACCTAAGAGGGAATTGCTTTAGGTGACAGAATGCAATGGGTCCAACCTCTCTTTGGACAGCACGCAATTTCCAGCAGGCTATGGAATATGAATGGGAAAGTGGGCAATGACTAATAAAATAAAATATCAGCAATGGAAACTTGTCTGGTAATACATGCCACTTCTTCAGAGTGTTGCTCATCCATCTGAGCATCATCTCCCCTCTAGAACTAATCCTGCAATTACAAGAATGTTTGCTTAACTAAACACAAAATGCCTTTGGAGCGGAGCAGAGCATTCCTGGGCTTACACTTCCAGCAAAGAGAAAGTGAATCAACTTGGCCAAGCACAATAATCTTGTGATGGATACACTCAGCAAACAAGGGGCTCCTGCAGGGTGTTTGCCATCAGCCCCGGGGGGACCAGCTCTGAGGGGCTGAGGCTTCAGGATGCATCACTGAGATAAAATACACTCAGCGGTGGCTTCTTGCATCCACTGTCTTCCTTCGTGGTGAAATATCAAGGGGAGCAGGGGAACTGCTAAGAAGCTGCTGCCTCTTTGAAGCCTTTTTAACACCAGGAGGTCTCCAAAAGACTGCAGGAGAAAAGAGATATAGGTGGAAGAAAAGAAATAGGCAATTCAACCCACAAGGAGACGGACCACATCACAGAGAAGGAGCTAACAAGTGGTGGCAGAAATAAACCACTCATTTTTCTCATGGCAGTAGCTATTGTGTTTTTAATGTTTTCTCTAAATATTTTTTTGTTTGTTTATCATAAAGTAGTAATCCTTCTAACTGTTTGTTTGCTTGTGTTTCCTACAAAAGCAAGTTTTGGCACAATTTTGAAATGCTTATGTCATTCTTCCCCAAGGTTTGTGGTGAGTTACATTCATTTTCCATTGAAAAACAAGGGGGAAAATCTACCCAAAATGGATAGATTTGCATTTCAAAAAAAGGGCCTTAAAATGTCACCACGGAAAGAGGTGCAAACACCTATTGTACGAAACAGGGAGAAAAAAATAATTAAAAGGTCATCAGTTCCTTTTGTTTTGTGGAAGTCTCGTGGGAAGATGAAGCAATTTGTGGATGAAACATATGGACAGTCACCTTCAAAAGAGGAGCCAAATCTCTTCTCCGGGGCAGGACACACTAGACAGAATTTTAACACCTCATAGAATCTTGGAATCATTAAGGCTGGAAAAGTCCTTTCAGATCCTCAAGTCCAAGCACCAGCCCCAGCACCACCACCAAACATCTCCTCGGTTTCTTTCTAGGTGTAAACTTTTTTTCTCAAGGTTCAAGCAGAAAGGGTTCACTCTGTACACCCTTCACCTGCTCTTTAAGGCATCTCCCGAGTATGTCAGGTCTCAAGTGAAGGCAGAGACCGATTCTTGTGACTGAGAAAATACCATTTAGGGACTCTTCACCTTGGACATGCGACATTTACCCTCCATTATTGAGCGTGTCAGTGCTTGCTGAGGGATCTTGTCCTGGGTTTTTGTCTTTTTTTTAGATTGTATTCCCAATATCTCCTTTCATGGGCAGAGGGGCAAAGGATGATTTATGAGGGCTCATCCATCTTGAAGGTGTGTAATCTGTCACCACTCTTTAGTAGAGCTGATTTTTAAATCCCCTTTCAAATAATTGTTACAGCTAGACAGGGTTAATAATCTCTAATCAAGCAAGATTAGCATATAAAAAGGGACATTGAGATTTTATAAGCCACTCACTCTATATTAGCATATCAAAAATACTCATAATTAGATCCATGGAGAAACAGACTGTAGAATTTTTTCAGAGTTGAATGAAAAAATCAGGAAGATCCTTAGGTGGCCTTTGCTTAGGATCAGTCTATATAAAATTCTGATTAACTGGAAATTGGGAGTTTTATTACTATAGGTCTGATATATGGCCCTTATTCTAACTACTTTTGGTGAGAACATGAGAAGAGCTTTCTCTTTCATTAACAGTTCCTGCTGCATTACTTGACCTAAAGCAAGTTTAGAAAGTCAGTTGTCCTACAAAAAGCACCTCGTTCTAGAATATTTTAGAAATGAGATATAGTTGCTATAACAATACTCTACTTTTTTGGCTCCTTAGCTGCAAGTTATAATCAATGTAAGGATTTACAGATTTGTTTCTTCAGTTATAAGGAGGGGGAGTGTCCAGGTTTGAGTCATGAACATCAAATTCCCTGTACACTAATAAGGAATCCTGTCTGGTGGATTCTCCCAGCTGAGAAACAGCAAGAAACCATCTTTCTTTTTGACACATTTATTACTGTCTGACTGTATTTGATATATTGTCTGAAATAATCATGGTTGGAGAGTCTCAAAGACTTTGAGAAAATGGCCAAAAGTGGGGTTTTTTTTTGGTTGTGCATTTGTGAATGAGAGTCCAGCATTCCTTCACCACAGAGCTCAGATCACACCATTTCACTCCCTCCCTAATCTTCCTAACTAAAACCAGGAATCTCCAAAACACTGGTTGCTTCTTCACTGGCCTCCACAAAACTGCTCTTATTTTCTTTTTATTAAGACCAACAAACAGAAAATGTGAGACATCTGAAAACTTTGACACAGAGAGGCTGATAGAAAAGACAGCTAAAATGACATTTGTCTCTAAGTAGGCCTGATGGGATAAAAAAGGAGTGTTTTAAGATAATGATTATTACATAAGATGGAGTGCTAATTTGGGATAATTGCACTGCTGATCTAAAACATGACAACTTCTCATCATCTATGGCCTGAGCATAGAAATTTAGTGTTTCTTTAGTCAAAATTCTGGAGCATTAAGCTCAGTTTAGTGTATAGATGCAACCACAAGAGCCTGCTTTTGTTTTCTAGTGACTCAGACTCTGGTGGCTCTCAAATTTTACTCAAACTAAGTGATTTTTTATGTTAAACAGGGCAGCTGCAACATCTTAATGCACAAAGTCCTTTCTGCAGCCAAGCTTTAATGTGCTGTTTTGTTTTACATTCCTCACCTGCAAAATATACCAGGTGAGCTTGGCCTCAAGTTTAATTGCCAGTTGTAGACACAACATGCACATTGCTTTTTATTGCAGTGTAGTTTGAAGTCCTTGGGTATAAAATTCCCATGGAAATCCGAGACGTGGCTCATAAAATGTCATGAAACACCTTTTATACCCACGTGCCAGTTACTGTCTGACTGTTTAACATGACAGTCTCTTCCCAAAGGGGTTATGCAAGGAAAAGATACCCACGTAGACAGAAAAGTTATTAATTAATCTAGGGGGTGGCATCCCTACCCATGGCAAGCTGTTGAATCTAAATGATTTTTAAGGTCCTTTCCAACACAAACCATTCTGTGATTCTATGATTAATGTGGTAGCTGCCTAACTTTTCCTACACTAAACTTTTTCCTACACTTTTTAAGTCATCTTGGTAATTGTGAAGTTTCCAAAATATTAAAAATTTTGTTAACAAGGATCTCTTTTTAATTTTTATGGTACTTGGTAATATATTTCCTCTTAAATTCTTACAACTCAGTAACTCATTTCAGGTCTTCATATAAATCAGTTTTCATCAAATCCTTCTGTTTTACCAGAAAAATATTTTGATTTTTATTACACTATTTCCACTTCTTCCGTCTTAGAACATCAGAAAGCTGAAACACCATTTGGTATAGGAATCAGTTCATTGTCTTAACTCGCCTCATGTATTTTCTCAGTTTTGAAGAATCCCTCATTTCTCTTCTCAGCCTTTTGTAACCCAAAAGAATCTCAAGACAGAGGCTTTCAAAGGTTTTGAGTAGATAGCTGGGACATCTAAAGAGAACATATGGGGGAAGTAATGAGCTTTGGGAACTGTACACATTTTATCACATTTAACTTCACCCCTAAGACTGAAGTTTTACATGTTCGTCTGGTTCCTATTTTGAGTTCCAGAATCAGGGCAAGGCAGTCTTTCAGCACGTCCTTCAGATCAGCCCTCACACAAATCCCCCTTTCTCATTTCTCCAGCTGAAGGAATAAGAGACAGCTTTAAGGAGATGAAAAACATTTCCAAATCCTAGGAGCGTGTTTTGAGCTGGTTCATCAGTGATTTCTCAGTGATAAAGTGCTTCCCAAAGTTCAGGCAGCTTCTCTGCCGAGTTCTGCACGAGCATCATGTGCTGCCAATTTAGTGCAATTGTCTCTGCTCTTAAGAGCTGGTACAGCTGGATATTTTCATCCCTATGATGAAGAGTAAGACGCTGAAGTCAGGTTGGGGTTTTTTTTCTCATTGATTTCAATGGTTCTTGAATCAGGTCTTGAGGGTTCCTGAACAAAGTGAGAAACATAATGAAAGCAGCCTTGTGCAAAGAAATTTGGGTAGAGGAAGGAGGAGAGGGAAGACAGAAAGAGAGAAAACAACCTCTTCTTTAGCAGGGTTAAAAGATGAACTTTTGGAAACTTCCTGACTTCTCTGAGTTTTTGTCAGAATCCTTTCAGGTATGTGCCTGAATATGTCACAGCTGAAAAATATGACTGCTTGACCCCGTCAGGACCTCTGCTGAGTTCTTGTCATGTTTGAGACACTCTTTTTCAAAATGCCCTCAGTAACAAGCCTAACAGTATTTGGAAATAATTGGGCACCGTGTTACCTTTTCCTTTTTCCTAAAAGCCCACGTAGTTTTTCCTTATTTCATTTCCTATCAGTGTTCATTTTTTTGCTGTCCTGAATCACAACAGAAACCCTTTTTTTATTAATCCTACCTGTATATGAAACACTCTGATCACAAGAAACTAGTCTATAGAAGAGTCATTGGAATAATCATCTGAGAGACACCTCAAATGTTATCCTGCTCATAGAATCACAGAATGGTTTGGGTTGGAAGGGACCTTAAAACCCATCCAGTGCCACCCCTTGCCATGGGCAGGGACACCTTCCACCAGCCCAGAGTGCTCCAAGCCCCGTCCAACCTGGCCTTGGACACTCCCAGGGATCCAGGGGCAGCCACAGCTTCTCTGCCCAACCTGTGCCAGGGCCTGCCCAACCACACAGGGAAGGATTTCTTAAATTCTACCTTGTTTTTTGACTGAGTTCCTGATATAATGAGGTGGGTTTTTTTCATGGAAAAGGCTGAGAAATGAGGTCTGAAGAAAAATGCTTGGTGCAAACGTCCTTCACACTGTGGGCAATGCTGAATACTGGCATTCCCAGGAGTGTTCTCCCTAAGAGTCAAGGCAAAGATGGATAAAGTCACAACTGATGGGAGAACCCTAAAAAACCATGGAGGATAAGTTCTGTAGGTGCCTTCCACCCACAGCAGCCCATTCCCCACATACCTGTTCCCCACTGGTGGCACCACCATCCAGACAGGTTTTCCAAGGCACTGGAGTATCCAAAGCCAATAGATCCAGGCTTCCCATTATACAGCTGTTTACTTTGCTTTCGGCTAGAACCAGCCCTGTGAAATAATAACTCACAGCTTAACTCTGATGCCTTAGGAGCAGAAATCTTTCCCAGAGCTGAATGGGATTGGAGTTGACATTATTCCTTCTCCATAACAATGGATTCCTCTTGTAAGTGATCAGTCCCAGCAGCAGAGGATACCAGCCTGACAAACCAGGCTTTCATCTTGTTTTGAACTCAAGTTTCCCCAGCAGTGTTTTTGCAACTGTTGGAGGGAATGGTTTTCTCTTGTCATTTTCAGCAGAGATGACAGGCTGGTCTTTTTCCACATCATTAATACCATTTGAGCCCCTGGAAGCATGTGCTGTGCAAAATGAACCTTCCACTAGCCTGGAGTTGCAGGACTTATGTTTTCTCACATTTTAGCTAACATAAGGCAGGGCTGGGTTGTATCCAAACCCATCCATAATGCCCTGTGTTCCTTCTCACAATGTGGCCTGGCTTTGTTGGCTCCATTTCCAAGTGCAGCTATCACAGCTCTCCATGCCCAGCACATCCTGCATCAGAGCATCTGATAGGGACAGAGTGATTCCACCGGGAGCTGGGACAATGGCACATCAGCTCTAAATAGGCCTTGCATCCCTATTCCCGTTTTTCCATTTTGTGTATGTCATGTATAGCTGAGAAGGATTTTTTTATATATTGGATGTGTAGGTGAACTGGGGACTCCTTGGGCTTGCTTGCAATGCTGAAAATGAATTCAGCCCTATTGGAATGATGCAGAGCCTTGTTTCTGAAACTCAAACACCTAATTTTCATCTTGAACTATATAATATTGCTTAAAGCAAAATACAAGGTCATTTTGTATTTGGAAATTGTCACAGTTCCTCTATAAGTAGATTGAAATTAATTTTGAAAATTTTTAAAGTCTTATTTCATTGTTGTCCCTTTATTTCAAACAGTGGCAAAACCAAAAGAAAAAAAAAAGATTAATTATTTTAATAAAAACATAGAATCACTGAGAATTTTGGGTTAGACGGGGCCTTAAAGAATATCTAGTTCCAACCCCTTTCCATGGGCAGGGACACCTTCCACTGCACCAGGCTCTTACCTTAGTGGATAAAAAGGTTATAACCTTTTCATTTATAAGAAAATATTTTGGTGAAAGAGGAGTTATTTTGGTCAATGTTTCTGTGCAGTGAAGACTGTCCTCTTAATTAAAGTCAATTTTCTTCATAACATCCCTTTTTTCCTCTTTTTTAAGGACCCTGCTACGCTCAGTCCTGAAAATTCCTAAAGTGTGCAAATGTCCCTATCCTGGGACATCAATGTTTAATCAGGAAGATTTATTCTCCCAGTCTTTTCTTTTCAGGGCCCCGAATGGAGAAATTAAGAAACTGATCCACTAAAATCTCAGATGTTATGAGTTTGAAGCTGCTGCACATCCATTTCAGATGTAGGGTCTGCAAAGTGGATCCCAGCAAGATGAACAGCCCAGGTTAGAGCCACAGAACAACGTGGAGGGAGCTGAGCCCCAGTTTGGGTGAACATGGTAATTGGATGTTCTCCATAAAGGATGTGAGCACGAGTTCCAAGATAAAGTGAAAATAGCTTTATACTTCAAAAAATGTTGAATTCTGCCAAGGTGTTTCTCATGTTCCAATACCACCTTTGTTCTGAGTGCTCCTCCAAAGACTTTTGTGAAGAAATGCCTAATTTTGGGATGCTTGGAAGCAAGTAGATCACCCAGAGGCTAAAATCCTTTAAAGTAACACAGGTTTCCTTCCTTTTTCCTCCTTCCTCATTCTGTGTTATTTCTCTCTGCCTTTATTTCTTTTCCTTCTGGCCTTCACAATTTAGACAAGCTTCATGTAATTCACTATAGGCATTTACTTCAGATGACTTGCTCTCTGTGGCTGGTTGGGCTTGCCAAGGATTTCTGGCGAGCACATGGGTGGGTGTCTCTGTGTGCCTGTGGAAAAGGGAAGGGAGAGATTTGCTTAGCAGTCAGTGCAAGCAGGACCAAGCCAGACATCTGATTTGCATAAAAAAAACAGCATAAAAGAAATATCTGAGCTCCTGGGTGCAAAAATATAGTGAGGAAAATGAAGGAAGTTTTCTTCATTCAAGACTTGGGACTGGGGAGGAGATTGGAAACCTTCCCTGGGCTCTCACTGGTGCTTAATGAATTATCCTGGTGTTTCTTTGAGAAATTGTTCTCAATTACACAAATTTATAGCACCATGCCAGTTAGAATTACCAAACCTTTACAACATGTCCCTAATAGTTAAGTTTCATCCCCCTTTCCCCAATGAGTAAACTGAAGCCTAAAGGTGCTGGATGACTTGAGGGTTGGAACAAGGTGATCTTTAAGGTTTCTTAAAGCCATCTCGTGATTCTATGACATGCTAGAAAAACATGCAGTTTAGCAGCAGATCAGGGAATAAAACCCCACAAATACCATGACCTATCAAATAACCCATAATTAATGTTTAAGGTGACGAAGGGGGGAAAAATAACCACTTATTTTATCTCAATGCACAGGCTTCTCTTGAAGTGCACAGTAAATATTTATCCCAATATGTCTGGCTTTCCTTCAGGATAGATCTTATTTAGCAGAAGGAAGAGAATAGGATTAATGTTTATACTCACATGCAGTGAAGGAGCCTTCACCATCTGTGAAGTTAATGTGACAAAACATTTTCACATGCCATTTACTTTTAATTTCTTTTCTGGTTTTTTTTTAAAAAGTAGTCTAATTAAAGAGAGGATTGTGAAGGAGAAGAGCAGGAGGGGGAAAAACCTCAGTGCAGAACTTGAAAGCACCATATTGTAATTTGGGATTAGAAGAGGAAGAGATGAATTTGCAAATTGATGCCTCTCATATTTATTCATTTAGAAAAGTGTTTATTGAATGCTTTAGGCAGACGATATTATAAACATGATTGGAATTTCAGCCACTCAAAATAACCAACTAAAACACAGTCTCTCCTTAAATGGAGGAAGTTCAAAAGTCAGGGGTCCCCAGGTCCCCAAGAAGCACCAAAATCTGTTTTGTAATCCTTCTCTCTGGTGACCAGTGACAGACCCAAGGGGACAGGTTCTCTCTTTTCCAAAATGACTTTAACACATAGTCAAATATATTGAAGTTATAAGTTGCTTCATATGTGTTGCTAGACTAAAGTCTGATTTCTCCAGTTGGACAAGACAAACTGAATCAGAAAATCTGTAAAACTGACATAAAATATAAGAGAAAACTAACCAGAGCCACAAAAATGTTATCTTGGCAGCTGTAAGGTTCATTAGTAGCAAGGGAAAAACAAAGAAAGTCCCTTGTGCTTCTACAGAGAGAGTTGCCAACAGTTAATGCCAAGAGGTCATGATGCTCAATGTCTCTTTTCCTTCAGCCTTCACTAAAATAATTAGCCTTGGCCAGATACACTAATAAATCTTGCCAAGAGCAGAAAGGCCAAGCTGGATAATGCCAGAGGTAACTAAACCAGATAGTGAGAACAGGTAGGTGTGAGGGGAGACATTAAAGGTTCCCACAGAACTTTATATTGTTTAATTACCTTTATGTAGACAACTGGTTGCAGTAACTTCCAAACACCTGGTGATTTTTGGTGTAGAAAGAAAACCTGAATGAACAAAACCCCCCAACCAACCAAAAAGAAACAAAGTCAGAACTAAACAACCCCTCCCCAAAAAGCCAATCCCAAAGCATATTGACTCAAAAGTGGTTAAGTTCAACACTAAGGAATTACCATCACACGTGGCAGACACTGTGGAAATCAGGAGCTTGGCAGCTAACATGGAGCTATCCAGTAAAAAGGAATGTTTCAGACCAATCTAGTTTCTTGTCAAGATACAATAATAGTCCTTAGGGGGAAAAGCAGTTGATGTCAAATCTTTACTTTACTGTAGTCTATTCTGTGTTATCCCACAGAATTTCCTCAGTGGTGAGATGTGAAAGCATTAGCAGAGGGTGCAGGGGCTGTAGCTGCTCTACGGGCAGTACAAGAAGGGCTGAAAATCATCCTCGTGTTGTCAAAGGTTGGCTGCCAGTTCCAGCAGAGCCACGTGGCACTGGAACTCTCCTGGATGTGCTGTTATTACATATACTCAGCAAGCCTGATAAATAAAAAAGTGTGATTTTAGGTTTATAGACAACATAAAATTTTGTAGTAAAGAGAGACTGTCAGCACAATGGAGGGGATAAGTAGAAATCTGAGTATTCTTAATAAAGATGGGAACCATGCTACTATTTGTTAGAAATAAGTGCAAGTTTCTACATTTAGACAGTGATAATCCTCTTTATAAATGCAGAATAAGGAAAACTGGTTAGAAAGCAAATCCACTGCAAGAGATTTATTGAACTTCAAGTTGACAACCATTACAGAAAAGTCAAAGTTAAAACCCAAAAAAATCACATTACTGGAGAAGGAGAAAATTTATCCTGGGCTGTATAATACAAATATTTTATACATATATAGTAATAGACTAATATGTTCTTTGTTGCCCAG
>JAWWMP010000036.1:1360990-1385567 GCA_035047865.1 Dendrocincla tyrannina
CCAAGCCCCGTCCAACCTGGCCTTGGACACTCCCAGGGATCCAGGGGCAGCCACAGCTTCTCTGCCCAACCTGTGCCTCACAGGGGGGAATCCCCTCCCAATATCCCACCTAACCATGCCCTCTGGCAGTGGGAAGCCATTCCCCCTCGTCCTGTCACTCCACACTCTTGGAAAAAGCCCTTCTCCAGCACTCTCTGCTGCACAGCCTGGAACAGAACACAAAGGTCTGTTTGCTGCTATCAAGGCCTGTAACGAGACATAACTTTCTTTGCTTGCACACCTTACACAATGTAATTATGGGTAAAGCTTTAATCCATTGATTCCTAAATTGCTTTGAAAAAACCTGTTCTGTCAAGGAGGCCCTGTGGGCAAGATGCACATCCACCTTCACTACCTTCATCGAGGAACAGACGGGCCTTGGGAGGCTCCCTGTTCCATGATCTCCACTGGATCCCCTCACACAGGTGGCAAAGTTAATATTTCAAACTGCCCAACACCAGCACTTGGTAAAATTGTGACACACTCCAAGAATGCCTTTTTTAATGTGGCACTTAAAGTGGTTTTGCTTTAAAACAGTCTGCACTGGCATTCCCTGGTGAGCCAGCAGAAAGGGTACTGCTCCCGTGCTCCTCCCAAACAAAATGCTCCCCTTCCTTACCTTCCACCAGCTCGGGCATTTCAGAGCCCTCATGGCACAGCCCAACTCCTCAGCACAGAACTGACCCCGAGAGCAGGCCATGAAAGCACCACTCGACAGAGCTGCAGCTGCTCTTTGCTCCCAGAGCGGCACATCCTGAAGAACTGCAGGACATTTCAGATTCACAGGATTTGAGGCAGCTTGAGAACCTCTTCAAACTCCTGCAGAAATGGCATTTCTTTACAGAACTAATCAATCTGCTTGCTTCACCCCTTAGTCTGCTTAATGCTTTGAGAAACATGTAAGTGGTTTAAGTTTGAAAGGCAGGATTCACAATTCAAACACCAAGCACCTTCCCAAAGCCCTGACCTGCATTAAAGCTCTCCAGCACACGACTGTATCCTGAACCCACGGGAACTGAGCGTGTCTCTGGGAGTAATTCACACATTCCTGCCACAATCTGTGAATTTGAGGATGAAGAGCTTTGCCTTCCAAAGTCTCTTCAATTACCATGGCAGGGGACATGTTTGATCACAGCATATTTACAGTGTAATACAGTAAGTAAATTCAATGCAAGAAAAGCACCGAGTTCAGGTGTTTCTTTACTTGTTCATGCAAAATAATCCTGGTTACTGAATGAGGGAACCATATAGAAAAAGCTGACCTAAGCTAAGAGCCTTTTTTATGAACTGACCCCCTAAATTCTGCATTTCAGGAGCTAATCAAGGATCAGACCAGCTTTTCCAGGCTCACACACAGCTGTTTTCTAGAGAGCAGTCCAAATACTTGTTAGGGCATCATCCACGACCCTGCCAACACATCAACAGCACTCACTGTTCAACCAGACACTGCTGTGCAAATACTGCCAGGCAAAAGTCAAATTCTGAGGAGATAAAGCCACGTGTGCCTGTGCCTGATAAGGAGACCTGGAAGAGCTGGGTAAGGAAACACCAGCAGCTCCAGTGACTGCACCAAGCTCTCCGCTGGGTCCTATTCAGACAGCAAGTCTCAGGTCAAAGCCAGACACGATTTATCACAACGGGCTCCTGCCCTCCTTGCACTTGAGCAGTGTCCCCTTCCAGCGAGACCAACCAGGCTGCTCTGTCAACCCACTGCCAGCCCCAGACTCCCAGAACTTCCAGCAGGTTGCTGTGTTTCTAGTCAAGCTCCCTCTGAGACAGCAGTGCAGGGCTCTGGCTGCCTCCAGGTATTCAGACACGCAGAACTCAGATGCCTTTCCCAGGGAAGAAAGATTCCTGCACTTAGATCACAAGGGACAAACTGGTCTGGCCAATCTACCAGCACATTGCCTCCAAGAAACCTGCTGCTTCACGGCCTTTCTCTGGACAGATGAGTCACAGAATCATGAAATGGTTTGGTGGGAAGGGACCTTAAAGCCCATCCAGTGCCACCCCCTGCCATGGGCAGGGACACCTTCCACTAGCCCAGGGTGCTCCAAGCCCCGTCCAACCTGGCCTTTTTCTCCTTTATGCACTAAAGCTAAAAGAAAAGGCCAGAAAAGCTAATTTCCTCCTATAGTTACATCACCTCAGTATCTTCCAAGTATTAAGACAGTTGTTTATTCCTATCTTTTTCCACTCGTGGAAAGTCACAGTTACTTTTGGAAGCAGGAAACGCAACTGGCATAATACTACTTTCCATTTGCAAGACGTACCTAAATAAGACCTGGAGATGGATCTGCACAACTAAAACGAAAGGCAAGCAAAGAAAGAGAGTCTTAAAGAAGGTCCTGCCTACAAACAAAGGAGGAAAAGGGACATGGAGCCTGCCAGGAGGGAGGCGCAGCGAGCTGAGTGTCAGCGGGATGCTCAGCAGCCCCCAGGACCGCAGGCAGAGCTTCTGTGCCCGGCCCGTTGATGGGGGAAGCAGGAGGCACCCCAGGAGTCCGGCAGCTCCTCCACCGCCTAAAGAAACGTTTGAATGTGCTTCAAGTGCCCTGACTGGTTTGGGAGATCAATTGCACACATCAGTATCTGCTGTGAAGTACTGAGGTCTTCAACAGATTTGTTAATCTTGTCACACTGCAAAATGTATTCCACGACAGTGATGGTTCAGAACCAGCTGGCCCCAAAATGCATATTTTACTAATTTTATTTAAGCCCAGTCGTTCTCCAGCTACTAAACCAAGGTAGATGCCACGCAATGTCCAAATCTTGAACGTGTCAAAGGCAAGAAGAACTACAATTTATCAAGTCCTGTTTCCAGTTTGCCCAGGAAGGCTGAGTTCAGTCAAAGCTCCCCCCAAATCTTTTCTCCATAACAACATCCATACTCAAATAAGCACACAGGCTTGTTCACTCACACTGAAGTTGCACAGCCATTCAGAGCCAAAAAGAATTTACTTGGATTAACAGAATATGCTTATTCTAAAAAAACTAAACAGTATGAAGCTGAAGTTAAATATATTTAGGCATTTCAGAGGCACCAAAGAAGGTTTTGTGGTTGCTTAAGGCATGCATGTATGTCAAAACACAGAGTTTCAGCTAGAACTGAAATTAAGTTCTGCAGCAGACTGCAGCTCTGCTGCGAAACAAGGTTTGACAGCTCCACAGGTAACAGCCACAGCCTCTCCCTCCTCCTGGAAAGTCAAAAGCCACTGAAGCTCAAGCTTCCATGGAAGGATACCAGCAGACACTTGCCTTATGTGGAAAATGGAATTAATCCCATGGGGTATCTGTATGGCCTTAGGGCAATCCTGACACTGCACCAGTGATTTCAACAGGAAGGGGTTTCTCTAGGGAACATGATTTAAGTCTGGATTTCCCACCTACTCACTTAAATCAAGTTCTCAGCTTTTAACAAAAAGAGATATTATTCCAGTATCCCATTTTACACTAAATAACCTTCAGGAAAGAACAACAAATTAGTAGTGCAACCGAGTAACAAGCAACCTTTGCTTCTAGTGTTGAATGGCTGTAGGAATGCAATTGCCTGTACATAGACACCTCTGTCCTGTCAGCTCTGCGGGGACCATCCAGAACACATTGCCCCAAAATCTGGGTTACTGTGGACTCGTTCAAGTCAGGCAAACCCGAACTTAAAACCTCTCACTTATTTTTCCCTAAAGAAACTCATTCCTTTTGGTAGATATAACAAGCACTGGGAAGGGAAATAATAGTACAAAGAACATAAGTAGTCATTGAAGTGTTTTATCCTTTAGAGAACATTCACTCCTTCCCTGTGTGACTCAAAACAAACCTAACTTACTGAGAAAGAGTTGGTTGTAATTAAGAGATAAATCATCATTTTAAAGAAACAAAGGTTTGGCTCTTCAGCAAGTTACCCAAACACAGCACATCCACATCCTCCCACAGGCACTGCAGAAGCCAGTGCAGTTCACAGCTCACTCTGTTACTGATGCATCAGGGAAGGTAATTTTCATTTTAAATATGGCTTAATCCCAGATTGCAAAAAATACCTATGTCAGGAAACTGCAGTTATCCACCTCAACTTTGGTTTGCAGGTGAATCATTATCAGCCAGCCTTCCTTTAAAGAATATATAAAGATTTATAACCATCCTTAGATTAATTAGCATGTCCCTTTCTGATTGTATTTTACGAAGACATAAAAGAACATGTGCAGATTAGTTCATATGGGCTTAAAGTCATGAAAATAGCACAAGTCACATTTGTAACATGACAATTCTTACCGGTGACTTCCAGACCTCGAGTTTCAATTAAATGCAGACGTACCACTTCACAATAAAAATTAAAATCAACTAAATTAGTCTATTTCTGGATTTTTATCCTTCCATTTGAGGTTTCCTCTGGTAACCAGCTGAGCAGCAAAACCAAGTCTGTACTTACTGAGCATGAACTCAGGAAAGCCTGTCTTAAACCCACGAGAGTAAAATATTCCAAGTGGATTTGCTTAGAGTCAAGAAGTACATCAGGTAAGTTTTGAGGGGCAAAAGAAGTATACAACAGAGAGAAAGTGCAATAAGGTCCAGCTGATGAGGTGAAATGGCCAACCCCCTGCCCTCAGCTGACAATGTATGGACACAACTCTGGGACTCCATTTGCTCAGGTCCTCAAGGACCTCCTGAAACATCTTATGAGGTGCCACCTCTGGTCAAAATCCAAACTGAGAGAGGGCAGGAATTTCTTTCCCTCCTGTAACTACCCAGGCTGCCTGCAGTAACGCCTGCCATCGGCTCCAGGAAGACTCAACTCCACAGACAGCTCTTCTTCTGAGAGATACTCCAATTCAACACCAGATTTCCACAGAAACAAGGCCTAACATCCAACTACAAAGCGAGCAGAAGTCATTTCTGCCCCTTTAAGTCCCAATGGGAAAGTACAAGATGTAAATACATGCAGAAATACCCAGAACAATTTGGGGTGAGTGGGGTAACAGCACACCAGCGAGTCCAAGCCCCCAGTTCCATTAGACCAAGCTGTTCAAAGAGTCATCCAGCCCAGGGTTGAGGATCACCAGGCATATTCTTTCTAGACAAACTGTCCCTGTAGGAAAGCTGGAATCGGCAACCAAGCTCAGAAAAATACTCAAAGGCAAAGGAAACAAATTCCTCTGAGCAACACCAGGGAACAACAAGGGTAAGAACAATGTTCAGAATACTTAAGTCTGCCTCGCTTTTATTGCACACCTTTATTTCAAGGGGTTATGCAGCTGGTGCAACACAAATCTACATGTGAAGACAAATCCAGAAGCAAACACCCCAAGCTGAGATGAAAAAGCATCTGTAATTTAGATAAATAACAGCTCGCTGCAGAAACAGCCTCAGCATTCAGGTCTTGTATTTCAGAAAGAGCACACACAGAGTTTTGCTCATTTAGATTCAAATGCCAAAAAACAGTGCAAGTCCTGGATGAAATATTACATCCTTATACAGGAAAGCTTTCTTGGCAAGCTGAGGTGAGTCTGTCAGCCGAGAACAAGGATCCAAGGTATGTATGTTTACTACAGCACCACATCTGTGCCACCAGCTCGGAGATGTGACACCTCTGCGGCAGCTCCAGCTCACAGAACTGTTCCCAAGGCCTTCCCTGATGGGGAGGCCTCCGGAATAAAAAATGCCACCATGAACCAGCACTTGCAGCCAACCTTCTGTGTTCTGCCTGAACAACTCAAAGCCTGAACTGAAGAATTCTCTTTCCAGCTGCCATTACCTTGGGTGCTGAAAAACAGACCCTCCAAGGCAGGCCAGGTAAGACACAATGGCCTGTTTTGGTGTTTTCCTCACAAAGTCAGAGCTCTGGGATGGGAGTGCTGGGTAAGGGAAGACGTCCTTGGCTGGCTTGCCTTGGTGATGGATTTCTGGACCAGGCTGTTGCACAATAAGTAAACAAGGGAGGTGAAGCTGAAAGCCCTGAGTATTAATGACCCAGCAGGTATTTTCACTGCTCATGCCATGGAAATCAACTTGTAATTGCAGCTTCAAGTGGTCACACATAAAAAGCATGAGAGGAGAGTTACACATCAGGAAATGCAAACACCTGTGAAGCTTTAGCTCAGCTTCTCTTGGCATATGTATGATTCCTAACTACCTTCTCCAGCCTTTCCTTCCCATAAACCCCCACCCTCACCCAGGGAACTAGATGGGACAGCACTCCCTGAACCCAAACCTTTTCATTACAGTCATTTGCCTTAACCCTGTAGTCAGTGTGGAGTTCTGAAGCAAGTCAATCCTTCCAGCACTGCTCATTTTACAGCACCTCTTCTGCACAGGATCCACAGTGCTCACCAGAGCCCACACACTGACCCCCATATCCTCATTGGCAGTAATGGGCCTTTAAAAGGCTGGAAAACTATGGATAGTAAGAGTTCAAGGCATCAGAAAGATCCTTCTAGTGTTGGTACCAAGAACAGATGTCCAGAGTCTAGTTTTTCAAATAATCCCAATTTTTATAGGATTCTGCTCTGTGTCTGGAAACACAACTTCACTAGCCAGGGGTGTGAGCTGCAGAGTTGAGCACCCAGGCCTGGAGTTGTGTACTCAGCACCAAATCCACACCTCTACACACACCTGGAAAGGTTCCCAGTAACTTACCAGCCAGGACCACAATCCACAGCCGGGCAGGGACACACCTGGTTCTCCAGGATGGCACTGACCTGACTCACCAGACCACCACCTACAACTTCTTCCCAGATAAGGCCACCTCACCCAGTGCTTCTACAAATACCAGGTAATTTAGGATCTTATTGGGCCACCTGGAAATTCTGGATTTCTTCAGGTGTCCAAGGCTGCTGCAGCCTCTGCTTAAAATTATCTCAGTCATTACCTGTGGGGTTGAATTACTGATGTCAGCATAGTCACAGCAACACTCAAGAGATCAGACAGATTGTTAGGCATCTGAATATCCAACCATCATTCCTCCCACAAACAGCTTAATCTTTATTTATATTAGTTTATTGCCTCAATTGCACAGCACAGACAAACCTCTTTGGGAGGGAGACAAACTCCTGGCGAGCCTTCAGAACAGACCAGCACTCCCAGCAGCTTCTCCAGACATATCCACATCCATCAGGAAGCCCAGGCCACCAAGGATAACACTGGAGTCAAACAACTCAATACACCCAGTTCCCATACCCACCCTTAAACTGGTCAGCACTAAAGCCGGGGTAGAGTTGTCCAGTTTTATTGGTTCTGAACATCATGTCAGTGAAAACCCCTTATCAAGTGAGGCAATCCCTCACCCTTTAAAAGTTCCCTTGCAGAGCAGCATTTAAGCTGAAGGGAAAGAGTGCCTGACACTAACATTTAGGGGAGATTCAAATTTTACATGTGCTTAAGCTACATTAACAGTAAAACTAGAGACCCAGCAAGGCTCAACAGGCTCTTGTACCAAAGTTTCACAGAGATCAGGAGCAGCTGTCCTTCCCCAGGATGCTCTCCCCTCCTTTTACGGCTGCAGAGCCCCCAGTTCATTGGTTGGGCTGCTCTCTGTGCCCTGAAGCCCTGCAGTGCTGGGCTGGGCACCACCTGAATGCATAGCCCTGCAGCCAGGTGCAGCCAAACACCAAACACCACCTTCAGCAGGCTCTGGGCTCTAGTCATTTCTCCAACAACTTTAGAAGCAGGCTATTTTTTTAAAACCATTGAAGAAAAAGCCACTAAGTTAGCTTTTAAGTCAATATGTGTAATACACCACAAGCCACCTGCCCCTCAGTGAGGCCCCACTGCCATAGCTTTAACTCTTATTTAGCTTATCAAAAGGATGTCAGAAGGCTTATGCAAGTTCACCTCTAATGTACTCGTTATCCTCTTAGGAGCCACTGAATGAAATGTGAGTTAATGAATAACACAGTAGGAATTATTTCATTATCCCCACGGTGAGAGAGAGCCATCTAATTCTTGGCTATGATGTCAGACTTGAGAACCAGCCAGTGGTACTTACTCAGGCCTCCACTGCTCACTCCGCTGCTACAGCAATGCTGTTCCCAGGGAAAGGCTGCACTGCCAGAACATGCAGCAAAGCTGCTCCTCAGCAGCCTTAGGAGGAATTAAAGCAGCAGGAGAGAGGAACTGGAGCCTGCCATTCTGCTCCCAGAGAAGTTTTTAGCAGCATACATTTAATGTCCGGGCCTGGCACAGGTATGGAAATCAAGGCAGCAGGAGCATGTCAGGTCTCCACATTCTCCTCTTGCCTTACATCCACTGTTACAGTGTCAACACCACTTCAAGTTACCACTTGTCACCGGCACTAAGACAACCTGTCTATTAAACCCCCTCAGAAACCCAGGACACTTGAAGAAAAGTCTGAAGCGAGGTATTGATCCTTCAACAGTCATTGGCAATCCCATTTTCTGGCATTCAAGGCTATCTCACTTCACTTAGTTACACTAAGACTTCACACTACAGAACTTGATGCCTTATGGCAGAAGATGTTCACTGCCCTGTGAAAAACACCCACCTCCTGCTAGTACAGGTGGCAAGGAGGGCAACTCCAAGAAAGACCAAGTCCTCCTTCAGGTCATCAAGACATTTGCCTACAATAACAAACTAGCTTTAGATTACCTGAAGAGTTTGTATCTTCAAAAGACTAATTCTGTCAAGGAGACCAGGCAGCATAAGAAAGTGTTCAGAGCTGATACTTTACTGATCCCCTAACGACGAAGGCCACCCTCACTGCCATCAGGACAGCTGTGCTGGGCAGTGCCCTTCAGAGAGTCTGGCTCTTGGGACACGTGTCCCTTCCTCCCACAACACCCCCATACTTCCTTGATATTATACAGTCAGAAGCAGGAAAGCAGCAGACATCTGAACAGCTCACCCCAATCCATCACAGCCTGCAAGTATTACTTACCAGATGTTCACCTCTAACTACCTGACTGATGAGGAATAAACTAGTACACAAGTGAGTTACAAACCTAAGCAAGAGGAAAAACCAGAAAGCCTGGGAGACGGTTCTAGTTTCCCATCTGCATGAGAAGTCCACCTCCCTGACATGTCACACACAACAAGGAGCCCAACATAGGCAGATCTCTGTGCATGGACTGCAGAAACTGAGGTGTGTTCTCTTCCTAAGGAGAGATCTACCCACACCCTGCAGCTTGCACTCACTCTGAACAGCCACACAGCACTGGGTCTGTGTGACACGTCAAAAGCAAAGGGTAACTGTGCCACACTCCTTATCACACTGAAAGAAACACTATCTCTAAGCTCAGCACATGCTGTTCTGTCATTCTCACGAGTGTGCACATGCAAGATGTATTCATAGTCAAGTCCTGGCATCACAATCACTGCCATGACTGCAATGCTGCAGTATATTTAGAATGGCTCTGTTAATACTACAGCTCACTTTAGTGATGTCATTATGGCGTTCTAGCCTCCAAACCCACTGTTGTCCCATAAGCATCCACCTTAAATTCTTCAATCATTGCTCAAAACACCAATAGTTAAGACACAATACCCACAATACAATACCCATTAAGACACAATAACCCCTGGCAGTATCTGCAAAATGGATAGAAAATTCAGTAAGATAAACTATGAGAAGTTGGCCTGGGGGCAAGCTGCTGTTATAAGAAGCTTCTGATCCGGCATGGAACAGCATGTGCCTGCACATGAAGACCATCAGTGAGCAGCACTGTCCGAGCCCGTGCCGAGGAGCTCCCCCAGCAGGGAGTGCCCACTCACCCAGGAGCTGCTCTGCAGGGCACACAGCAGTGCTTCAGCCTCCACAGCTGGGAATCAGTGCCTGAAGTAGGCACAGAACACAGAGGGAGGTAAGAAACAAGCTCTGGCTGCCACTCAAGAGTGTGATGGGATGGAAGTGGTGTGGCTGTGAGCCCTCGTTCTGACTGGCACAGTGATACTGCCTAAGTTTGACCACGTGCTTACATTCCCCACTGAGTCAGAGCTGTCCTTACACAATACATCCAAGTTCCTCAGAGCTGTTCCGTGGGCCCTTCAGAGCCTGGATCTACACCACTTCTACAGCTGTGTTGGTTCATCAGCCTTTCATGCCAACAAAACTGCCAAAGCCACCTGCAGCCAAAAGGTTCATCTCTCCTGGAAGCATCCTCTGTGCCATGGCCATGCCAGCAGTACACAAAAACTGCCCCAGAGACCTTAAGGAAGATTCTTTTCACCAAAAGTCAGATTCTTGTGTCTGATATTGTCCCTTCTAATTTGAAAGTCTCACATTCTATCCCTTAGTAAGCAGTTCTTACCTATTTTGGACACCCACTTCAGAAGACAGATACATACTTGATGTATTAAGCATGTACTGATTCAACTGTGTGGTCTGATGGGAGAACAGGAATATCCAACTGTCCTTAACTCTGCAGTTTCCAGCTTAAATACATCCAGACAGACTCACTAGAAGGAAGTAAACAATGTCATCCAGACTGTCTGGGGAAGCATCAGTGATCTAAATGTGTAGCTGCACACTGCAGGTTGGGGTTCAAAAGGGAACAGCAATTCAGACATTCCCTCTGAGAACAAAACCAACTTTTGTCCTCAATAGCTGATGATTCTTCCACTATGATTCTCTCTCAAACTCCAAGATTTTTATACCATTAAGCAGTTGCCTAAGTGAGAGTCAGTTATAAAGTCATTTTATCACCACCACTATTTTCTCAAAGCTTAAAAATTAAATCAAGTCCTCCACTGCTGAAATTTTCATTACCAGGAAGCTGCAGTAATGCTTATTCCATTATGGTTATTGGGTTGTTCTCCCAATACGATAACTCCATCAGTTCCATGCTTTGAGTTAATTATTATTGCTTTACTGAGGTAAATGCAAACAGAAACCTAAAGAGCATGGAATTAACAGTAGGAAACCAAGCTCAGCTACTTAAAGATAAACCAAATACTTCATGATCACCTGCAAGTGTCAGGGAAATTCTCACAGAGCTCTCATGTGTATGAGAAATTAAAAGCCCTCGTGATTAGAGCTTCACAGAAGGGCTCCAGGAAGATTATACAGTGAGGTAAAGACTCAGTCTTTTTCCTGTATCTAGACACTTGAGATTAGCAAAGAAGAAAGGTTTATTATATTACAAAATAACTAGAAATTGGATTGCAGTATTTCCAGAACATTGTCAGATTCTCTCAGCAATAAAGCATAAATAAGCCTGAATGATTCCCTGGAGACTCCACCAAACCTCTGGAAATTCTGTGGAGCTTCTGATCAGAAAGCACCTCCAGTGGTACCCTTCTCCCACTGGACGGGGGGAAAGGAGCTGCAGCACCCACCAGCCCAGCACCCAGGGGAGTTACACTGCCAGGGCCACCCCTGGAACTGTCCAAACAAAAGCCTCCCGTGAAGCTGCTGCTCTGAGATGCTCTCACTGCTGCCCAGGGCCTGTGAACTGCGGCACTGAAGTGGCTGCCCCACAACAATGTGCTCCACTTCAGGAGCAGCTCACAAATCAGTGAATAGACAATGCAAAGAGCCATTCAAGTGTCAGTCCTCGAGTCCGGCCAGGACAAAGTGCTTTTTGTTTCTGTCTTTGAGATCCTGACGAATCAAAACCAGATTAAGTGTGCTGGCAGAGCGGTTCTCCCTGCCAGACGATACGTGATGCCGCGGCAGGGAGCGGGCAGTGCTGTGCAGGAACTCGGGCCGGGCACACGCTCTGCCCTCCCTGGCACAGCCTGGCGCGGCTCCTGCCTTCGAGCCCATGGGAAACCGACAGGGAATCGCTCTGCTCGCGGGAAACCACCGCAGAAATAGAAACCAGGGGTCCTGGTTGTATTGGGAAAGAACATCAGTAACAACATTTAGTGTTGTTAGAGACAGAAGGAATCTCTGCCTGAGCAGAGTTCCCGCTGAAGGCTTTACTACCTTCAGGGGAAGGTAGTAAATCTTCTGAAATAGATACATTTGTGTTTTGCACAGGTTCTCAGCATTATTTTTTGGCAGCTCAGTGACAAAAACAGTGTTACTGAGTAACTCTCCGGTATGGAGTTCCAGTGCATTAGTCCTCCCTGCTGAATTAAATACACAACCACATTAACACCCACAGATCCAAGAGCCCACTACTCCATAACCCACAAGGACTAAGCACATTTTATCTGTGGAAAACACATGAAGGGTTATCAAGCAACATATCAAATCTTACCACAAATACCAAACAAACCCCAGCAATTCAACTGTTTCAGTTAACAATTAATAAAAGCTCTAAGGAAAAGGAATGCACCTGCTTCCACTTCCTACATAAATCTCAAGTACAACTCGAGCCATACCACAGATACAGAACAGCGTTGGGAGCTGCACTTCCGAGGGATAATCTGAAATTGGCAGTAGCAAACCCTTTCAGCATTGAGGCTTCCCTGTGCCAGGAGCTCAGCCCAAGACCCCGGTGCCACAAGGCTGACGGATCCTTAGCTCCTGAGCCACAGAACCCAGGGAGCAGCCCTGTTGCTCTGCACCCATCCCAGGATATCTCCCCTGCCCCACTGCTCTGAGCCAGCAGCGTCAGCACGGGCACCATTTACCTCCAGAAACACAATAAAGCCCTGCAGCAGCACTTGTTAAAAGCTTCACTTGCAGTAACCCTGGGCTAGAAGGGTTAAAAGCCCCTCCAGAGGATCAGTCTCGTCCTGCTGAGACTGCACCTTACACTTGGAGGATGCAAGGGCTGACAACACAGAAAAAGGAGAAGTTGCAGATTTCTACCTACAATCTGTCTGCAAGGAACACTGTCCCTGCTGACAAGGAGTTAAAGGGAGAGAAAGAACAGCGTTTGAGTTGTGATGAACTTAACTCACTAACTCAAGTAAGAGCATCATTTTTGTGAAAGGTTTACACCAAGCTATCTCAAAATACTAAAAAAGGATATAATTCAAGCCTGCTGTTCAACACCAAACAAATCTGCTACTTCTCCGTTTGAAAATTCAGTGAGGCTTCAAAGTAGGACAACCCTAAGTAGATAAACTAGAAGACTTTTTCCTCACTTCAGAATGGAAGCTTTCAGACTCTTCCATCCAACCTACTTCGTTTTTAAGATATTCCAGCACATGTTATTCACCCAGCCTATTTTGTTGAGATGAGAAATTAGTAAGGACTTTCCCCCATTCCTCCCCAAAAGAAAGCCTGTAAAATTGACATCAGAGACATTGTAAAATATATCACTTCAAGATAAGGCTCAGGTTGGACACTCATCTCAAGTATTTCAACAAATTTCCAGGATTTCCCAAAAACTCACCTGCAGACCAGCTCTTAAATCCTAATTTAGCAGTTCCACTGTACATAAGCAAAACTGAAGAATGAAGAAGGTGTAGCAAGACAGGCACAGCTGCTTGTTCACTACAGGTCACATTTACTTCTTTCTGCTAAAGGAAAACCTACCTACCCAGTGAGTTCTGAGTGGCACACACCTTGGTATTTAAATAACTGAGATCTAGAGATGTGGGGCAGAGGTGAACAAGCAGGAGTTAACTCTTCAAACAAATGCAGGTTTTAACTGGATAAATTCCTACCCTACACTTGGAGTTTAAAGGTTACAAAAAGCTCAGTGTTGGAGGAACAGATCAGCACCAGGCAACAGGCTTTTTATAACATGGCAAAGATGCTCTGAATTCCATGTAGAGGCTGAGCTGTCACTCACACAGCTTGATCTATGGATTCCCAACTCCACAGAAAGGTTCACACTTTCTCTTTCACATCCTCACATGCAATAAGCTGCCAGTATGTTGTTTAACCCGAGCTAAAATGTTATTAAAAAATAATCAAAGTAGCCAAGTCAGGACTGTTGAGGGGTCACAGGTGGAGCTGCTTCTCAGGAGTCACCTGACAAGCAGCAGATTCTTCAGACAAGTTTCAAGCCATCAAATTTGTTTCAACATGTACAAACTCTGCCAAGTCAAGTCTTTCACCGACACTCACCATGAGGTGACCCAGGGGACAACACAGGGCACAACCAAGTGCTACTGAAACAAGGTGCTGGTTGTGCCTTCCTCCCAGACATGAGGGATGCTCTTGGTTCTACCACAGCTGATCCCCACTCAGCTGCACAAGCCCTCTCTGAACTGACCCAAGGGTATTTCCTCACCTTCTGAATTTTAAGTAGTTACAACAGTTAAAAAGATCTTAACACCAACTCCACACAGGACTCAAGTTCTTCCTCCTAAGTCTTCCAGAGTCCAACAGGAGGCTTGAAGCCCTAGAAAACAGGTGCTGCAACACCAGCTTGAAGTTTATTGCTCATCAATCCATGGAAGCTCAAAAGCTGACCTTTGGCAAGCAGCAAAACCCCAGCCGGCTACACCTGCAACTGCACCACAAATGTGCCTCAGAACAACACCTCCAGACTCTTGAAAAACTCAAATAAATCAGCAGTAAAACCACCAAGACTCACCAACCCACCTGAACAGGCTGGAGTGTTCTCTGCACCCCCAGAAGTGGGTATTGTGTTCCAAAGCCAGCCTGGAAATTCAGACTGGCTCTAGGAATTCTTTAATTGCCTTGGCAAGAGGCAGTATAAAAATCGTTGAGTTGAAGCACATAAATCAGGTTTTGAGGGTGTTTTGGCATGAAGCCTTTCTTTAAACTGTAAGCTTAACTAGATTCTCCCCAGCCCACCTGCGTATTTCTAATATGGCAAATCTAGCACAAAAACTTCAGTCCTTTCTTGCCCTTTTTGTGATACAAGTCACTTCAGACCACCTTCTTTGGCTTATTTTAACTTACCACTCCTTGCTTTTAATAACAAATGTTATTAGACCTGTAACATATTTATAAAAAAAATTTTTCTCAACAAGTACATGACTTGGTCTGATGGGATTAACACATGGTAGAAAAGGTTTATGATGAGACTAAAAACTGAATTCTGTTGGAAGAATCAGAAAAAGTAAACACAGTAGTTAGAAATACTTAGAAATAGAAAAGGAAAAAGGTAAACTGAGCCACATTGGAATCTTAGGGCTCTTGAAATATGTTCAAGTCTGTGAGGCTTAGCCCTGCTGTGCCTCTACTCTAAATACCAAACAGCCTGGGTCTAGGAGCAAGAAGGGAGGGGATCTGCATCCAGCAGGGGCTGGCAGGTAACCCCTGTGTGTGAGCAGTGGGCCAGCTTCGGGCAGCTGGACAGTTTAGAAAGCTGCACAGGAACTTGAAATATTAATGTTTAGCAAAATAAGCTACAGGGCACAGCAGCATGTAACTCACTCTTTAGGGAGCTGCCAACTGTTTCCTGCCCGACCCGAGCAAATCAAGTGTCTTATGCAAGAGGAAAAGTCTTCATACCTGAGTGCTGAATGGGAGCTCGGCGGGCTCGGGCATGATGCAACAGCACCATTAACTTTAATAGGGCTGCGCTCTGGGCGTGACCCTCGCAGGAGGGGAGCACCGACACCGGGGCCTTACACAAGCAGCTCAGAAAAAACCGGTCTTAAAAAGGAAAGCAAGAAAGAGCTCTTATTGTCTCTGTCATACCAATCTTACACTTGTCGAATGAACCAAAATCCTTTGTCCACAGCTCCCTGGGCTGGCTCCTCCAGGTGAACACCAGACCCACCCAGCTCAGGTGTCAGCAGGGGCAGGGATGGACCCAACCACCCTCCACAGCATCAAACAGGTTGCAAGATTGCTGATTACAACAGCAGGTTTGGCACTGCTTTCTTCCCCCTCAGTGAATTACTACAGAACGCCCATCCTCAGCCCCTCACACTGTTTGGTTATCGCCAGCCCTTCAGGAGTTCACAGGAAGAAGAGCCTGTGCCATGAACACATTGCAGAGAGGCTGGAATGCCCCAGCAGGGGAAAGCTAGACAACTCTCCAGCCAGCCTGCCAGTCAACACCTGAGAAGGAAAAGAGAATTTGCCTGGAGTAATGAGCTAAGTATAGAGACAGCAGGACTGCAGCGCCCCAATTACCTCTGCAGCTCTTCAGAGGCAGGTGAAACACCTGGGGAGGCAGCCACTGAACACACTCCAAGAAAGCAACGCTGATCTCGTGCTGAAAGGACCAAATTCTGCAAAAGCAGCACCAAGAGCCAAGACCAGCACCTTGCAACTCCCTGCAGTCTTTTTACCATCCTCCTCATTACCAGATTTCAGCACTCCAGGAAATGCTAGTCTATTTTAGAAAACCCCTTGCCCAGTCCTCTCCCCAGGTCCGTGGTTAGCAGTCACCCTCATCAAATGCCAGCACTCATCCTGTCATTACAAGCCAAAATTCCAGTTCGACATGTGGAAGACATTTTGGGTGCAGTTCCGAAAGCCTGCAGAACTGAAGGGGGGAAGGTAACATGACAGTAACCAGGCATGCTGGTACTATTATGCAGCTACACAAGAGAAGCTACTACACTTAGAAATAGACTGTTAATGAATATTTATTATTCTTTCACTTTAATAATGGTTTATGAGTATTACTTCTACAGCTATAACCCCACTGATGTTCGTGTGGTCACAGATTCTGAAAGAAGGACCTACAATTAGCTGTACCACCAGTTTTCCTGCAAGGAAGTTTCCCTACAATCCCCTAGTACATGGTTTGAACACTGTAGGCACCCTGAACATGCAGGTGTAGTGTTAGTATATTGAAGGTGAAGTACTTTTTAAAATGAACTTGTGAATTTTAGAGCAGATATCTGGTGTCCTTACTTACTTACAGCCTAACTGACCACATGGTTTTGTCAGAGCACAAAATATTCAACACTTGGCCATGGAGCTCCAAAACTGAAAATTTCCATGTGGCTTCTCTGTGCAGTCCCACTCTCCCCATCTGTTATGGACAGGGATGCTCTGCAGCAGGGAAGTACGCTAACCAAACACCTCCAAATCATGTGATACTCATGCTTGAGTCTGAAGGGATTAAGAGATTCCAGCCCAAAGTAAAAGAAAACAAGCAAGCTATTGTATTCTGCATTAGAACACAACTATGCCTTGACCATAATCCATCAGCCAAACCCACAAGGAAAGCTGAGCAGACCTCAAAATATTTACCTTGTTCCATCTTCCTCCTTTTTCCTCAGAGAGTTCAGATTTTCCCAAAGTGCAAAAAGGTGCATTCTTTTGGAAGTTACTCAAAGAAAGGTTCACTGAACATAGACAAAGATGATAATTTAATCATAATGGGTATCCAACCAGAATATAATGCCCTGTTCACAGCAAATTCCTGCTACCAGCAGTGAGAGAAAATTAAGAATCTGAATTCTCAAATGTACTCATGACTAGTATGTTCACCAATCAGCACACAATTAAGCATTCCTGTTCTCTAATTGTAAAGATGAACACTTGTTTGATACGGATTAGTCATTAATTTGATGAAAAGCTTATCCACTCTTAAAAAAACACATGCACAGTGTTTAGATGGAAAGGTCTTCAGGCAGAGGCAGTAAACTTGTGAGTTTACACTTCACTTGCTTTCAGCTTTCACTTGTTAAAGGAAAATAATCAAAATAACCTGGAAATGCAATCTGCTTAGACATTTTAGTCAGGTTTCGTGGATCAATGCCTACATTACACTATTTGTTCTCAGAAATGGGGGGAAAAAAAGGAAATTAAGAAAATTCAAATACAATAATACAATCAAAGCTATGAGGTCAAAACACAGAAAATTGTTTCTACTCTGGTCAGACCACAGCAAACTGGCTGCAGAGTGCAGAGAGACATGTCCTCACATTACTTTCCAAGCACAGCTGCCCTGTGATATGGCAGGTGAGTTTTCTTCTCGCTGCCTCTCATTGTGGCTCTTCTGTTATTTGCCAGGAGACAGACAAGCGTCTGAAAAGCCTGAACTCAGAGACCCACAGAACAGAAGTCACCTTTGATAACAGTAGTTTTAGTTAGAAAAGACACCACAGGCTGGAGGCAAGCAAACTGAGGGCAGTTTCCAGCTCCAACAAATCCAGCACTAGGTCTGGTCTCAGAGCAAACACCCCACTGAGGATGCAGCAAACAGCACAACTTCCCAGCATCTCATTCATCTCTGCTTTAAGTTTCAATGATAGCAATTACACCCTGGCAGGGAATAAGCAGAGCTTTCCCGGGTACACATTTAGGCTAATTACAGCTACAAGAGATGGAATCACACAGCCCCAGCACCTGGCTCGCTCCCTGTCCTCGTCTTCTTGCAGAGAGAACAGGGAGAGTCAGGCTGTTGGATCCCTCCTAACTACCAGACATGATATTCCAGGGAAACACTTCCCACCAATTCTAAACCTAGAAATTCCAATTCCAGACCTAGAGGCAGGTACTTCGGGATTAAACTCCTTCTGAAAGGACAGAGTGATAGGACAGAGTTTAATACTAGCTCAGCTGGTAGACTGGATCATTCTGACAACTCCTGTACAACACTTCTGAGGTTTCACTTCAAAAGTACTGAAAGTTCCCACGTAACACCTACTGTAAGATGCTGAAGGTATTAAGGCTCCACAGTCATAAGCAGTTCCAATAGTTCAAATAAATTGTTCTTAACCTCTGTGTGCTCAGTTTTTTTGTTACTACTTTAACTCAGCCTTCAGTTCCACTCAGCTCTTCAATGCTTTTAACTGTGACTTCCAGCAACGAAATAACCAAAATCAATATTCTAGTAGTCTACCCTTGACCTATACTGTGCTAAACTCCACATGACAGAAAGGCTCGAAGGAAGATCTGGTTTTCCATCTGTTTTCTGAAATCCTGCCACCAGCTGTATGGAAACCCCCAAAACCAAGAACCCTACGTGCCCAGAGGAGTGAAGGAGAACTCTCAGAGGAACTGAGGAGTCACACTCACAGGGCCTGGGAGTGTGATGATGCACATGAGCCCTGCATGAAGGGTTGCTCTCAGGGTGAGCTGGGGAGAGGCTCTGCAGCGAGTCCTGCCTCTGCTCAGCTCTCCAAGGGCACTCAGGAGCCAACCCAGTGCACCTTGTCTTCACAGACTCTGTCAGCCTACACAGATGTGACTTCAGTCCTCTCCCCCCTTACGTGCCTGGGAGCAGTTTCCCCCAGGCACTTCCACAACTGGAGAAAGCAGCAAGAGAGAAAACAAGTCTCATTCTGTCACGAGCCTGCCCTTTCCTGGCTGATAGAGGAGTCAAAACCTTCTTTTATAAAGGCACAGGGAAAGAGAAACTATTTTTATTTCTTCCTGAAGCTCTGTCCTCCCAGGTAACACCACAGAATTAATGCTTTGATTATAGCCCTAGTTTCCAGTCCCAAAGTTGGAGAAGCAAATGAGGCCCACAAAAGGGCAACATAAAACTGTTCTAACAGTGTTTCTATAAATAATGTCTATACCAGGGCACAAATCTCTGGTATTGCAAAGAAAAACTACAAACACTTAATTATGGCAATGCAGCAGCCTTCCTCCATAAATTCAGCCTGAAGTGCATTACTTCCTCCCATACTGCCTATATGTTCTAGAAACTAAATCTCTGAGTACCAGAACAATCCAAAATATCAGAGACTATTAGACCTGTATATACAAAAGACTTCATCACACAGACAGGCACCCTAGAGATCTATTTCATGCTACTTTGCTTTCAGAAATCTCCCTTAAAGAAAGGTTTAAACCATTTTTACTGGTTTTCTCTGATGAAAATCTTAAAATTGGGTAAGAAAGACCATAAAAGAGAGCTTTTGGTAGAAGTCTTAGCCATGGGGAAAATGTAGAGCATGAAACAAGCACATACAGGTAGTAAGTTACTTTGACAGCATGGTTTCCCTGAAAAAGTAGGAAGCTGAGATCATAGTGAAAAAGTCTTTCTCAATTCTTTTCACAGTAAAGGCTAAACCTGAGAGGTTGGACCTGGAACATCTGCTAGAGATAGTCCCAGTAAAGAACAACTTCAGTTCTGAAATTAAACCAAGGCAATGTGACTCTGCAGATGATCCAGAAGGGACTGGACTAAAATCAAATGGAGGGAGCACAGAACATAGAGCTGAGATCCACACACACCACAGGAAGGATGAAGACAGTTGAATATCAAAGTAACAAAACACAGTCCTTCCTACATGGATACTGACTGCCTTCTAGGCCAGGATCCAGAAGCTCCAAGCACCCCTTGCTGTCCAGCCTCCTGAGTGCAAACATTTGAATGTTGCCTGTAACAGTCTCCCTACAAAGAACACGGCCTTGCCAGGGTGGTGGGCTGTTCTGGCTGCCCTTCCCAAGGAGCCAGGAACTAACACTAAGTTTCAGATTTCATTCCAGCTTCAAGCCAGTTCCACAGGCAACAGGATAATTTTCCAAGCTAAGCTCAGTCTAGCACTAGTTCTAATGCTTCACCAGATACACAAGAGCTAAAAACCTGAGGCTGACCATTGCCACGCTCTTTGCACACTGCAGAATAATCTGGTGAGCAACCAATGCCACAGAAGTCAGTCAAAGCATCAGCCTGATCAGCATCTCAGGTGAAAGCTGAGCAGAGCAAACCCAACTTCACTTCCATCGTGGTGAGTCAGTCCCTCACAATGAACACTGAAAGCAACACAGAGATGTGCTGAGCAAGGCAAAGGACAACTTGCTTTGCTTGTCACCTGCAGTGCTTCTCCAAGCCTTGGTTTCTTTGATGTTCTGTCCTCTTTCAACACCAGCCTGCAAAGTTACATTTTAAGGTATTTTCAAGTCAATATTTTTGGTTAAATTTCTCTAAAAAAGGAGTTTAATACTACTCAAGATCCATTAACATGTATTACTGAGGACACATTTCATTACTGGCATGACTGGTGATGTACAACAGCCTGCCCCCAAGCCACTGCTGCTTTACAGCTTTTCACTACATTCCTAGTCAAGAGGAAAAATACCAGATCCATTTGTCTAAAATCAAGTCCCACTGGAGCTTGTTCAAAGTATTCACTTTCCGGAAGTGGCAATACTTCCATACGGCAGCTTGTACAGTTTAGTTACAATATCACTGAACAAGGGCCATCCAGCTTCAAGTCTTCTGAAATCCAACTCTCCCAAGGAAGGGCAAGAGCCCCCTGTTCCTTCAGAGCCAGGGGTTCTTTCCCCCTTTCTCAGAGTTCCACCACCTACATATGATTACAATGTCATTAGCTGCCTCACTCAGGCAGCCACACACACCAATTCCAAACAGACTTCCACTGGATCTTACCATGGTTACCCTGTCACAATGATCTTCAGCACAAGCACCTATAAGGGGTAAAGAAGGATCCATAAAGTCTGCTGTTCCACCCATAAGGAGGAGCAAAACATCTGAAATACCCAGTTGCCCCCAGTAAGCTCTGGACAGCACACTCCCAGTTACCAGCTTGACCGGCAGCCACATTCAGGTGCCAAACCAACTGCTGCTTTCTGAACTTCACATTAAGATTCCAAGTTCCTGAAAATGAACCAAAGCTAGGAATCAGCAATTGTATTTTAAGGGAAGCTTTCACAAACAGTGCTTCTCGCTGGGCATCAGTGACTCCATAAACACCTTCCCCATTTCAATGAACGTTCCAGAAAGCACCGTTTGCCCTCCCTCCAGCTCACTGTGCGTGGATCTGCAGGTCCAAACCTCCCTTACTGGTACTTGCTGAAGGTGAACAGAGCACCTCTGGCTCAGAGCAACACAACCTGACACCTCCTAACAGACTAAAGGTGAGAGATACCACTGGTTGCAACAAGATCATGCCACTTTTCTTCCCTGCCACTACTGCCTGTAGCTCTGAGCAGCAGGGACAGACTCAGGGCTTCCTTACGGGATGAAACATTACCCTGGAATCACTACAGCCAGCTGGGGTTCACCCCCCTCACACCACCACCAGAAACCACTAATCAGCTGAGGGGAAGAGCAGGTCAGGGCTACTCATGCTGCAGTTCATCATTAGATTTCTATGGTATTGAGCCCATCCTGTTAGTGCTTCTCAGCTGCTCCTCCCAAAGCAAGGGGACAGAGTTTTGGCTGTTCTGCTGACAATTACACACTGAACAAGGGCAGTTCACACCAAAGGAGGCTGTGGTTTGTGACCTCTGCCCATCCCACAAGCAGCTGACAATGCAAGTCAATGCACCAGACTGGACACGACAATCCTGCACCATCCAGGGCTAATGCATCCCAGGGAGAAGCTGTAAAGCACCAGGAGCTGAGCTCTCAGTAAAAGGTCACCATTTCAAATCCCTGAATTACCACCAGCTCCACTTTGAGGTTTCATGCAAGCCACTCAGCCAGCCTGAAATTTTGAAGCACTACATAGAAATAGTTGTCTTTTAATAATCCAGTTAATTCACAAGAATTATAGCACGAATTGAGTGCTAGGCACATTCCTGGAGTTTTCCTGACAGCACTGGGAAGTTACGACACCAATATCTAGAAAAAGGGTGGAATTACAAGTCATGAAGCTCATTTCTCAGAGTTTAAAGCCCACATGGTATCTAACAGGCAGCTCTTTACACCACCAGCCACTCAGACTAGAGACAAATGCAGAACAGTTGCACATTCTGGCTTAGACAATTCATTACCTCAAAGGTTATTTTGAAAGAAACATGAATTATTACTTTGACTCAGCCAGTGAAAGCTACTATGAAACAAGTGCATGTTTAAGTATCTGGACGTTTCCTTCCAGTTCACAGCATTTGATAAGCACCAATGCACTATTTGGAGTCACGTGCTCTGGAAGGCACCACTGATACCAAGCAGAAGGGTCCTATCTCATTATATCCCATTACACTTCCCAGTAGGAAGCCACTAGGGCAGGAACAGCCACCATAGCCTTTGATCTCTGCAGGTCAAGAGATCTGGAACTCCGCACTGGATGCAAACCCAGCTGCTCCCCACGGAGACAATTCCTCTTCCTTGCTACATCTGACTTGCCTGTTACTCCAGCAGCCTAACGATACCCTTCTCCTTAAGTTACTCCTTTTTTCCAGGTTAACTGCCAGCAAAACACTGCACAGCCCCATTCCTCCTACTCCTGAAAGCTGACAACATACTTCTCTCCACCATCCTGGGCTGCACGTAGGTGGATTGAGATGTGAGATAAAATACTGTATCCTCTATTTCAGAAGCTTGGGCATGCTCCGTTTCTATCTCCCCTCCAGCTGCAGATGGCTATTTTTATGTAAAAAATAAATAAAATAACATGAGAGCTTATCAAGCTGACCTACTCCACCTCTGTGGTACCATTAGTGGGTTGCATGGCAGGTTACTTAAGCAGGTTACCATTGATATTTTAATAATTGCTAGTACAGTTGATGTAATGAATATTAACAGCACCCTGGATAAGCACCTATGGCACTGCCAGCAAGAGAACTCACCTTGGCCCTCTATATTTCACTCCCATAAACTGAGGTAGGACAAGAGCACCTTTCAGTGCAATCACTCAGAAACCACCACGGGTTGGCCAACACCACCGTCTGTGCCCCTTTGCCCCTCCCCAAGCTCCACAGTAGGCACAGAAACACTTGTCACTGAAGCACTTTAGACCCTCATGCCCTGCCTTCACTTATCTGCACAAAGTTTCAACACTTACAGCTCAGTATTTCCTGTGCTAGCAAAGAAATCTTCCAAACCACTGAGATCAGTAACAGCTGAAGCAAAGCAGGTATCAGATGTCAGTCTCCTCCCCTTGAGTTTACAAGCATTCCTTCATAAAAACTCCTTCACCTTCACTGAAAAAGTTCATTTTCAAATACCACATGCTTTAGTAAAAGACAAAAGGCACCTCAGCTCTTTATCTAGAGCTCAGAGCATGACAGGTATTACAACAAACCTGTCATAGCTCCTTCTGTCACACTGCTGTCCCTTCCCAGTGGACTCACCAAGGCGTGCAAATATGCCTTTATATTCACCAGAAAGCCAAGCTGCACCTCCACACTCAGCACTGCCTGACGTGATTCACTAGAGCAGCTCTTTTCTTCTAAAAGAAAGCCTTACTGACATGGCTACATCACGCAAAACAAACAGGTAAAGCACACAGGAAAGCGTCTGTAACACTTGAAGTCTGCAAGAGATACAAGCTGACACCCAACCTTCCCACAGTGAGGAGGGAAGTGTGCACGGAAAGGAAAGAAATCAATTTCCTGTACAGAGATGTGAAGAAACACCAGGTCTCATCTGCTGATAAAAAAAATATTCTGTAAAAGAACAAACAAGAGCGGCACCAACTTCAACGCACAAACTTCAGCTCCATGTTGGGGGCAAAGCACTTACCAAGGAAGGGCAACATCTGCTCAGCCCCCAGTGAAAGAAAGGACAGGACTGTCAGGGGGAACACGGAAGAGGCGCAATTAAAGCCCCGACACCATGTAAATAAAAAGCCTCAGCAAGCCCCGCTTACAAAAGCACGGGAGCCCGGCCCGGCGCAGCCGAGCAGCGCTGACACCCGGCGGCCCCAGCAGTCCAGCAGGGACCGGCGGTCGCCAACAGCGCGGGACGATCCCGGCAGGACCGGCGCTTCCACGGGGGCCGGCGACCCTCACGGGGGCCGGCCATCCCGACAGAGACCGCCTATCGCGACGGGGACAGGCCATACCCACGGGGCCCGGCTATCCAGAGGGGGCCCGGCCATCCTCCCCGGGGCCCGGCCATCCTCCCCGGGGCCCGGCCATCCTCCCCGGGGCCCGGCCATCCTC
>JAWWMP010000036.1:1409068-1419358 GCA_035047865.1 Dendrocincla tyrannina
AGTCCCTGCCAGGAGGGGGGAGCCGGGGTGGGTCGGGCTCTGCTCCCAGGGAACAGGGACAGGAGGAGAGGGAACGGGCTCAGGCTGGGCCAGGGGAGGTTTATATTGGATATTGGGAACATTCCTTAATGCAAAGGACTGTCCAGCCCTGGCACAGCTGCCCGGGGCAGAGGAGGGGTCCCCATCCCTGGAGGGCTTTAAAAGCCCTGTGGTTGTGGCACTTGGGGACATGGGGCAGTGGTGGCCTTGGCAGTGCTGTGGGATGGTCTTGATGGTCTCAGAGGGCTTTTCCAACCTGAGCAATTCTGAGTTTCTGTGTCTGCTGGCTCTTCTGTGTTTGGGATGTGTCTGGCTTGGGCAGGTGGTTCTGATCAGTACCGGGGTGCTTTTCAAATGCGTTTCATTCCTACCTCTCCAAAAACAACTCGATGATTTCCTGAGAGTGCTGCTCTTTGTGTTGTATTTGCTTGTGTTTTGGGGGGAAAAAATAACAACATGGGTGATGTTAATGACTACTGCTGGTGAGGAGAGTTTAATGAAATCAGCCACTTGATTTGGTTTTTAGCAGATGATTTTTGGAACCTCAGCTGACAGGTACTGTTTGTTCCCCCTCTCTACAGATTAGCTTCATTTTATGAACTGGCAATTCCTGAGCTGGAATCTGCAATCAAGAAGAGGCATTATGAGGATAACAGGTGAGGAAGACTGCAAGGGCTGGACTTGGCTTTTCAGTGAGGCTTCCCAGGGCTTAGTTAAAAATTCACTTCATGCAGCTTTACCCATCCCTGCAGAGTCTTTCTGTCCTTTTTTATGCTGCTTCGAAGAGCTCTGAAGAGATGAGACCTGTAATTCTGAATTTTCCTGGGCAGTGGGGTGACTAATCATTTCCTTCAGTGCTGTGTAGGAAGGAATTTGATGGGAGGTGCATTCAAATTGTAACAAAGTGTGAGAACATGCAGGATGTCTCAGCGTACAGCTCGGGCTCCTTGGAAGGCACAGGCTGTGCTGGTGCACTGGGGGTATCTGTGTGGGGCTGTCAGGACCACTGGGAATTGGGACCAGCTTTGTTTGGAGCATGGATTTTCCTTAATGGCTGTGAAATGTCTCTGATCTCTGGTCTTTGCAGCAAGGAGATGATTCTGTTAATGCAGCTTCTCTTTTAGAAGGTTGACTCTGGCATGAAGGAAGGTGTGTTACAGGTTCTTGTGCTGGCACCAACAGTGTCTTTCGCTCTCTCTGAAGTGTTTTTGCTGATTTGTGGAGGAGGATTTCGCACTCCAGGAAGAAGATGATAGAAGTTTTTCACATCCTAATAAACCAAGTCTGTCTGCAGCCCATCTTAGAGAGCAGGTATTGGCACTTGGCTCTGTGCTCCCTGCCAGGTATTTGATTGCTGGGGGGGAAACTGTTTCCTCATTTGCAAATTTACTGGAGAAAATGAGCAGATACTGCCATTTGTCTTGGGGCTGCAGCCAAAGCCTTGGCTCAGATCAGGATTCTCTTGCCCTCTAAAGCAGGAATGTTCCAGAGGAAGCTGTTTGATCCAGAATCTCTGTGCTCCAAGGAGATTTCTAACCTCAGTTTATGGCTCAGCTGCAAATTCCAGTGGTGTGTGTAGACACTTAGGTTGAAACCCCATGTAAAAGTGTTGCAGAGTTAGAGATCACTGAAAACAGTCATTTTGAACCTGGATACTTGTGCCTTTATTAGTCTTTCCCCACTCCTGTTGGGAAAATTAAGTGATAGCTCTGAGTAATCTCAAAAGGAAGACAAGTGAAACTACCCTTTTAAAGTAGAGAAAAGAGGGGACATGCCCCAAAATCCTGCTGTACACTGGGGGTGGAGCCAGGGACCCAGATCTCGATTGCCAGGCTGCTGCTCCCTTGGGTAGGTCCCTCCTCACCGTGCTCCTCAGGGTGCTGGGGGTTGCTGCTCTCTGGGGCTCTTGTCTGCTTGAATGTTTCCCCTGCTTTGACAGCAGTAGAGCTGTCCAAGGTGAGCAGTTTGTTGGTGAAATTCATGGAATCACAGAATAACCTGAGTCAGGAGGGACCCCCTGAGTCCTGCTCCTGACTCTGCAGAGGAATCACACCGTAATTCCTTGGGAGATTGGATTTGCTTCCCTGCTTTCCTCTATAACCTGGGCTTTATCCCTCGGCCTGTCTGTGCTGTGAATCCAATCCTTCAAGGAGCAACAGCAGCCGTGCCTTTCCCTGCCTGCCTGGGACTGGCTTTCAGTACCTGCTGGAATATTGAAAATATCCCCAAACCAGAGGAATGTGTTCAGATCCCTCAGTGGTGAGGGCTGTAAATACTGCTGAGATAGTGAAGGGGAATGGCTTTAAGCTGAAGAAGGGCAGATTTAGATTGGATATTGGGAAGAAATCCTTCCCTGTGATTTGGGGAGGCCCTGGCACAGGTTGGGCAGAGAGGAAGTGTCCAAGGCCAGGTTGGATAAACTCGGAGCACCCTGGGCTAGTGGAAGGTGTCCCTGCCCGTGGCAGGGGTGGCACTGGGTGGGCATTAATGTCCTTCCCACCCAAGGAACGTGGTGCCTGTGGCTGGGCCTGGTGCCTCAGCAGCACGGGATGGTTTGGGCACTGTGACCAAGAGGTTCTTGCAGAGGTGAGCACACACTCTCTGGGAGGTGCACTGGTGTAATCCCAAGACGTATAATAAAGGCACAATTACAAAAGCACTACACACCCTTTTCGTTGCAAGTCTGAGGCATCAAACTATTTGTAAAGCCTGTCTTGTAATCCTAACTGTGATACAGCTTTACATGCACCTGCATGGAATGTTTGCTGAAGCCATAAGAGAGACTTGTTTCCATTTGATCCTTTGCTCCCACGAAAGCCAAAAAGTGGCCTGAAGTCTGTTTTGAAATGGGGTTTTCCCTTGGTGTGTGAGTGTGACTGGTTTGGCTGGGGAGGCAGAACGTGCAGCTTGTGCAGTGGGGCAGCCTTGGCTCTGGGTGTTCACTCTGCTGTGTTTTCTGCAGCTGTGAGAATATTCAGCCATTTATTGAGGAATTTCTACAGATCTTCTCCTCAGTGCTCCAGGAAAGGAGGTGAGCCTGGCTGGAAGGAAGCCCGAGGGGAGGGTGCCTCCTTCCTCTCCATTCTTTCCAGCAGAATTGCCTGAGACAGCATTATGAGGCTTTGGGGAATTAGAAATCATTCCAGGTAGTTGGGAGAACTGCAGTGAGAGGATTTCAGCCTGCAGCACAGACCTCATGTAAAGGTGAGGAGGGTGTTGCATGACACTGAGGAATGTTATTCTTCACTCTCTTTAATCCAGGCTCTCAGAATGGAGAACAGCAATTTAGCCATTAGCTCCCTTGACAGGTTAGGCTGTTATTAGTGACCTGTGCTTTCCAGCTGGGGTGTCCACACCAGAAACATTAAACACTAGTGCTGGACATGCAGAGTGAGTGGCAGAACTGGGAATTCCATCTTGTGCTGGCATTCTGAGCATGTTCCCGTGATAAACTACATTTCCCTGTAATGCAGCAGTGCGTTACAGCCCCTCACCCCGGGAGGGTGTTCAGCTGGCTCTGAGGGCCTGGGGGGAGTGTTGCTGCAGTGTAGTGGGAGCAAAGTCAGGCCTGGCTGGAATCCAGGATTGGGTGAGAGGTTCTGTGTGTTCCTACCTGAGCTCTGAGGCAGTCAGGGAGGCACAGCAGGGGTGGGAGTGGTAATTAATTGAGTTCCACTGATTAAACTTGCGTTTTCAGATTTCTCCGTGACTACGATGAGCTGTTTCCCGTGGAGGATGATGTCAGTCTGCTCCAGCAAGCATCCTCCTCTCTGTATCCTTTGCTCTCACCTTGGGGTCTGGATTCCTTCACACCACTGACATTTCCACTGTTGCTGCCTCTGGTTAAGCTGCAATGAGGGCTGGAAAGTTTTCCCTTAAAAAAAGAAAGGAGAGGGGACAGTTGTTGCCCAGAGAAGCTGTGGCTGCCCCTGGATCTCTGGAAGTGTCCAGGGCCAGGTTGGACGGGGCTTGGAGCACCCTGAGCTAGTGGAAGGTGTCCCTGCCCATGGCAGGGGGTGGCACTGGGTGGGACACCATTCCATGGGTGTTGGTGTGGGCACAGGCTTGGGAGTTGCTGACAATCACAGTTACTCCAAGGCCATCTCTGAACATGCACATCCAGGAGTGTCCTTAATTCTGTGCTCTCAGAGATGAGACCAGGACAGCCTACATCCTCCAGGCAGTGGAAAGTGCCTGGGAAGGGGTGGACAGGAAAAAAGGACAAGTTGGGAGAGATCCAGCAGCACCAGCAGCATCTAATGGAGCATCAGCAATAGTGGAGAGCTCGGCTGAGGACAGGGAAGAGCTGGGGGCTGCCTGTGCACCGGGGGCTGAGGTGGGTACAGCTTCTGGGTGGGACAGGGCTCTGCTCTGTCTTCTTTGAGGGCTGGCTTGGTTTGCTCCATTTTGGAAGCAACATGAGATTTAGTGTCATTTCTGCCCTTTGCTGGATCTCAGAGCAGCCCCACATGCCTTGGGAAATGAGAACTGAATCTACACCTCAATCCCACTTTATCTCTGAGCAAATTGCTTGCAACTCCCATGGCTTGGGTTTTCCCTTGCTGGGGATTATTCAAATACTCTGCTTCATCCCTGCAGTTCATGTGCATGTTTTTAACTACACGGCTTTGAGGAAGGGATTCCCCAGGGTGTCCTTGCTGGCTCAGGGATGGACAAAAGCAGTTGTGTGCCCAAACCTGTGTCGTAAACCTTGTGTTGTTTAAACGGCTGATTTCTCTTCTCTTTACTCCTGTTTTGGAGCTCTTTGAGTTCAAACTCTGATAACCCAGAGTGCTGCTCTCCCTTATTTTCTGGACATTCCCGCCTGCTCTCAGTGCTGCCCCTGCCCAGTAACCACCCAGTAACCACCAGTTTGGTATCCACAGTGTGCTGGCGCAGCAGCCGCGCCCGCCGCCCGCGTGTCCGGCGTGGAGCTGGACTCCCTCATCTCCCAAGTGAAGGACCTGCTGCCTGACCTTGGGGAGGGATTCATCCTGGCCTGCCTGGAGGAGTATGGATACGACACGGAGCAGGTGATCAACAACATCCTAGAAGATAAGCTGGTGCCGTGCTTGGATAAGCTGGACCGAAGGATGCAAAGGTGTGGCACCTCTTCTGCTTGGTTGGTTGTCACTTAGCGTTGTTCTTACTGAAGATTCAGCACTTGCAGGGCTCTGAGAAGTTGCATGTGTGTGTTTTTGTGGTGGATGACTGCAGCGAGAGCTTCTCCTTGTCACCTGTCACAGCTTTCTGCCCTCGTGGTGTCCCTGCCAAGGAGCAGGACGTTCCCTGCTCAGTGTGTGAGTAGAGCAGGGCCTGGGTTGTGTTTTGTGACAGGGACAAAAGTACTTGTTTAAATGCTGAAATAAGCACCATTAAAATTTCATCATTGGGCCACTGGGCTGAGCAATAGAATATGTTGCCTTCCAAAGTTATTTTGCTGCAGAGTTTGGGGTCGTAGGTGTGAAAGTCCCTGGTGTCTTCAGGAAAGGGCATCTAATTCAGCTAATTCAGCTGCAACTCGACCTGCAGGGTCAGATGTGGTTATTTAACAGGCTGCTGGTTTGTCGGTGAATTCAGACCAGAGAGAGGTTGGAAATGGGAATTCAGGCCCGTTTTTGTGTGTCCTCTGACAAACTTGCCAGGCTTGTGCTGCTTGTACAGGGGCTGGAGAGTTTCTAGCTGGTGGCAGGATTGAGTTGTTGGAGTTTGTCTGCAGCTGTGAGTGTGTTTTTGTGCTGCACCAGCAGTTCCTGACAGAGTGTCAGGGTGGGAATGTGCTGTTTGTTCACATTTCATGGAGGAGTGGGCAGGCTGTCTCACTGTTACATTAAAGGGAAGCATCTTTATCAGAAAAATGATGTAAAAAAATCTCAGTTTTGCAACAATCTTGGTGCTCCCGCAGGCAGAGCTGCTGACTTTGGCACAACTGCTGCAGGGTGGGCTTTGGGAAGGGCTGGTTTTTCTGCAAAGCCAGCAGTTCAATGAGATAGAGCTGGAATTTTTTTTTTCCCTTGCCTTTTGCATCTTGAAACAAAGCTGTTGGTTCGATAGGAAACGTCCAGTTCTGGTTCCTGCTGATTTATAGTGAGCACAGCAGCATTTGCAGCTGCCCAGCTGAGCTCTCTGCACACCAAAATCAATGTCTAAGAACAGCCTTTTGTCTTATAAGTTGAACAGATGTAAACGTGGAACTCAGAAAGATTTAAGGAGGAACCTCAGGGAGATAAACATCTTGCAATCAGCAGCAGCAAATTATTGGACTTTTCTCCAGCATGTAATTCATCATACTTAGTGTTTGTCTTTACTGAGCCCCTGTGCTGAATATTCCATGGGCTTGGGCTTGCTCTGAGAGGAGCAGGAGAATTTCCTTTTGGCTTTAGTTTCCCTACAAGGATAAGCTCTGGAATCTGCCTCGTGGCTCAGCCCAGAGCCTGGCTGGGAAGTGAAGGGGTGACCCAGAACTGCGGGGGGGATCTTGGTGTGCTCTGGATGACTTTGGGACTGGCAAAGGATAGATAAACCAAGGGCTTAGGGAGGAGAGGGTTTGGTCTTCCCTACTTCCCCTTCGTTTTTATTCCCTCTCTCCTTGGTTGTTTGACAGACAGCTGAAGCCAGACCCTACTCCTCTGGTCACCTCTCGCTGTAATGTGTTCCAGAACGATGAGTTTGATGTTTTCAGCAGGGACTCAGTGGATGTGTCTCGGATACAGAAAGGCAAGAGGTGAGTGTGGTGTCCCTGTCTTTAACTCTGTCTGTCAGGAGGAACAAATACCTATGAACCTGCTCATTTATATCTCCTGCAAACCTCCTGCAGGAACGTGCTGGCAGGGGCTGAGGCTTATCAGAAGTGTTTCCCACCTGTTTGTCTGGAAAAGGAAAGTGAAATATTATGGGAGGGGGTTGTTTCAGTTGGTGTTTTTCCTAATTGGCTTTCCTGTGTCTGCTGCTGGAGATGGTGCTGCCAAGCTCATTTGTAATGTCAGGCTCTTGCTCCTTGGGCTTAGTGTTAAACTTGTACTGAACAACAAAACCTTGAAAAGGACCATCTCTGAGCCTGGGATTGTGACTCAGAGCTGAGAATAAATAATGAGCTGGTTTAGAGCCAAGAGAAGCTTCAATATCCATCTACTTCAAAATCTGATAACACTGAGTGCCTTAGACATCCTCTGTCGTTCCTGCTGCCGTGAGCTTTCTGCACAAGGGCATCTGGAGTCACGGAGCAGTCTGGGTTGGAAGGGACCTTGGAAGGTCATTTAGTCCAGTCTCCCTACAATGGGCAGGGATTTCTATAAAACTGCATCAGTTTTTACTTTGTTTTTTTCCCAGATGAGTGTGTTGTTCTGTGCCACACTCTATGCAAATTCAGGTGCTGGCTCCCCTGGATATTAACTCTATAATATGGTTCCATTGCTTCAGATCCTTTAAAACATATCATGGAGTGGGTTGGGTTGGATGGGACCTTACAGCTCATCTCATTCCCATCCCCTGCCATGGCCAGGGACACCTCCCACTAGACTTTAAACACACTCTGTGACCAGCCAAGTGTGATCTTTATGTTGGGATGTATTTACACAGAAGGCAACTAAAAGTCTGGCTGGAGTTTGAGCCACATGACCCTGAAAGCTCCCAGTTGGTTGCAAGCATCAAACTCTCAGGAGAAAGTAAATTTTGTCCCCAGGTCCAGCTTCTCAGGGCAGTGCCATGGTGCTGGGCCTGGCCTGGCTGGCAAGAAAGGAATTTCTTTTCTCTCTGGCCAAGGCAGTGACTTTTGACATGTCCCAAAGCTAAGAATTCACAGACACAACTTCTCACCTTTCTCCTCATGGTGTTGCCTTGCCCCTTGCAGGTGCTTTGTGCCCGGCTGTGCTGGGTTCTCCCTGTCTCCCAAAGCCTTGGCTGGGCTCTCCCTGTCTCCCAAAGCCTTGGCTGGGCTCTCCCTGTCTCCCAAAGTCCTGGCTGGGTTCTCCCTGTCTCCCAAAGTCCTGGCTGGGCTCTCCCTGTCTCCCAGAGCCTTGCACAGCTGGGCAGCTGCTGCAGCAGCTGGACAAGGCCAGAGAGCCCTGAGTTCAGCTCAGAGCACCCAGTGGATGGACTAACCTGCTCAGAGCAAACTCTGCAGATCACTTGAGAGCTCTGGAAGCTGCCAGGGATCCCTGGGCTGGGTTGTGGGGCCCTGCTCCCCTGGCACTGCCCTCCAGGTGTGTGGGAGGCTGAGCCTTGTCCCCAGTGGAACCATCACTGCTGGACAAGTTCTCATCTCTCCTGCTGTAGTTGGGATTATCCTCTTCCTGCAGCTCTTCCTGGTGTCTTTTGGCCTCCCTCAGGCTGTGTCTTCCTTTCAAATAGTTCTTTCACTGAGAACACTCTGCAGGACTCCAGACATGTCATTTCTGGTGTGAGTGGTTTAAACCCTGGGCAGAACCAGCTGTGATCAGCATTGTGCATCCTCCACCCAGACCTGGCCTCATCCAACTGAAGCACAGGATAAGCTGTGGTTCCTGGCTCTCCAGGATTTAACATTCAGCACTCCATGAATACCCAGATTGTCTTTTCAGCACTAAAATCCCACTTGCTCAGTGGTTCTTCCAGCAGCAGGAAGCCTGATGGTTTACCCAAGTGTTGGAGTAACAGTGCTCTCCAAGCCTAGTTTGAGGTCTGCTTTGGATTGGAACTGTATCAGTGTTTAATTATTTCTTTTTTGTTCTTCTTAATGCCTTTTGCTCACCAGTTTCTCTCGTGCTCAGTCTGTTGCTAAGCATGATGTCACTTAAAGAGCCAAAGCACTGGCCACTGTCAGCAGGAGCATTTTGGGGCAGGGCCTGCCCTTGTGAAAGAGAAATCCAGCCAGGATGAGGAGGGAAAGGAGCGTGAGGAAATGAATATACCAGCACAAACTGCTGGTCCTGAAAAGTGATCCCCCTTGTCTGTGCCTGCCCAGCCTTAATTGTTGGATCTGAATCTGTCTCCGAATTCCGAGTGTGTCCTGAGCACCACGGGAGCAGAGGAGCTGTCCCACTGCTTGTGCTGGGGTTGGTGCCATTTCCCACAGCTCCTCTGCAGTCCCCAGAGCAGCTGGCCAGGAAGCAATTAGGGAGTGCTGAATGCCCACAGGAGGTGTTGTCCCAGTGATGCCAGCCTGGGATGTGTGAACTCACTGCATGCTTGGGAGGGCATTGTGCAGCTGAGTGCAGCCATGGCACAGTGAGTTATGGGAGAGAGGGAGCCACGTGGAGCTGCAAACTTCCTTTGGTTTGAGATTCTGAAAGGCAGTCAGGCTGCCTGGGTCACCTCAGTCTGTCCCTTCTGGAGCCACTGGCCCTGCCTTTCTCTGATAATATCCACTGGTGCCTGTTCCTGCTGGACTCTGAGGGCTGCAAGATGTCCTGGGAGTGCTGGACAGTGGAATTCCTTGTTTTGCTGTAAATATGTACTTGGCTGGTCTGACAAATGGGACTTCAGGGTTTATGCCTGTGCAGCTTGAGACAGTCAGTGGCTGCTTTTTAATACCTGTTTCCTGCTCTTCCCTTCTCTGAAGTTACTATAACTTACTTGCCTTTTAAATTAAAAAAAGGTCCTTGCAGTGCTCTGAGCGTTGAATCACAGTCACTGTCTGCTGTTTTGTTCTCTGCCTTGTTGTGCTGATTCTCATCCTCACAGTTTGTGGCTCTCCTTGTGCTCTTTGCACCTTGGCCACGTTTCAGCTGGAGCAGAACTGCATTTGGCCTCCTGTAAAAGCTTCCCCTCTGTCTCAAATGGTAGTGGTGGTCCCCAATTCCTGCTCTTTTCTGCTGTGGGATCTTCCCAGGCTTCTGTTTAAGAATGACTTTGGTCCGAGCCAGGAGTGGATGGTTTTAGTGGTCAGACAAAGTGCCCTTGGACAAACGACCCCACCTGGCTCAGCCCATCCAGCCTTGGGGGCCCAGCACAGGAAGGACGTGGACCTGCTGCAGAGAGTCCCCAGGAGGCCACCAGGCTGATCAGAGGGATGGGGCAGCTCTACTGGGAGGAAAGGCTGGGAGAGTTGGGATTGTTCAGCCTGGAGAAGGGAAGACTCCAGGGTGACCCTGTGGCCTTCCAGGACCTGAAGGGGCTGACAAGAAAGGTGGAGAGAGACTGTTCGCAGGAGCATGGAGTGCCAGGACCAAGGGGAATGGGTTCAGACTGACAGAGTAGGGTTAGATGGGATATTGGGAAGGGATTGTTCCCTGTGAGGGTGGGCAGGCCCTGGCACAGGTTGGGCAGAGAAGC
>JAWWMP010000036.1:1432132-1446354 GCA_035047865.1 Dendrocincla tyrannina
AGGGGCTCCAGCCCTTGGAGCATCTCCATGGCCTCCTCTGGACTCTCTCCAGCAGCTCCACGTCCTTCCTGTGCTGGTCCCCAGGGCTGGAGGCAGCTCTGCAGGTGGGGTCTCACCTGAGGGGGCAGAGGGGCAGGATCCCCCCTCGCTGCTGCCCACGCTGTGGGACCAGCCCAGGGCACAGGGTGGGTTCTGGGGGCTGGGACGTGTCCAGCCTCTCACCTACCAAGGAAAGAACATTAAACCAGATTCCCAGTTCAGTTGGAGTCTCTGAATGTTTTACCTTCAGTGTGGAGGTTTTGAAGCTGATTCAAAAATACTGGATGTTTCCAGCAAATGCAGATGGAGGAGGCTTTGTGGGAACTTGTGGTGTGAAGTCTCAGAGATTTCTTGGGAGCAGGGGAGGGAAAGGAGTGTGGTACAGGTACTTGTGGGATGGAGGGAGGGAGGAGAGAGGAAGGGGGGGAGGGAGGGATGTGTGGCAGCCTCACCTGATCTTGGCATGCTGGGCTCTGAGGAATTTCCTGGAACTCTGCTCTTCCTGCTGAGCCTGAGGAATCATCTGGGAGGCTGTGATTGATTCTGGCCCTGTTTTATTTAGAAAATCTTTATTTCTTGTGCTGGTCTCCATGCCATTTTTTAAATGCATTTGGCTGTCAAGGTGTCAAAACATGGAGAATTGCTTTTGAAGTTTATCTCCCAGTCCATCCATCTTTGGCTTTCATCAGGTACCTTTATATCTCCCTGGAGAGAACCTGCAGCTCCTTCGGGGTGCCTGTGGCACCTCCAGCAGGGCCATCCGATGGGATGGGTGTCTCAAAGGTAAAACACAAGCTGATCTCCCCTGTCCTGCTGGTGGTTCCAGGCCCAGCACAGATGTGAGCCCCCAGATTCTGTCCTGTTACCCCTTGATACTCCTCAGCAGAGTCTCTAGGCTACAACATGTGTGATATGTGTCCCTCTTCCCTGGGGGAGCAGGACTGGGCATCTCCAGTGGCTGTGGAGTTGGGGGTTCTTTTCTCCTGGTTGGGAGGCTGTTCTGGTCTTAGTGCTGTGATCGGGGCAGGCACACCTTGGTCTGGGGAAGATGAGAGCAATCCATGATGTAAAGGAGTAAACAGGTGTCTCAGTGGACTGAAGGAAGTGTTTGTAGTGCAGCTTCCCACCCACAGGGCAGGTGAGATCAGCTTTTGTTTTATATTTGAGGATATAATGAGTATTTTTGCTGAGTTCCTTCCTTACTTTGCCGAGATGGACATGGGGAATTTCCTTCCTCCTTCATAGCAGCTTGTGGAGGTTGTGTTTCAAGGTCCCCAGGACCTCCAGCTCCTCCTGTTTGCATCTCAGGTGGTTTCTGCTGCAGCTTCTTGGGAGCTGTTGGCTCTCTGGTGTCTGTTTTGTGTGTTCTGGACTCAGGGAAGGAGAATTCTTCCAGCAGAGCTGTTGCTGCTTTGTGACAGAGATAAATGCAGATCCAAGTCTTCTCTCCCATGTACAGACAGCAGATCCTGCCCCAGCAGGCTGTGATGGACAAGGATATAAACTGTTGGGTCTCACCTCGTTCTCTGTCTGCCAACCCCAAGTGATTTGAGTTCTCCTCCTTTGGGAACAGGCGCTGTAAATCCTGGATGCTCCATTCCCATGGCTGGGTGCCGAGGAACTGCCTGATGGTTCTCAGGCTGTGCTGAGGCTGCTCTGCCAGGAGAGAAATGGGGAAAAGGTACTTCTGTGACTACTGTGACAGGTCCTTCCAGGACAACCTTCACAACAGAAAGAAACACCTCAATGGAGTGCAGCATCTCCGGGCCAAGAGGGTCTGGTACGACTTATTCCGAGGTGGGTGCTCCCAGCTGTGTTCCACTCCCTTCCTGGGGCTGGGGAGCTGATGGATGAGGTGGGGGAGTGGGAATAGTAAATGGATCAGCACTGGTGGCTTACACACTCTGTGTGCCTGTGAACTGTGCACTTGATGCTGTGGCCTCAAGCAGTGTCAGAGGCAAAACCCTTGTGTGTGGCTCTGCCCTGTCTCACCAGACAGTTCCAGGAGGGTCAGTGCCACCTGAGGAATGCCATGGGAATGTGTCCAGGGTCTCACAGAGGGCAGGACTGTGTATTCTGGCTGTAGCAAAGACTGGCTGTGAAACCATTGCCTGTGTGTTCCTCTGATCCCTCCTGGTTCCTGAGCTGTTTGGGGCAGGATGGGATGTTGCTGTGCAGGGGATCTTTACCTGCCCTCACCCGTTGTCTCCCCAGATGCCGCCGCTATCCTGCAAGAGGAGCAAACCAAGAAGCCTTGTCGGAAGTTTCTGCAGACAGGTGAGGAGTTCTGAGGTGGAAATCAGTGCCTGGGCTCCAGCAGCTTCTGGAGAGCCAGCCCAAGGCTGGAGGGAGGGGCCTGGGCCTACTTGGGTGGGTGGTGGAAGTGCAGCTTGGTTTTGCCTGCACAAGGCAGGACCTCATGTAGGCAGCTCTCACGGAGCTCCATGGCGTTTCCCAGGGCTGGAAAAGACCTTTAGGGTCACCAAGTCCAACCATGAACCCAGCACCACCATGTTCACCATAAAACCATGTCTTCAAGTGCCAAGTTAAACACTTCCAGGGTTGGTAACTCCACCATTCCAATGCTTTACAACCCTTTCCGTGAAGAAATTTTTCCTGATGTCTAACCTAGTGGATTTTGAAATCTCACAATTTTGTTGCAGGACAGTGTGATTTTGGGTCCAACTGCAGATTTTCCCACATGACAGAGCAGGACCTGGAGAAACTGAGTGCCCAGGTTCAAGGTGAGTCCTCCAGCAAGGAAATGTGCAGGGGTCTCCTCGGAGGGGGGAGTTGTGCAGTGTGATCCCACACTGCCTGCACAGAACCAGCAGAGCACAGATCCCTCCTGCCTCCCAGTGCTGTGTGAGCCTGGAGCCTGGGAATGCTGCAGTTTGTCATGTGCTCCCTGCTCTGGAGCTGCTGGCACAGACGCAAACCTGGAGCTGAGCTGTGCTGTTACCACTTGGCAGCGAGTCTGGAGTGGGCTTTGTGAGCCCTCGGTGTTTTACTCAGTCAGGGAATAAAAACTGTCAGCAGCAGAGGGCACTGGTACATCACTTCCCCTTGAATTTATGGATTTGGTTTCCCCCCACCTCTCTGCCATTACCTGCTGCTTCCGCCTGTGTGAAGAGCTGGCCTGCTGTGGGGCTGTGCTGAGGAGAGGACTTGGATCCAGGAATGGCCTGTGCTCGTGTGGCTTTGGTGGAACTGAAGGGTGGGAAGAGAGTGGGTGGCACCTCCTCCCTGCTGGGAGGCTCCAGAGAACTTTGGAACTTTCTCCTTCTGGGACTACACCACTCTTTTCCCTAAAAGGAGTGACAGCTCTGTTTTCTCCATACTGGTTTGAGAAGGTTGTAGAATCATGGAATGTTTGCATTGGAAGGGACCTCAAAGCTCATCCAGTCCCTGCCGTGGGCAGGGACACCTTCCACTAGACCACGTTGCTCCAAGCCACATCCAACCCTCCTTGGGCACTTCCAAGGAGTGTGAGTGAGGTGTTGGTGAGAACTTAGGAATGGTTGAGATCTCTGCTGGAGATCATCTGGTCCCTACCCTGCCTTGCTCAAAGCAGTGTGAACTCAAGCAGGGTGCTCAGGAACACTTCCAGTTGTGTTTTGAATATCTCCAAGGCTGGAGACTCTGCAGCCTCTGTGAGTGACCTGATCCAGTGTTTGACTATATTCATAATAAAAATGTTTATTTTAAAAAATATTTAAATGGAAATTCCTTATGGAATGCCAGTGTTTTGGGTTATGCCCACTGTCCCTTGCCTTTGCTGGACTCCCTCCAGTATGTCCAGTATGGGGAGCCCAGCACTGGGCACAGCACCCCGAATGGGCTCACAGTGTGGAGCAGAGGAAGGATCCCTTCCTCGACCTGCTCCCAGGGCAGCCCAGCTTGGAGCAGCCCTCGTTCCCACCCTGCTCCCTGAGCCGGCTGTTGTTTTGCCAAAAGTCTGGGAAAACCACGCTAAAGTGTTGGAGGTGTGTGTGAGATAGGAGGTGTGGGGTGTGCGTGGGTTGAAGCCTCTCCTGGCTCTCTGAGGGCTCCGATTTGGGGAGGCAGAGCTGGGGAAAGGCACCAGGGAGCTGTTGCAGTGCTCTCCGTGCTGAGTCAGTGCGTGATTCCCCGAGGTGACTCTGGATCAATCCCTCATCCACGCTGGAAGTCAATAAAGTACGGCGGGGAGGGAGCGCTCCAGCCCAGCCTCACACCTGTCCCTGACCCCTCCCTGCCGGGCTCCCCAGGGTGGCACAGGGTGTCAGGAACCTGTGGCGTTTCCAGCCAGTGCCAGCTGTTCCTGCAGGGAAAGTGGGAGCTGTTTGGAGCGGAGCTGGCGGCTCCTGTGCACTCGGGCAGCCTCCCCTGCCAATTACCCTTGTTATTGAATATTGACTCCTGTCAGACGGGTCGGCTGGAAGTGCGAGATTGGCTGGTGAGAGCCCAGTCCGCCGAGATTACTTGGAAACCTTGTATTTGTGTTACGGCGTGAAATATTTAATTTACCAATTAGCCCTGGAGGAGCAGTGGCCGGGGGAGGGGGAGCCTGGGTGAAGTTCAGTGCTCACCTCTGGTGAGTGCGGCTCAGGGGCAATCCTGTGTTTGCCGAGCATCACACAGCTCTCTGAGCAGAGAGCGTGGAGGGATTTGGGGGAGGGAAAGGCTCGGCGGGACTCGGTGCAGGAGAGGTACAGGCACACAGGATGGAAGATCAGCAATGTGCTGGGGACACTGCAGCATTGTTTAAGCTGCCACAGCCATCCGTGCCGCTGGGGCCGAGGGCAGAGCTGAAGTCAGGCTCACGTGTGGCAGGGTGTGTCACCCACACAGCAGGCCTGACCCTCCATCAGTGATGTCCCCTTGGCATTCCCATCCAGCCCCGGGTTTCTGTGCCACGAGCCATCCCAGGCGGCTGCCAGCAGCGTGATCCAGTGTGGGCTGGAGCAGTGGGCCGGATCAGGCTGTCAGTGTCCGCAGAGATTTCCCAGCTGGAGGTTTTGACAGGCTTGGAGCCGGTGGTGGTTGGGGATTTGAGACGAGCACAGAAGGCTGCAGGCTCTGGAGCCTTCCCACCTGTCTGTGGGAACCTGGGGTGACCATGCTGGGAGTGACCAGGCCTGTGGGGTGGAGGGGACAGTGTCCTGGTGGGCCCACAGTGCTGCTCAACCCCCCCTTTCCTCAGCTCCGGTGCAGGCAAAGCTTTGTCTGACTTTAACACTGCTAAACCGTGATGGCACCATTTTTGTCATGTAAATATTGAACCTGCCCCTGAGTCCCTGCTGAGTGTTTGGTGTTGGTAGCTGGCTAACAAGGCATTTCTATCCCAGCCAAAGGAAACATTACATTATCCTTAACACCTGGCCTTTTTAATGCAAGGACTTCACCCTGTTGTTTGTGTAAGTCTTATGGGTTAAGTAGGAAAATTTCTTGACGATTCCCTGTTCTAGAACAGCTTGGAGTGTGGCCTACTTTGGCTTCAGCATCTCTGCACCCTGTAGAATAGCCTCATCAAGAAGCAACAGTTTACACCTTCGGCAGGGAGGGAGGCATATTCCCAGCTGTTCCTGCTTCAGAGCATTAGCCTTCTGCATCTGCTGCATCATTCATCAGCCAGACACTTCCAGACTGTCATTTTAAGTACAGTCATGTCAGAAAAAGTCACTGTCAAATTGCCATCTTCTTGCTCAGAGTTATTGGCTCCCCCCTACTCCGTGTCCCTGGTGCAGGTGGGATCAGCCCAGCCTCTGATGAGCTCCAGCCAAGCAGGGCTGCGAGGGGAGGGCGAGGGCACAGTTGGGTGAGTGTTTGCAGTACATCCATGGGATTGAAAGGATATGAGGGACCCTGCTGGGGGGGCTGGAGTCAACCGGTTTAACTGGGCAGGAGTGGGAGGAGAGCTCACGGTCGGCTGCGGGTGGTAACTTGTTCGGCTGCTCCTGTCTCAGGGATTCATCAGCCTCATCTCTCAGCCACGGTCTGGCGCTGTGCATGTGCTCTGGCAGAGTTTGGGATCCCACATCACCCACCCGAGGAGGGAACTGAACGATTTCATGTGCATTCCTTTGCTGGGTGACCTGCCCATCCTGGTGGTTCCACCTCTTGTACAGCGATGCCTCCCTCAGGAAGAAAACCATGGTAAAAGTTGTATGGGGAGAGAAAATAAATGTGGGCTCCCACTTTGGCATCATTAGAGGTGCTGCACGACTACAGGCATTCTGTTAATTGGCTGTAATTAGACTTTGAAACAAGCACCACAGTGAGGAGGAGGAGGGGAAGTACCTTCACACCTGTCTGGATGCTGCAGCCTGGCCGTATGTGGGGAGTAAGGGCTGGCAAAGGCATTTCAGAGCTACCTCTTGGAATACCTGTTGCCAATCAGGGGGTATTTCCAATCTCAGGGTGGGCTTGGTGGTCCCTGGATGGGATCTGTGTGCTCCAGAGGAAGGTGAGGTGGGAAGATTGCCTGTCCCTTCTGCCTTATTTCTGAGCCTGAGGGTTGGAATGCTCTGAAGCAGTAACTCATGGAGCTATGGGAACAGGGAGCCAGCTGGATAACTTTCTAATGTGGACACCTGGGGCCTCATTTAGGCCAGTGTGAGCCTGGATTGGTCCCACTGCACCCAGGAAGCTTTTCTGGATGGGACCGTGAGTTGTGGCTGCTCCATCCCATGTCTGGTGCCTTGGGGCTCCCTGCTCTGAACAGAGGCTTTGGTGGTTTGTGGTCTGTTCTCTGTTGGGCTTTGGAGCTGGATGAAGAGGAAATCTTAGTGGTAGGAAGAGGTGGGAGAGATTTCTGTCCATGATTTTCCTCCCTGACTCATCACAGCCACTGTTTGTCCCCTTGCTGAGGTGGGATGTGCCCAGGTGCTCAGGAGGTGGAGACACCTGGAACACAGGGAAGTAAGGTGGCCAAGCTTGCCAGGGAAGTCCAACCTTGGAGCTGAACTTGGATCTGACCTGAGTCTGAGCAGTGCCCAGCTCTCCAGACTGAGCTTCCTGGCTCCCCACTCCACTGGGTCAACTTCAGGTTGTTCTGCTGGGGCTTTGGTCCTCTGGGAACAGATGTGGGAGACTGGAGCAGTCCCGTCTCCAGCCTTATCAGCGGGTTGCAGAGCAGCACCTGGACATCAGGCCCACAGCAGACAGTCTGTGGTGGCACCAAGTACATCGTCACCCCTCCCAGCAGCACCAGATGAAAAGGCTGGATGACAAATTATCCATCTCCGGCTGCTCATTGTGTAGCACATTCCTGCCATCCTTATTAATATTCAACAGGCAGATGAATAATTGGTTGCCACCACTAGGATGAAGTGATCCTTCACTCTGCCCAAGCAGTATTAATTTCACACCCTGTCTGGAAATGTATAATATTTTCCTTAAACGTGTGACATATGGTGGGTGGGTGTGCAGGAGGCTCCTCGGGGGCACGGCTGCAGCGGCTGCTGCCGGGCTGGCTTGATCCCTAAATGGGATCAGGGATCCCCTACAGGGCTGGATGAGGGGGGCAAAGGGGACTGACACACAGCTGCCTCTGCTTCCTTGTTATTGTCCCCAGGGTTTGGTTTTCCGAGTGTCACGTTCCCTGTTGAGTTAGGTGGGAGGTGTCCACCGGGCTGGAGATGCAATCGCTCCGTGCGGCTCCTCGTCCTGCTCCGCCTGTCGTGCTGGCAGCACTGTGGCTGTGGCAGTCGTGTCAAGGACTCCTGCTAGACCCTGTTCTCTGCCAGCTCCCTCCCTGCTTCCCCACCAGTGCTTGGGGGGACTGGGCAGCTCTGCTAACTGGGCACTGTCCAAGAGGGACTGGTGAGCACTGGGCTGCCCCGCTGGCTCCGTGCCCTTTTGCCCAGAGAGGATGGGGTGCCTCTGGGCATTTCCCCTCGCAACCCCTGGGGGTGGTGAGGGGTTGAAGGGACCCTTGCTAGGCAGCAGAGGTTTCTGACTGGTTTCCTTCCTCATTCCTAACTTGCATGAGCAATATAAGACAAGGAATAATGGGTTCAGACTGAAAGGGGGGAAATTTAGGTTAGAAATTGGGGCAAAATTGTTCCCTGTGAGAGTGGTGAGGCCCTGGCACAGGTTGGGCAGAGGACCTGTGGCTGCCCCATCCCTGGAAGTGTCCAAGGCCCGAGACACTTGGAGGGGCTTGGAGCAACCTGGTCTAGTGAAAGGTGTCCCTGTCCATGACAGAGGGTGGGACTGGATGGGCTTTAATGCCCCTTCCAACCCAAGCCCTTCTGTGCTCTTAATTGCAGGAACTTGTCCCCTGGCTCCCTCTGCCCTGATTCTGCCCCGGTTCTGCCCCTCTGCTGCTGTCAGGCCCCCACCAGGGCTCTGCAGGGCTGGGGATGTGTCCCGGTGAGCACCTTACCCAGCCCAGAGAGCAGCTCTGAAATCCCCCTGCTGGCTGGAACCTGCTCCTGGCACCTCTGAGGCTTTCCCGGCCTGCCAGGGCTGCACCGACCCACACACATCCGTGTCACTGCCACCTCATCGGGCAGAGGTGCCAAAGTAGGGACACGTCTCTGGGAACAGCTCAGGGCTGAGCCAAGGCTGTTTCGGGAGGGGATGAGGATGATCTACCCCGGGGGAGATGTCAGTTCAGTGCCCACTGTGCTGGCTTAGCTCTTGTCCCCGGCTCTGCCTGGCTGGAGCTGTCCAGGGATGACTCCAAGCGTCAGATGGCAGGAGGGCACAGGAGGAGGAGGAGGAGGGGCTGCCACAGGCATACTGCACACTCTCCACCGTAGGAAAGTGTGCAGGGTAATGAGCAGCAGGTTTAATGGAGCGAGAGGACTGCAGCACAAGGGTCTGGTGGCCCTCATGGCCTCCCTCGGATCCAGCCCTCTCTGATGTCTCTCTCTCTCAACCAGGGGAGAAGAGGCTGAAGGAGCTGCATCAGGAGGGCGCAGATATCCCACCTGGCACCATTGAGGACTGGCTGGAGAGGAGAGCCCAGAGACTGAGTGCGGCTCAGAGTGACAGGTACAGGTGTCTGGGATCATCCAGGTGTGGTCTGGCTGCTGCTGCTGTCCCACAGGATGTGGAGGGGGATCCTACAGCAGGGGTGGGAAGGGGGAAGGTGCAGGTTGTCAAATGGGACCCCTGAGTGCTCATTTAACACCCACCCAGTACACTTGAGGGGCACATCTGGGATCCAGTCCTGCCTGCCCGTGTCAGAGATGTGTCCACACGTGTCCCTGTGTGCCAGGGGACAATGCAGACCTTGGGGACAAGCCACACCAGCAGGGTGCTCCTGGCTGTCTGCAGAGTGCACAGACACCTGGAAGGACAGTGCCAGCATGGTGCCAAGTTATTAATGCCCACAGTTTGGTGGCAGGAGTCTGGTCTCATCTGTTGACAGCTCCCCCAAGCCCTGCCTGCCCTGTCTGCCAGGGAGAGGGTGGAGCTGGCTCCTCCTCAGTCTCCACTCGGATTCCATGCCCGGCTGTTTCCCCGCTCACCTGACTGTGCCGCAGGCTTAATGGGATGGCATCTGGGGAGGTGCCAAATCTCCCTTTTGTTCTTTCTCTGTTTGCTCCTGTCCTCTCCGTGTTTGGCCTGGGCAGGATCTTCTTTCTGCTGCTTGTCTGGGCTTGTTGCTCTGTGATTGTTCTGTCCCTCAGCTCAGCTTCCCTTGGCCCTGCAGTGGTGATCACATTTCAGCCCCCTACATTTCACTGGCCCCATTTTGCTTGTCCTGCCCATGAATCCCTGGATCTTGGGGTGGATCAGCTCTTAGAGAAGATAGCCATCCCTGTTTCTCAGAGGAATTTCCAGACCTTCAGAAGTTGGTCCCTGCTGCCTCCATAGATGCACATGATTTCCAGGGTGGTTGTTTTTTTCCAGACTCCCTATCCTTGCAGGCTCAGAAACCATCTGCCACAGGAACTAAACACCAACTATTCAAACTTCCTTTCCTCTCTCCAGCCTTTTCAACACCTGTCCCTATCATCTCTCTTCTCCCCTTGTGCTCTCCAGCCCCACATTCTCCTTCTGAGCCTCTGTGTGCTTTGCTTTGTCTGCCAGAGAAGGTGTTCTGCACTGCCAGGGCCTGTTTTCAGCAGATCCCTGTCCTCCTGGGGAGTCTGTTGTGCTCCTCCTGAAAGCACTTCCAAGGACAAGGAGCTCCCTCTTCCTCCTGCAGCCCTTGAGATCCCTGAAATGTGAGGATCCTTTGCACCACACTGGACTAGAAGTCCATGTTTATGGATGGGGAGCTGCCCCACTGCCTTCCACCCATCCCTATCCCAGCCTGGCTGGGCTCAGGGGAACAATCTCCATTTAGAATCCTCCACCTGATGCCTGTTTCCAAAGTCAGGCCGTGCCTTTGCTTTCTGGAGAGCTTGGTTGGAGCTGAGTGGAGTTCCTGGGGCTTGGAGCACCCTGGTCTAGTGGAAGGTGTCCCTGCCCATGGCAGGGGGTGGAATGAGAGGAGCTTTAAGGTCCCTTCCAGCCCAAACCTTCCTGTCATTCCATGATTCTCTTATCAGGGTGGGATTGATTTTTACCCTGGTTTTCAAAGAAAACCATGTGTTGATTTCCGTCAGAAACAAAACTTGCTGATTTCCATCAGAAAAGGGTCTGAGGCCTCGAAGCTTCCAAGATACCATAGGTTTCATGAGCATGGGAGAGGGTAAAGGAGACGGGACCCCATTTAACACCTTCATAAAGAAAATATTCTTGACCTTGCTCAACACTAGAGAATCCACATGGACAGCACTTGAGCTGGAGGCAAACCTTTGATAGCACTTGTAGCTTATGAGACCCCAGGGAATTGAGTACCCAGCCAGCATCCTCCCTATTGATTAGTCCTGCTGCTCATGGAACAGCTCATTAGGTGATGGCTGTGCTGTTCCACCCTGCAGCATTCCCCCTGCTCCCACCCCACCTGCGTGAGCCACAGTGCCAGGGTGATACACCAGATGTCCCTTCCCCGAGGGGCTGGTGTGTGTCCTCACAGTGCTGCCTGGGCTTCAGAGAATCCCATCCAGGGGGTAAGCCCTAAGCCCTTTTAGTTGCCTGAAAAACACTCCACTCCTGGAGCTGGCTCTCGGCCACAGCAGCGGCCCCGCAGGGAGAGGAGGGTGCTGCTTCTCCCTGGAGTTATGTAAAAGAGTTTGATTAGGTTTCTTCTGGCATAACAATTAAAAAGATTCATCAGGATCCGAGGCAGAGGTCTGAGAAGCTGCAAGGCTGCCGTCAGGGCTTGTGTGAGAGAGCAAATGAGCTTCCTGCACTCAGAAATTAATGGAAAAGGTATGCTTCCCATGAATTTAAACCTGCCCGGGTCAGGATGGAGATGAAGCAATGCTTCTTGCTCTTGCACTTCAGCCCAGTGTGGTGTTTGCAGGGGCCTCAACCAGTAAACCTGAGGGAGAGAGGCAGGGACAAAGTGATTCCTGGGCTGTGGGTCGGAGGAGGAGGAAGCCTGTTCCCTCTGCTGAAGGGTCCTTCGGTGGAAACACCCTGTTGGTTTGGCAGCTCCTCCATTTCCGAGGGGTCCTTGTCCTTTGGGAAGTGCACAGCTGGGTTGGGATTTGGGCTGCTTGGAAAGAAACATCTGCTGATTCTGTTTGTTCTTCTCCAAGCTCAGCTGTGTGAGGAGTGGGGAGCAGCTGGGGCGGAAGGGAGGGGACCAGCCTGGTGCCACTGCCCCTCTGGGGGGCTGGGCCTGCTGACCCCCTCACCTTGGTGCTCCCACCAGGGTTTCCCCAGGCAGACACTACTTTAGGAAGGGCTGGCTGTTTGGATGGGCTGGGGGTGGTTACACAGCTGGTCTGGTGCTGGATTTGGGATGGAGGGCAAATATACCCACTTGGTGATAACCAAACCCCTCCTCTGCTGGAGGGGGCACAGGGAAGCCCAGCCCAAGCATAGCCTTGCTATCCAGCTGAGACACCCCGTGTCACTCATCCCTCTCCATCTCCCTTGCAGTGCTCTTCCCGAAAAACCAGTGCCATTCCAGTACCCTCCGGGCTGGCCCCCAGTGCAGGAGCTGCCCCCATCCCTGCAGGCCCCCCCGCCTGGGGGGTGGCCAGTGCCCCCCGGCCTGCAGTGGGGCTGAGGGAGAGGCACCCTGGAGCTTGGCTGGGGATGGAATTCTGCCTCTGCCCTGGGAAAGGGACACAATTCTTTATCTGCACTTTTATATCAATAAAACCCTCCCCCTCCTTTACCGCCTGCGTGTGTCTGTTCCTGCTCTCCTGGCAGCCTCCCCTGGGCTGAGCTGCTCTGAGGTTGTGTCTCTGCCTCTGGAATGGGGATCTGTGCTCAGCAGAGCTCCAGCCCTGCTCAGGGGCTGTCTGCTGTCACCTGGCGCAGACATTCCCTGTTTCCCAGGGCAGGATCTGTCCCCTCGGACCGCTGCTGTCTGTGCTGCCTGCTCAGTGCAGCTCCATGCTGGGCTCTGTGGTCCAGGCTGGAGAAGGCAGCTGTAACCAGGCTGTTCGAATTGATGCTTCTTTTCCTCGGGTGTTTATGACTTCTGTTGGTTCCTGATAAATTCAGGGGGTGAACCTGCCTGGGTCCAGGAGCCAGAGCTCCTAATGAAGAGCCTGGGGAGCTCCCCTCAGCCCTGCTCCTGCTCCTGCTGTGCCAGAGGCGAGGGGCAGGGAGGAAAAACATCCCAAGGGTTCTCCACAGGGACAGTTTGACAGACTTATCTCTCCTCACCAGGAAAGGGAGGGATGAGGGAGGTCCTTGGCTTTCTCAGGAAGGGAAGGGGGTGCTCCAGCTTCCCTGGGTGAGGGGGGATCCTGTCTGGCAGCGTCCCGGGATGCAGTGCTCCGGAGCAGGTCTGTCCAGGAGGGCTGTGCCCGCTGCCAGTGCATTCTAGGTTTGGCCAGGCACGGAGGTGGTGGGTCCAGATTCATGAAGAGCACGGGTGGCAGCCAACTGCCTGTGGCCAAATCCCGCCTGGATCACGCTGGCACCGGCTGCCCAGGACAGGGCAGAGCTCCCGGGGGTGTCAGCCCCATCCTGGGACACAGCTCTGACAGGGGCAGGGACTGGATGTGACAGCAGCCTGGCTTGGCCAGAGCCTGAATGAGCTCTAAGCCAAACCAGAGGTGTTTTTATCCTTCCAGGCAAGAGCTCTCCAGGCTTGCTGGAGAGCAGGAGCACCGGGCTGGAGGATGTGGGATCAGCCCTGTGTCCCATCCTCACTTCCCTGTGCAGCAGAGCACAGGAGCATCCATATGGCAGCTCTTTGGGAGTGAATTGGGGTCCCTGGAGCAAGGGCACCTGGCCCCCAGGGCAGAGGTTCCACAGCTGCAGGAGGCCAGGCAGGGAAGGGGTGTGGATGCTCTGGAGCAGGAACACAGGCCATGCCTGCTGTCTCCAGGCTTGGATGTGCATCCCTGCACCCCCAGCCCAGTGCAGGGGGAGAGCCCCCGGGAGCCAGGGAATGCTGGGGGGCTCAGCCCATTCCCCCCAGGGAGTGCTGAGGGGCTCAGCTTATTCCCCCAGGGAGCCAGGGAATGCTGGGGGGCTCAGCCCATTCCCCCTGGCTGACCAGAGGGGCACAGTGGCTGCTCCAGGCACCTTCCAAGGAAACCATGGCCACTGGCACTGATGGATCAAAGAACGCCCACTCCCGTCTCTCCCACAGGCATTTCGTTCCCAATCAACCATCAAAATCCCTCCCTGTTCCTCATCTGTATTTGGGGCTGTGCTTTCATCAGCACCTCAGCCCCATCCTTACTCCGTGTGCTCCAGTCCTGGTGGGTTTTCCAGGTGATCCAGGAGGTGTTGCTTTGCTCAACATTCCCAAACTTCACAGCTCCAAAACTGCTCCCCAGATCCAGCTTAAGTTTGGCAGAGAGGCTGGAGCTCTGGCAGCTCCCTGGGCAAGCCATGGAACACGCCTGTAAATGGAAATTCTGGTGTAAAACACAACAGGCACAGCCTCTCCACACTCTGAGCTGCTCCTGAAGCAGAAATTCCCAATAAAACCCAAAAGGACAGAGTGGGAATGGGGGAGGTGAGAGGGGCTGGTCAGGGGGGTTAGTTAAAATGGGGGGTTTCCCACAAAAGCTGGTTTGATCTGTGGCCGACGGGCCAAGCTGAGCATTCCCTGCAGGATGTCATGGATTCATGGAACAGAGCTGAGCATTCCCTGCAGGATGTCATGGATTCATGGAACAGAGCTGAGCATTCCCTGCAGGATGTCATGGATTCAT
>JAWWMP010000036.1:1458288-1469325 GCA_035047865.1 Dendrocincla tyrannina
CCCGGGGAGCCGCGGCCACCGGGCCACGCTGCCCGGTGGGGCCCGGCATGGCGGGGCCGAGGCTGAAGGCGGCCTCTTCGCCTTCCTCCCGCCTCCTCCTCCTCCTCTCCTGCCTCCCCGCCAAGTGTCCCGGCCAGGCCGGGGCTCGCTGCCCCCCGGCTCAGCCCCCACCGCGCCCCCGCCGCCCCCGCACCGCGGGCAGCCCGAGCATCCCCGGCCCCGGCCCCGGCCAGCGGCGGCGGAATGCGGGCAGCGGCGGCGCCGGGCGGGTTTTGAACGGTCCCGCCCGGGAAATGGGGCTGGGGGCGGGGGCAGGTGGGGCCTCCCCCCGAGCGGGGGGCGGCGAGGGGGGGGCAGTGCGGCAGCGAGCGGGGCTCGGGCAGCCGGCAGCGTCCCGGGCCGCAGCACACCCGGAGGGGCGGTGGGAGGTGCTGGTACCCAGGGTGGGTGCTCGGGGGGGGCTGGGGGTCCCTGAGGCACACTGTGTCCCCGCACGTGTCACCCCAGGCGTCCCCACACGCAGCACCCCGTGCCCTGGGTTAACCATGAGGTTAGGGGGGCACATGGCATCCCATGCCCGGGCAGTCAATCCCAAAAGGTCCCCCTCACACATGTCACCCCAGACTGTCACCACCCCCAGGTCCCTGCACAGTTCCTGGGGCAGTCACCGTCCCGGGGTCCCTGCAGGTTCCTGGGACTGTAATCATGCCAAGATGCCATCACCATGAGTTCCCTACACGTGGCACCCCACACCTAGACAGTTGTCACCCCGAGGTCCCCACATACGGCACCCTGTTCCTGGGGCAGTCACCGTCCCAGGATCCCTGCAGTTTCCTGGGCTGTCACCATCCCAAGATGCCATCACCTGCATATGGCACCCCACACCCAGGCAGTCATCACCCCAAGGTCCCTGCACATGTCACCCTGTTCCTGGCGTTGTCACCATTCCAGGGTCCCTGCAGGTTCCTGGGGGATGTCACCATCCCAGGCTGTCACCACCCTTAGGTCCCTGCCCGTGGCACCCATGCCTGGGCAGTTGTCACCCCATTGTCCCCACACTTGGCACCCTAGGATGTCACCACCCCGAGGTCCCTGCATGTACCACCCTGGGCCGGTCGTCACCCCGAGGTCCCCGGGGTGCTGTGGGGTGACAGGAACCCCACAGCCCGACCCCCTGCTCTCACACCACGGGAAAAATGAGCCATGGAAGGGGCGGGAAGTGGGGCCAGGAGCAAAGTCCTCTGTCCTTGTCTTCTTTTCCAGTCGCCCCCCGTTTCCCCCCAGCCTTGGTCACATTTTTCACCTTATTTCTCGCTTCGACATTGATTAATCACAGTTGGGCTCATGTGCCAGGGCAGGTCCCCACTGTGCCACGTCCCCACAGTATCCACGTCCCTGTGATATCCACGTCCCACCCAGCTGTGTCCCCAGGATATGGGAAGGGGCGCTCGCAGGACCTGGCACATCTCCCCTCCCAAATCCTTCTCTATCCCTTCCCTGGGCGATGGTGTCCCAGCAGCCCCCAGCCCGCTGGGAGATGGGGATCACAGTGTCCCCCGTGCGCAGGTGGCAGCTCTGGAGGTGGGGACAGTGGCACGGGGACGCTGCCAAGGCCCCTGCTCGGCACCTGCGGAGGTGCCGTGGTGGGAGGGAAGAGGTTGGAGGCGGAGAGACACTGTCCCCGGAGCCATATCGGGCTGGGAATGAGGAAAGGGGCACAGTCGGCACCTCCAGGGAGCTCATGGGACACCAAGGATGCTCCAGGACCACGGGGAAAGGGAGGCACAGCCGGGCAGGCTCCATGTTGGCACTGCCACATGGGAACCCCCAAAATCTTGGGAAGGGGTTCCTGCTGCTCCATGCAGGTCTTTCCTTGAACGCCCCCTGCCTCCCGCAGCCGTCCCGGACACGTGCTCCGCCTCATCCAATTCCCGGCCGACGGGAATTTTCGGGCAGCTCCCACCTCCCTGCGCTGCCCCTTCCAGCCCCCGCCGGGACCCCTCTGGGGGGCTCCCCCAACCCCGCCGCTGCCTCCCGGCCGCGCTGCCGCTGCAGCCGCCCTTGCCTTTAACCAGCTGGGGTCCCCTTTAAGCTATTTTTCAGCTGGGAGAAATGTCCCTCTCCGGCAGTGGGAAAAGCAGCGCGGCCGGAGAGGGGCATTTCGGGGATGAGCAATTCCCGGTGCTGCGGGGGGCTCGGCAACCTGGGCAGGGTCCTTGCTCCCTCCCGCCGGGACAAGGCTTGGGGGTGGATTTTTCCGAGCCTGCTACAATTCCATCCTCCTCCGGAGCTCGGGATGGTGTTGGGGCACATGGATCTGTGCCCCGCGGGGAGTCTCCGGTGTCTAATACTGAGGGAGAGCTCCCAGCACTTGAGAGGGGAATGCTGATAATAACAAGTGACTTTTGGGGAGAAACAAACCCAGGAAGGCAAAGCCTCATTAAAAATCTCCTCCTTTTTTTAAATTTGCTTCTCGATGTTAACGAAGTTCCCTCCCAGTTAATTCTCTGGAGGCCCCGGGGTGGAAACTCATTAATTTCTCACCACCCAAATCCCAGCAGGAATAACACGGCCAATTTCTGGGCTTTTCCCCTCAAATTCCCACCGGAGCTGTCGGAGCAGCGACAGGGACCTGTGGGACCGTCCTTCCCTAAGGATGGGGGCAGCCGGTCATCCCGGCTCCTGCTCCCTGGAGATGGAGGGGGAGCAGGCGCCACAGGCAGGAGGGAATGAGAATTAAATGGCTTAATTGCATTTGAATCCTTGATTAGGTTTTTGTTCATTAGGGATCACTGTTGGAGTGCTCTCCATGCTTTCCTGGAGCCCAGCTTGGCCACATCCCTCTCTTCCTCATGGGATGAAGGCTGGGACAATCCGTGCTGGCTCCCACTGCTGTGCCCCACGGCCTCTGTGCTGAATTCCCCCCCTGATTTTGGGGGGAGAATCCCAGACCTCAGTCCTGACATGATGGGGTGGAGGCAGCAGCATCCCCAAATCCCAGGGATTTCAGCTTAAAATCCCAGCCACAGCCGGGGGATTTACCCCTTTCCCACACCGCTGGGAGGTTGGGAACATTTGTCTTCATAATTCCTCCGTTATTTGTGGATCCTTTTCACAATTCCCCCTTTATCCCATCTGGGGCTCAGACCAGCCTTGCCAGCAGGTCAGTGCCTCCTCTCCCTGCCGTCCCTTCATCCCTTCGGTGACAATGACACCTTCCCAACACTCCCGGCTTCTTCCCTAATTAGCTGATCCCACTAACGAGCTGGGAGAAGCACGATCCAGGCCTGGCATGTTGTGTCCTGTCTGCAGCTGTTGGAAGACCTCAGTCTCAGGAGCGCTCGCTCCAGGTTCACATCCCGACATCAATGTCCTCATTTTTTCAGGAGTTTTGGGGGGATGGAAAGAAAAAAGGACTGAGGTGGTGCTAGCACAGGAATGTGTCTGATTGAGCTTTAATTAATCTGCTCCTCATTTATTCCTCCCCTGGAGCACTGAGGGGCCCTTCTGGCTCCACATACCCTTCTACCCAGTGGAGGCTCCTGCCCTGAGGGATGAGGGCTGGGATGGGGCTGGAGATGGGGCTGGGATGAGTTGGGAAGAGATGAGGATGAGGATGGGATGGGGATGAGGATTGGGATGAGGTGGGATGCGATGAGGCTGAGGATTGAGATGGGTGTGGGATCTTCATGAGTCAGGATGGGATGAGATGGGTTTGGGATGGCAATGAAGATTGGAATGGGGATGGCTTAGGGGTAGGGATAGAGATGGGATGAGGATGGTGCCAGGGTAGGAAATGGGTTGGGATGAGAATGGGGATAGGGATCCCTCCCAGGGATGGGGATAAGATGAAATGGGATGAGGATGGAATTGAAGACGGGATGGGGATGCCCCAAAGCCATGGGAAAGCTGACAGGTATGAGGAAACCTGGCAGAGCTGAGGATGGTGCAAACCTCTGCTGGGTGCCCTCAAATCCAGGACAACCTTGTGGATAATCGCCCAGGGCAGTGTGAGGATGCTGGAATGGGGGTGGGCGGCACCACAGTGTCCTCCAGACTATCTCTTTGCTCCCCTGGGCACCGGGAGGGGCCCTGAGCGGCGCGGGGTGTCTCCGTGTCACTTTAAAGTCACCGCTGGCACCGAGCCCCGGAGGCGCCCGAGCCATCAATCTCCCGGGGCCGCGGCTGTCAGCAGGGTATTTAGTGGAATGTTTCCTAAATGAACGCTTGATGGGAGAAGAGGGATGGCTGCAACGTTCCGAGCCACAAGGTTATGCCGGCGGCCGCGCCGGCTGCCAGCTCCCAGTGCCCGCTGGAAACCCGGGAAGGGCAGCGCAGATAACCCCGGGAAGGGCTCGGGACTGTTCCCACCGCGGGATGCATTTCAGAGCAAATCCCACTCGTGATGGGGGAAATGCCGGGCAAAGCTTCAGGCAGGAGGGGAGGGAAGTGAGAACGGGAAAGGCTTGGAGGGTTCGGTTTAATTTGGGTTCTCAAGCCGAGGGAAGAAGCAGGAATTCCACTTAGGGGGGATTTTTCTTTATGAAAAATGGGAGAAGTTGAGCTGAGCCTGTTCTTAACATCCTCCAGGGGGATGTGGCCCGGCATGCTGAGGGACCTGCTTGCTCCTGTCAGGAGAGACAATTCTCAGAGACCTCAGGCAAGGACCTTTGCAAATTTATTAACAGAATGAAAACAAAGTCATGGACAGCACAGCCTGCCCAGGAAGCAGTGCCGGAGCACAGGGTGGGATCTGCCTTTTCCAAAGGGAAAGGTGAAGGCTCCTGCAAGGAGTTTTGCCTCCAGGACATGGCTGTGCCAGTGCAGGCTCTGCTCCCACCCTGTTCCTGGTGCACAACGACAAGTGGTGACATCAGCTCCATTGTTCCAGGGTGCTGGGAGCTGTTGCAGTGGGATGCCCTGTGATGCCAGGATCTGGTGGTGCCCAGAGCCAGGAACGCTGGACCCAAAGGTACCTGGTGTGAGGATACCCAGGCCAGGTGACATCAGGCTGGCATCAGGCACATCCCAGCAGGGCTGTGACAATGTCCTGTGTTTCCATGGCTGAGCAGAAGGTGATGGGAGTGGGACTGCAGCATTCCTGCTCCAGATCCTGCCCCAGGGCAGTGGTGGCAGCAGTGGCAGCAGTGCTGCACCCCATCCCACGGTCCTGCACCCCATCCCATGCTCCCACACCAAAACACAGCATTGCATTCCCTTCTGTGAGGTCCTGCATCCCATCACAAGGTCCCACATCCCATCACAAGGTCCCACATCCCATCACAAGGTCCCACATCCCATCGTGTGACCCTGTGTCCCACCATGTGCTCTTGCAGCCTGTCAAGTGATCCTGCACCCCTCCATAAGGTCCTGCCCCCACCAGGATCCCACACCCCATCACACCTCACCCAACACCCCCTTTCGCTCCAGCAATTCACCCTCCACTCCACATGCCTTACATTCCACGGCATCCACATATTATCCCTTCCTAGGGAAGAATGGGCCCCCGTGGTCCCAGCCAGGGCTCCAAAGCTCTAGTTTCCCTGGACAATAACTTCCTAATTAACCCAAAAAGACACACAGAGCACCGAGTTTGCCAGCTGTCTGCAGGGAGTGTGGTGACCCTGGGTGCCATCCTGCCTCTGCTCTCCCTTCTCCCTCTGCAATTCATTTTCTTCCCCCTTTTCCTCCCTGGAAGACAAAGGTGGAGGGACGCAGCCGGCAGAGCTGTGCCAGCCATCAGCCCGTGCCAGCAGGGACGGGTGAGGACGGATGGGGGTGGATGAGGATGGATGGGGATGGAGGGGGATGGACAGGGATGGATGAGGATAGATGGGCATGGTGAGGACAGCGCTGGGCTGGCAGATGTCAGCCAAGGAAGGAACCAGGTCCCCATGTCCTCAAGAGACCGGTGGAAAAGAGCAGGATCTGGCTGGCTCTGATCCCTGGGAACACCATTTGACTCATCATCTGCAACCCCAAACTGCGGGAACCACCCCCCAGTGGGTGCCCTGAGCACCCCGGGGAGACTGAGGGCACGGGTGGGGTGCCCCGTGGGCTGCTCCCCGAATTCCCACTGCATTGCTGGTGGGCAGAGGGTGACCCCGCAGAGCCATCCTGGTCCCTCCAGCTCCAGCCGGCGCCAGGTGCCACCGTGCCATGCCGTGCCCTTGTGCAAACATCCATCCCTCGTGCACAGCCCCACCGCCTGTGCAGGAGTCCCCTGCCCTGCCCAGGGCTTTGCCAGTGTGCCCCTCTTCCCCTTAATCCCCCATTCCACCCCCCGAAGGCACCCAGGGCCGGGGCAGCACCCCGGGGTGCAGGGGTGCAGTGGGGGCTGTGGAGCAGCAGCCCAGAGGTGGGAGGACACCAGTGGTTGGGAGCTGCAGCTGGACAGTCATGGCAGTGCCATCCTTGCCTCAGTTGCCCCATCCATCCCCTCTGCCCCTCCCAAGCCCCTTTCCCACAGGAGTTGCCACCCAAAGCCATGCCCATTTTGGGGGGGGGCTCTGAACCAGCGCCCTGACCCCCCCTCTAGGGCCCTGGACCTGGTCCTGACCACCCACAGGTGTGTCCCCTCTGCCCTGGTGACAGCAGTGACTCCCCTCCACAGGCAATGCTTCAGCCCCAGAGAACAATGTTTTATTCTGAGAGTATTTAGTGGTTTGGAAGTGAAATAATGTGAGTGGAGGAGACTTCGGGGACCCCAAAGCAGAGAAGTGCTGCCAAATGCTTGGGTGCTGCCTGAAAAATTGGACAAATCCCCAGTTTCCTTTCCCAGGAATCTGCAGAAGAAGGAAGGTACTGGGAGAGGCACACGGGAAACACCACTTGGTGGTTCCTTTTCTTTGAGAAAAGTCAGCTCCCACCAACCCACCACCCCCACTGCCACAACTCCCAGTGAGTTCCTCTGGTATAAAGGGAAGAAAACAGGATGAAATTTCCTTTGGAAGTGGAGAAATGGCCCAGGATATGCCGCGGAGGGCAGGCAGTGGGCACTGGGCTGCAGGTGTGAGGGGCAATGCTGAGAGTGTGTGAGCAGCTGAGTGTGCAGAGCTGTGAGTGTGGGAGGCTGTGAGTGTGGGAGGCTGTGAGCATGAGGGGCTGCAGGTGTGCAAGGCTGTGACTGTACAACCCTGACACACTCAAGGCTGCAAGCGCACAATTCCTTGAGCGTGCAATGCCACAGGGGTGTGGTGCTGAGTGTGCGAGGCTGTGGGTGCAAGGTCCTGAGAGTGTGAGTGTGCAGGGCTGCACACATGCAGTCCTGTACACATGCAAGGCTGAGTGTGCCGTGCTGTGAGCGTGCAGAGCCCTGGAGCAGCAGGGACCCCTGTGCTGGAGGGTAGGAGGAGCCCCCCTGTGCTGGATCCATCCCTAGCTGCACCCAGTGCATCCCCCCTGCATCCATTCCCTGCACATCCACACCCTGCACTTCTATCCCTGTGCACATCCTTCCATCCTTCCATCCATCCATCCATCCATCCATCCATCCATCCATCCATCCGTCCGTCCGTCCGTCCATCCATCCATCCATCCATCCATCCATCCATCCATCCCTGCACATCCATCCCCTGCCCTGCTACCCCATTTTGGGATGCAGGCAGGGCAGGCAGCACCCGATGCATTCCTGTCTCCAGTGGCCACGCGGGAATTCAGGTCACCCTCCGTGTCCCTCCTCCGCTGCCTCCAGCCACCCTGAAATCCCGTGGGTATCCCACCACCATCCCTATGCCAAAGAACCCATCCCACCCCCTTCAGCCCTCCTTAAAAAGGGGAAAATCCCCCAGCCCACCCGGGACGCTGGGGACAAGCCCTGGTCAGAAGCTCCACTGAATCTCCTGGGATTTTGCTGCTGGAGAGCGGATAAAAAGCACATCCACCACGACGGATTCCAGAGGGACCAAGGGGCCGGGAACAGCCCCTGGAGTCGTTTTGCTGGGCTTGGAGTGTTGGGCAGGGCTGGTTTCATCCGTGATTAATTATGAAATTGAGGTCAACGCAGCTCATCCTTATTTACTCCAGGCAGGACAGATCAGGAGGCACCAGCAGAGCCCCAGGAATGGCAAACAGGGCTCAGCCCCTCCCCGGCCACCCCAAACTTCTTTTACCTCAAGGAGAGATGCAAAGGAGTGACTGGGGACAGCGGGACCCCCAGAGCCATCCCGATCCCATGGGAGCTGCTGCAGGGACCCCAGCTGTGCTTCCCATTAATCCTCCCCACAAGGGCTTGGAGAGGTTTTCCCGAAGAAAAAAAAGAGCAAAGAAGCCCCAACTCCCCTCCTAGTGTTGTGAATTTTTATTAAAACAGGAGAAAACAGTTATTTCTTCGGAGTACAACAGTCCAGGGAACGGGAAAGCGGCTACGCCTGGCCACAGCCATCCGAACTGCAGCCACGTGCGGGGAATCGATCCCAGGTTTTAAATAAAAAGGGGCTGGGATGGGATTGATGCCACACCTCCGGCCGGCTCCGGTGGGGCTGCGGGTCAGGCGAGGTTGTGGGAGGGAAGAATTGGGGATCCTGAGGGGCTGTGGGGGATCCTCTGCTGGAGGGGAAATCGCGGCCGGAGGGAGGATTCCACTCGGGCAGGATCTGGGACGGAGGCAGGAAGGGAAAGGTCAGGGTATCTCTGCTCCCCCCGCGGGGGGCTCAGAGCGAAGGCACCCGCTGTGGGACAGGCAGGAGCAGCAGGCAGCCCCGGGCTCAGCCCGGGACAGCGGCATTCCCGGGGGGGGCTGGATCCAGGCACCCAGGGAAAGCCCAGCCCGGAGCCTCCGCAGCCCCCCAGCCTGAAGCTGTCCGGGTTTGTCACAGTTTGCAGGAAAAAGGAGGTTTCATTTGGTTGGCACTAGCTGTTCTCCCGCTCCGTATTCCTGGCAGGGAGGAAGGGGAGGAGGAGGAGGAGACCTTCCTCCCACCTCATCTCCACAGGGAAGCAGCCACCCCGATCCCCACGGGCCCGGGTCCCTGTCATCCCGCTCCTGCCTCCCACCCCGGCGGCGCTGGGAGAGCCGGCGCGCCGGCCCTGATTTACAGCACTCCACTGGAACATGCTCTGGGTCCTAATGGAGCTCCTGGCACCGCGGCACCGGCTCCAGGGTGGCACACGGAGCTCTGGGCTGGCACAAGGGGCTTCGGAGCAGGCACGTGGGACTCCAGGCTTAAACAAGGAGCTCCAGGGCCAGCAGGAGAAAGCAATCCACAGGGAAGTCATCCCTGCCAGGGAGACCCCTGAGCACACTCCTCTGCTGGCTGCCAGACTGAGGAGACACAACCACAACCCCGATCCCGGCACCAGGGAAAAGCCTGGACGGCCGAGCCTAGAAGCTATGCTAGAACAGCAAGAAAAAAGCTGGAAAACCCTGGAAAAGAGAGTGTCAGGGAGGAGGAGGAACAGACACTAAGCTAGAGAACATCACACAGTCCGTGGGCGGCCCCGGGTCCGGCAGCGTGCAGAGGCTGGAGCGCCCGGCAGGGTCTGGGGCTGCCCGGCCCCCCTGGGACCCCCGGCCCGGCACAGGCTCCGGCTGGCCGGCAGCCCTTGGGAAGCAGCAGCGGTGCGGAGCGGCCGGGCACTTCCTAGAGCTCCTCGAAGAAGGCAACACGGGACTTGGTGCTCTGCAGGGTGAGCTGGAAGAGAGCAGAGCAAGGTGAGGGGGGACCCAACCTTCTGAGGGGCACCCGCCCCGGCTTCACCCCCGGGAGGGCAGCGGGCTGGGAGGGAGGGAGGGAGGGAGGGAGCTGCTCCCTGTATCCCTCTGGAAACACCAGGGAGCCGGTGGGTCGTGCAGCCCCCACCACAGCAAGCACAGCCCGAGGGCAAAGCGGGGGCAGGGGGGACCAGAGACTAAATCAAGGTCATTAGCGAGGCTGAGGCTTCCAGGATGTGGGATACACGGGAGACAGGATCAAAGGAGCCAGTCCTGGGGCTCCTGGTGGCAGGGAGCACACAGGGATCTTGGGAAGCTGAAGGAGAAATGTCCATGAGCTGAGGGAGAGCCATGCTCATCTCCGAACCCACCGCTACAACAACCCCAGACACGTGTCCCTGTCACCAAACAGGGACCACCCTCTGTCCCTGCTCACATCCAACCCCATCCTACCAACGTGTGTCCTGTGCAGCCACATCACCATCCTGGAGCTGACTCCTTCCCATTCTGGGATCTCCTCCCTGTCCCACTCCATCCATCCCACCAGAGGACGGAGAAGCAGAGCCCTCACTCACAGGACTGTCTTTGCAGCCAAGGCCCTGCAGGACTTGGAAACTCTTGGAAAGCTTCCCACAGCAACAGCAAAGCAATCCCAAAAATAACACCCCACGGAGGAGCAGTGAGCCCATTTGCAAACGGGCCAAAGGAGATGAAAGAGGAAGAAATCCCAGGATTTACAGACAACCACCCAACGGAGCGTGGCGGGAGAAGTGCCACCTCCCAGCCAGCTGCTGGATCACCAGGAGTTTGCCAGAGCAGCCGGCTAATTGCCAAGGCTTCGTTTCAGCTGGATTAAGCACGGTGCTTCCGCTGGGAATGCCGGTTTTGCTGAAACAGGAATCCTGGGATCACCTTACAGTGAGTTAAGCCCCTCAACGGAGCCGTCAAGCACTTCCCCCCCTCTCTGCTTCTCCCCCACAGCCTTTCCTTGGTAATTCCTTCACAGCTCTAATGCCATTCGGAAAAAAATCTGTATTGCAGAGGAAATTTCTGCAGGGGCTTAAGAATCTTTGTTGGCAGCAGCTCCGGGGCCAGGGCTGGCTCTCCTCCTCCTCAGCATCCCTTGGCTGCTCCAGTGTCCCCTCCGGAGCTGGGACAGAGGTGGGACAGGAGCTCTGTGTGCCCTGGGCAGTATTTTGCCTCTCTGAGGCTGGAGAAGGGGGAAAAAAAAAGAGTGGAGAGCCCCAGGCTGCTGCCAGAGCCACTGATGAGGCCATCCAACAGGAAGCCCCATCCTTGCAAGTATTTCAGTGCCTAAAGGGGCTCCAGGAGAGCTGGAGAGGGACTGGGGACAAGGCATGGAGGGACAGGACACAGGGAATGGC
>JAWWMP010000036.1:1482307-1510423 GCA_035047865.1 Dendrocincla tyrannina
TCTCCAGCAGCTCCACGTCCTTCCTGTGCTGGGCCCAGGGCTGGAGGCAGCTCTGCAGGTGGGGTCTCACCTGAGGGAGCAGAGGGGCAGGATCCCCTGCTGCACATTCCTGCCCTTTGCAGTTATCCTGGGTTGGTCTTGCAGCAGGTGCAGGGATTTTTAATCCAGGGGCCATGGGGTGATAAAGGGGACCTGGATCTTTTTCCATATGTGTTTCCTCACCTGGAACAAACTGCACAGCCTTGTTACTGCACTACAGCAATTCCCTGCTGTTAATAGAGGCAAGCACGAGGCTGACAGCAGCCATGCCTCTGGTCCCTCTGGGACACAGAGTGACACACAGGATATGGAGCAGGCACTGAGCAAGTCAGGACGTTTTCCCCACAGGGAGAGCTCCTCCTGTTGCTGCCACTGCTTTTATTTTGCTGCTCAAGAATTTGGGAAAGCCCAGAACAGCCACTTGGTGCTTCCATGGGATCAGAAGAGAGATGATTGTCTTTATCTGGCCAGGAGTGGCACCTGAAGGTCAGTGAAGGAGGAAAAGAGCCGTCGCCAAGTCCGTAAGGAATGAATTGTTCTCCAAGCCCTGATGGCCTGAGACTCAGGTCCATGTCTTTATTTTTCATGCATCACCTACCAGTGACATCATAAAAGCAGCCTGGGCTTCAAGGACTAAAAAGGCACTGAAACAAGCTTTAAAGAACCAGGGTTGGAGAGTGGAAAGTTAAAAAAATATAGGTATTTTAGTGTTTCTTGCCTTTTCTGCAGCACAGAGTAAAGTTAATGGTTGGATTCGATCCCTTAAAGGTCTTTTCCAACCTAAATGATTCCATATCCATCCACTCCCCTCTTCCTTTCCTGATCTGGCACTTCCTGGAGGAAGTCCAGCTTAGCTCCCAGGGCTGGGGAGCGACACAGCACAAATCTGGGATCATGGAAAAGATCAAGTCCAACATTACACCCTCTTTAAGGGACGGAGGAGCTGGAATCCTGCACCATTTGGAAGAGCTGCCATTTACCTGAGGGACAAGACCTCCCAAAAGCAGCTTTCAAAACAGGTTCCCTCCATGTTCTGGCAGGGAGGAAGCTCACCCCAATCCAGGGAGGTGTAACCTGAGTATTGTTGTCACCTGGGTATGGAGATGCTGGTCACATCAGCCTCCTCCTGACCTTGGAAAACAACAGTCACTGAGCCTGAGCAACACAGCACAGGGAGAGGGGCAGGAGGAGCAGCAGCTGCACCAGGGGACTCTGCCACCAAAATGGGCAGGAAAAAGCATGTCCCTTCCCTCCTGGCACTGGCAGCTGTGTCTGGAAGGCCAAGGCTCTTTAGGGAAGGGAGAGGACACAGCCCCATGTGTCTGGAAGCAGCAGCTCTGGGTGAGCTGCCTCCAGGCAGATGCAGCTGCAGGGGCGGAGCTGAGCTCCAAACAATCCCACAACATTCCCACTGATGAGGCTTTAAGTCCATGGGCAGGAACAGCCACCCAGCTGCTCCTCAGCACCAGGACTTCAGCAGGGGCTCTGCTGGTTTTACTAAGGATGGACACAGCAACACGAGGGAATGTGGATATGTAAGAGATGCCCAAATTCCACATTGAGCCAGTGTAACCACACAGCAGAATTCCAATGAGGACACCCCACTCTGGGCAAAGTTAAACCCAGAACTAAAGAGCTGGTGCAACCCAGATTCCTAATGAATTGTAAAATATGGAGCACTCCACAACTGGGCTTTATCCAGCACTCACTTGACTGAGTGTCCCACAGCTGAGAGCACCTGATTATTTTCCATCACTGGTTTTTTTTTTAACAGCTTCCAAATATTCTTGCAGGGAACTCCAGAGAATTGGGATGAAAAGTTACTTCATCTCAATCCCTCTCCAATCTGCTCCTATGAAGTTTCCAGAGAAGGGGGAAGGAGCCTCAGTGCAGGGACAAACCCAAACCTCAGTGCAGGGACAAACCCATACTTCAGTGCTGGCTGGTCAGTAACTCCCACAAATGTCTGCTGAGCCTCTTCCTGCTGCTGCTGAGCAATTCCCTTTCCCCAGGCCAGTGAGGCAGCAGCTCTGGCAGGTGTGAGCTGCAGGGAGGGGGCACCTGATGGGGTCTGCAGGTACAATTAGGGAAGCAGAGGAAAGGAACTGCCAGACGGAGCAGAACAATGGTCACTCAGTCTGGTGTTTTGGCCCCGGCAGGAACTGGGACCAGATGCTGCAGAGGAAGGTGTGAAATCCTCTTAATGGGCAATTATGGAATAATCTCTCTACAAGGAAGTTTCTTTCCAACACATAAAGGTCCAGTTTATGCCCAAAGAATGAATTTATAGGTTCTGAACAATGTTTATCCCACCTAACGAGAATAAGGACATACTTAGCCCTATTTTAAAAGCTATTGCTGAGCTGGTGCTCTCCACACGTGCTGGCAAAGCACAGCTCTGACACGGCTGTTAAATTGGTTTAAAATTTGCTGCTTTAATTTCACCAGCAGCTCCTTTGCTCTGGTAGCATGAGGTGGGTGGAAAAAAAAGAGTAAAGTGATGCAGTGCTGGATGAGGTGCTGGGATGAAAAGGGCAAGCACTGCTCAGGGTTTCTGAGCAGCAATGAGACAGCTCAGCCCTCTCCATGGACAGGACAGAGAATTCTAGAGACAGATATCTGGAGAATTCCATAGCCTCCAGGCTATGGAGAAAGCCATGTTCAGAGGCTGGGAATTGGGGAATATACAATCCAGATCTCTCTTACTGTGTAGGATGACTTGCTGGTGATCTCCAGGAGCTTCTGCTTCGCTCTCCGCTCCGACTCACGAGCCTCCTGAAGGTCCTGCTTGAGCTGATCAGCTTCCTTTGCCCTGCAAAGACAAACAGCAGACAGCAAATATCACATTGGAGCTGAGGAAGGAGCAGATGGAGAAGCAGGACCACAGTGTAGGTGTGGAATAGGCTGAGATTTGTCCCACAGCAAGACCTGAACTAAGAAATCATTTGAGGAAGGGAAATGCCAGAGCCTCTGACTTGTGGGACATTAATTAGCACAAAAATCCAAGCCATGGAAGGGCAGCTCCAAAAGGGCTCCACTGAGCAAGGCTAAAGGCTGGGGAGGGGTGCTAAGACAGCAATTCTAGAACCAGTATTTACCCTCGAGGATTAAGGACTCCCAGAGGGAGAAAGTCAAAGGAGGGAAGGATGTTTCCTCTGCTGGACTAAGATTTGAGTGGAGACTTTACATGACAGAGACCAAGGCAGGAAGAGAAGGACAAGGGCAGTGATCATCCAAGCAGAAGGGCTGCCACCAAGCAGGCTCTCACATGGAAAGGAGTAATCAGTTGGAAGGAAACAAGACTGATCTTTTACTTTCTTGCTGCCAAATGCACTGTGGGACCTGGATTCAGGTATCAAGAGGATGCAAACACCACTTTTAACAAGGAGCAAAGACTCCAAGAGCTGGGGAGAGCTCAAGGCTAACCTCGAACAGAGGTCATGGCTGGAAAGGAGAACTGAACAACTGAGGTAAGTAGAGGAATAAAGAGAGAATAGGGAATGTAAATCCAATATCCAGAGAAAAAACAAACACCCATGGTGTCAAATACTTTGGGGAATGCAGGGAGTGTTGCAGAAAGCACCCAAAAGCTGAGCTGGCTTTTGGAGAGGGAAGTCAGCTGGGCCACAGGGCCATTTGCTGTGTGGGAAGCCAAGGGCTCCCTGCAAACTGTGGGAGGGATAACTCCGGGCAGGAGCCCCTCCCGTCGGAGGGATAACTCCAGGCAGGAGCCCCTCCCAGCTAAGGCAGAAAGGGGTGGTAAGCAAAGCAGAGGCAGCTGGAAGGTTGTACCCTCTGACCTCCTCTCCGACTCCTCCGCCATTTTCAGTGCCAACATCTCTGCCTCCAGCACCTTCTGCTCCATCAGCCGCTTCTCCTCCTCCGTCCGGATGGCCGTGGCTTTGATCCGCTGCATCTCCTGCTCGGCCTCCGCCGCCTTCTGGGCCAGGAGTTTGGCCTCCTCCTCCGTGATCTGCGCCTTCTCTGCCAGCAGGTCTGCTGTCTCCTCGGACCTCATCTGGCATTTGGGGACACAAGGCCATTAAGCACAGGCAGTGTGTCCCCAAATGTGCCCAGAGCCCCCGGAGCGGGGCCGGGAGCCACTGGCTCCGCACGGCCGACACGGTCCATAGAATCCCGCCCTTGCGTGAAAGCCTGAAGCCCTCTGCTGCCACGGCCTGCATGTGGCCAGGCTCTGTCCCAAATCATCCCCTTTGTGCTCCTCCCAGGCAGCCCAGCAGGATGGAATAGCTCCATCCAGCCTCCTGCTCACTGTCCACTGGCAGCAGTTTGGGAGCAGCCACAGTCACAGTGCACTTCCAAAAAAATATTTCCGTGGAGGAAAGAGCAAGGAGCAGCTGCAGTGCCTCAGGAAACAGCCTCCCAGGGACCTACCAGAGCCTCGTTGGCCATTGTTGCCTCCTCCTTCAACTGCATCAACCTCCTCTCCAGCTCATCCCTTGTCCTCTCAGCCTCTTCTCTCATTTGCTTCTCTCGCGCCAGGCGCTGCCGTTCCATCTAGGAAACAGGGATTGGGGAAAGGGAGGGGAAAAACATGCATTAGGAAGGCTTTCCACGGATGAGAAAGGGTCACAGGTGGGGGTCAGGGTACAGGGCTGTGCTGCTGCCTCCTCTCTGCTTAGGGACACGGGGAATGTCCCTGGATTGGGGTGACCTGATCATAGAATAGAATCATGGAATCACTTAGGTTGGAAAAGGCCTCGAAGATCATCAAATCAAACCACTCCACCAGCACAGCCAAGGCCACCACGTCCCCAAATGCAGTATCCATTCGTTTTCTGAACACCTCCAGGTATGGTGATTCCACCACTGCCCTGGGCAGCCTGTTTGATGCCCCCTGCTCCCTTGAAAAGTGCCATTTTGGAGACAATTCTCATCCTCTGATCAGACTGTCACCCACAGTGTGGCCACATGAGCTCCTTGCAGGTGACTGTGTCCCCTGACAGTGCCCTCCTACGCCGAGCCACAGGGCAGGCCTGCACAACTGAGGTCCAGGATATGCCTGGAGTTTCTTATGGCAGGGCTGGGCTCAAAGGTTTGGGTTTGTCTAAAGCAGCAAAAAGTGATTTTATTCTAAGGGCAGTCTGAGGGCATCTTCCACAGTTCCATCACAGCCACAGAAGGCTGCACGAGGCTCAAGGTCCTTTGATCAGCATGTTGGAACCTTCACTTCCACCCTTCGAGAGGGAGGTCACACAGAGTGCACCCACCTCTGGCAATTCCTGGATACAATAAACCCTCTCCCTCCAGCTCAGCTCCCAGGAAACAGCAACACTTCTCCACGAGGGGAAGATCCAAGCCACCAGAATGGGGCAGCTCTTCCCAGAAGATGCAGAGAGTGCTGTTGTGCCCAGGAACTGCCTCTCCACTAGCCCAGGGCCCAAGGGAGCCATCGGGCTAATTAACACGCCACGTTTATTCCCTCCAATCCCACAGGGATGGGGCATTATAAATATCCATGCCACAGCCAGGACAGGAGACCTGCTGGGTTTAATAAGGGAAGAAAGTGTGACAAGCCACATTTCTCTGCTCCTCAGACCCCAGCTGTGCTCTGAGAGCGGGACGCCCACTGCTCCAACCGTTCTGCTTCCTTCTATTAAAGGTTCCCCTCATTAATTATCATTATAATCTGCATCCCACTCGGGACTTCCATTAACCAGAATTCCTGATATAAAAGGATTATCAGAAACCAGTTAACAACTGCAGATGCTGGGGAGGGAGGAGGGGGCAGCCAGCCCAGGCAGGAGCCTGACTTTTCCCATGGAGCCCGAGTGCTCTGGATTTGGGAGGTGCTCATGGGAAGCAATAAATTGCTGCTTCCTCAACTCTCCCAGTAGCCAAAAATATGCACAGGATCTTGGGTCTTGATGGTGGTATCCAAATACATCAAAAACTCCCAAGACTGAAAAACCTATAGACTCTTGGAGTCACTAAGGTTGGAAATGCCCTAAGAACGAGTCCAATCATAACCCAGAACCACCGTGTACCCACAAAAACATATCCCCAGGTGCCACATCCACTTCTGGACACTTCCAGGGACAGTGACTCCACCACTTCCCTGGGCAGTGGTGCTGCATTGATGGTTGGGCTTGGCGATCTTAGAGGTCTTTCCCACACTCAGTGACTCTATAAAGCCAATTCCTTACTGAGCAGAGGAATCCCTGTGGGAAGCAAGAGGCTCTCCTTCCCCAGAGGGGCTGGCCTGGTTACCCTTGCAGTGACTCATGTCCCATCCCCTCCTGCCACCCCACAAGCTACAAGGGGAGAACTGCTTTGGGAGGTGCCTGAAGGACAAGCCACATCCCATCTCCAGCCAGCCAAAGACCTCAGCACCACACAAGCACCTCTGTGGACACGCTCAAACCCAACAGCATAACAGACCAGCAAGCACAAGACCCTCCTGGGTGCAGCAACTGCTCCAGTTCCTCCTGCTCCCATCTCCTGGCTTCACTAAGGGCCATTTATATTCCAAGCACCAGTGCCCAGATTAGCTGTGTGGGTTTCAGTGAGTAGAAGAGGTCCACGAGCAGAAAACAATGATTCATACAATTCAATTTGCTGATCTCTGCTCATCGGCCACACGCCGCTGCCTCCGCCGCTGACCCGCGGCACGGAGAGGAGGCCAGCTCGGAATTAACATGCAGGCTGCATGCCCTGGAATGTTGGTGTGCATTCCATCACCCTGCAATTAGAGAGGGAGGCAAAGAGCGATGGCAAAGCTCAGCTCCCCCTCACAGCCCCTGCTTTAAGGACAAGCAACTTCCCCAACAGACATTTTTCCGGCAGCTTTTCCCTCCCACCCTGCCATTTCTGTTCCCAGGTTAGAGGATGGCCTCAGGGTGCCATCAACCTGCAGAGCCAAGCTGAGAATGACTGGTGAGCTGGGAGCAGGCTACTCAAAAATGTCCAGCTGGACTTCCCTCAAAGCTGCTTCGATGTCGTTTCTTCCCAAATTCATTTGCATTCCTGATTTTGGCTCACCTGTTTCCTGGCCTTCTCCTCCCTGGCCTGTGCCTTCATCTGCTGGACCTCCAAGGAGTCTGCCTTCCTCCTCCTCATGAAGAGGTCATGGTTCCCAATGCACAGCTGAAGGATCTATTCCAGCCAGGGGTGAAGAGCGGAGAGAAACAGCTGTACACGTGATGACGGTGAGGTGGTTTGTATTCTTGACACACAAAAACACTAGAATTGCTTTGATTTGGTGCTTGTTAGTGCTTCCACCCACTGCTCTCAAACCCTGCGAGCTCTCACAGCCGTAGAAGGGGCAAGGAGCCAAGTCCCACACCAAACACCAGCTCCTGGGGAGCAGCTCTCTGCAAAGACCAATTTTCTGTGTCTCCAGCACAGTACAGGTCTGGCATGTTTTATAGCCACCCTACAAAGGCAAGAGGCCAAATAATGAAATAAAAACTTCTATAGCTCTGCCTCGTTCCCTAGGTCTCACTTCAGGTTCAAGATGAACTTGTAGCTCCTCCCAGCTTCCTGTTTAAAGCACTGAGATTAAAAGTTAAATTAAAAAAAGAAAACAACTTTCCATGTTGGAAAAACAGAAGACTTGTCAAAAACTTCTTTGGACAACTTCAGATACCTTTGCTGAAGGGTTTTGAGTCCTGTTGTGGTTCCCTCTGGTAAGGACAAGGGAGGTGGCAGTGCCAGAGGAGGGTTAGCACAGGGTGGGTACACAGAGGAGTGAAAGCTTATTTGGGCAATAAAAGAGGCTTTGCTGAAGGACTGATCCACATGCCCTTCTTTCATTTCATAGAATCCTAAAATAGTTTGTGTGAGAAGGGACCTTAAAGATCATCTCATTCCACCCCCTGCCATGGGCAGGGACACCTTCCACCATCCCAGGTTGCTTCAAGCCCCATCCAACGTGGCCTTGGACACTTCCAGGGATGGGGCAGCCACAACCCAAATCACAAATGACATTTCCCAAGCCTCAAATGACTTCTCTGGAGTCAGAGGAGTTTCAGCACAGTGAACCTGGTGAGTGTCACAGGACAACCTACAATCAGGGCAGCAAAGATCCCTGTGTGGCAACAACAGATCCAAACCCAGAACACCAGCTAAAGCTCATCTCTAACGTGGATGCTGAACCCAGTGTAGCCCCCTCCATCCTTGTCCAAGAAGAGTGTCCTCAGAGGGACCAGCCTGGGAAAAGCCAGGACTCTGATAAGCCTCCCAAAACAGGGAGAGCTGTGACACAGGGAGTATGGAAAAGATCCACTTGTAAAGAAAGAGGATGTGGGCAAAGCTGGGGGTGACGACTCAAGCTGTACTAAGTCAGCTGTAACCCAAGAGCTCAGAAAGGGAGCACAGAACCAGGGGTGGGGGGAGAGGTTCTGTGAAGGAGCTTAACTTGAGCCTCCCTCTTATTGCCTAGAGCAAGCAGCAAGTGCTACACCCCACCCCAGCTCCAGCAGCTCCCTCTCCAAGGAAAAGCCCCAAGAGCTCGTTGTCTCACAGTCTCTGCAGAACCCACTGCTGCAGGCAGTAAAAAGGACTGTACACTTACCAGCTTATTCACACGCAGCTTTGATGAATTGAATTTAAAAACATCAATCTTTTTGTCCAATGGCTTAATCGTAAACTGAAAAGGAAAAAATAAAGAGGGAGAGAGTTATCAGAGAGTGGTGCATTTAATGAAAAGGCAGCTATAAAATTCTTCCTGAGAGCTCTGGCTCAGAGGAGGCCAGCAGGGTCAGACACACACGGCTCGGAGTCATCCCTGTGGCTCTGAGCCAAGAGAGAGGACTCACATCAAAAGCAGCCAAGGAGACAACTGTTCCTCCAGCTGGAGAAACATGGGGGCCACAGGAGCCTGTGTCCTCTGCAGAGCACCTTGCAGAGGTGGGCAGGGACAGCAGGCAAGGTGCTGCTCTCCTGGGAGAACCCACAGCAGGAACTCAGGACGCTTCCGAAGGGAGGAAGAACCAGCTCAGTTGCCCAATGGATCACAGAAACACGGAATTGTTAAGGATGAAAAAGACTTTTAAGATCATCAAGTCCTGTCAAACAGCACCACTTCCTCACCACTAGATCACGTTCTCAAGCGCCATATCCACAGGTTTTTTGAACACTTCCAGGGATGGTGACTCCACCACTGCCCTGGGCAGCCAGTTCCAACAACTAATCTTTCAGTGAAGCACTTTTGCGTAATAGCCAATCTGAAGCTCCCCTGGCACAGCTTGAGGCTGTTTCATCTCATCCTGCCATTTTCAACCCGGGAGAAGAGCCTGACCCCCACCTGTCTCCACCCTCCTGCCAGAGAGTTAAAAGGGCAGGAGAGCTGCTTTAGGAACACAGCAAGGAGCTGCTGCCCTCCCCACTGACACCTCCACTCCTAAGAGCTCCTCCAAAGGATTTTCCATGCATTTTCTTCTCCAGAACTCAGCTGTGGCACGAGACTTCTCCACAGCTCCAAATGTTATTCCCTGGCTTTAACTTGTATTTACACTCTGTGTGCCAGCCAAACAGCTCTATCCATGGCCCGAATTTTCCCTCTCCAAAGGCTCTCCCACAGCGGGTCTCTCGAGAGGACAAAGGTGGCATCAACAGCCTTTAGAGATTCAGTAAGACAGCCCTGGGTAGAGAGAAGCCTCTGCACTAACAAAAGGGCACTTGAAGAGATGGAGTGCTCTGCAGCACGGCATTTTTAGGAGCCATGCACATATTCCATCACTCCCCCACACGGCACAGGAATAACGGGCTGAGGAGCTGGAGCAGGCAGAGTGTGTCCATTAGCACAGGGAGGTTTGTCACACACTACCATGCCTGCTAAGGGCTCAAAGAGCTTGTCCTGGCACTGCTTGGCTTTGTCAGTTTAAGAGCCAGTCCTTTAAGATTATCACACAGGCAGACGTGCATGGATGTCCCTGGATTCGGGCTCCAGCAGAACCCTCACCAGTCACTGAGAGCAGCAGCAGAAACATGCCAGGAGAGGAATTTCAGCTCCACGTAAACAGTCAATCTTTGTTAGGAGGGACAAACCCTCTGTGGTGTCTGAGCTGCCATTCCCAGCTATTAGCCCTGTTTGCTGTCACAGGCATCCGATTACACAGATGATTGACCTGATGGAAGAGATCCATCCTTTCCCCCCAGAGAAAGCTCTGTGATGAGGCCTGGTTATGGAGGGGTCAGTCCCTGGGTTTTGGAGGCTTCCCAGGTAAGGAATCCTTGGAAGTCACTCGGTGCTGGGCTGTTTGCAGAGTCGTGAAGCTCTTTAAGGAGTAAAGCAAGTGAGGAGAATTCCAGCACAGCTTTACTGCTTATAAAACTTCACAAGACATGCAATAAATGCAGCTGATGAGAAACCTTTAGCTGCTCCCCTGATCAATATCATGTTTAGATTAGAAAACCATTTTTAATTAAGAAGTTAATTCTCTTCCTTACCATGAAAGCAGCTGCTTTCTTTGAGCAGTTCTCTCAGACTGAAAATTGAGCTGCTCAGTTTCCCCTCTACAGCCAATTCCACTGCTGTTCTCAGTCAGGTTTGGGGGCCAACAATTCCAAAGACCCATATTTAGACTCTGGACTCATATTACTCAACTGCCTAAAAAGATTCCAGCTGTTGTGCCAAGCCCAACAGCCTGAAGCCCCAGATGATGTAATGAGACGGTGAGAGCTCTTCTCTCCAGGAATACATCTCCCTGTATTCCATAATACAGAATGCATCCACAGTAATAAATACTGCAATATATTCAGCAAAGCAGAGATTTTAACTTCTGAACTCTGATATTTGGGCTAAGCACATCAACAGCAATTTTGGGTTTTTGAAAAGATTACATGGAGGGTTGGAACGCCCTCGGAAACCAAAGAGCAGAACAGCTCCCAGATGACCCCTTGCACGCCCACTCCTGCAAGACTTCAGGAAGGCTTGGAATTAAGGTTTCAACTGGAGAAGCTGAGCTGCCCTTAGCTAAGGTGGTGAGAGCAAGCACAGCAGACAGAGAAGCCAAGAGAAATCATTTTAAATCCCAATTGTGCTCTCACTGCTACCAGGGAAAAGAGGAGACACACCCATACCTCTTTATCGCTGTACGAGATATTCCGGATCTCGTTCCACGGGAAGGAGATTTTAGGGGTCAACCTGTTGTCTGGGTCATAAATGTGTAGCCCCAAGGCATCAACTCCGAGGAGCAGTTCTGTGCCCTTTTTATTCTAGGGGAGTAAAGAAAAGAGCAGAAATGCCTTTTAACCCACTGAGAGGGCGAGACATGAATCACTGTTAGCAGCATGGCCCGGCCCCAGGCAGTGACCAAGCACTGGGTGCCAGCAGAGCTGCTGCCCTCCCGCAGCAAGGCTGGGGCTCCCTGGCTGTCAGAGCCACCTCCCAGCAATCCTGGCTCTCCAGGGCTCTCCCCAGTCTCAACCCAAGACAGGGAGACCAACACAAGAGCTACACCAGCAGCAAAACATGACACACAACTTCACTCACCCTGATTGCAAAGTAGTTGACGCCGTACATCTCCAAATCCTGAGCGATCTTCAAATACTCCATTTCAGCTTCATCTCTGCCAGGCAGGAACAGCCCAGTGTTAGCATTTGGGAGGATCAGAGAGGGATGTGGCTGCTCCTGCTCATCCTAAGCACTCCCCAGGCTTTAAAGCTGGACTGTCTCTATCACACAGGTCAATCCTGTCTTTGCTGGCAGGATCAATGAAGTCCAACAGCAAATCCCACTCTGCAGTTGCCAGCATTTTAGTGGCTGCTGAGATGCAGCACTCCAAGGCTGGCTTTGTCCACCTCCCAATGCCTTCAGCATAAACAGGAAACCTCTGGCTGGGAGGCCCCTATTTCAGATCCATCTGACTTTAGGTTTGTCCCCCAAAAGAGCATTTTGCCACCCAAGGCAGCAACACACAGTCTGAATTCCCAATTCTTCCCCTGGCCCCAAAAGCCCCCTGACCCCCTGAGGCAGGTGAGTCCTTACTGAGCATCATTCCTGAACTCTCTGGAGGGTCCTAAGAGTGGCAAGGGGACAGTGGAGCAGAGCCACCAAAAGAAGCCCTTTGCCCTCCATGAGGCTGCAGCAGAAGTGTGCTGGGGTTAACCTGCTGGCAGCAGAGCTCATCCATCCCCTGCCCAGCTCCCCAAACCCTGGAGACTCCTCAGGGGAGGGCTCTGAGCCTGACCCAGCACAGCAGCACACGCTCACCTCGCTCTGCCTCGGTGCTCCGCGTACCAGGCGGTGATCCTTTCCTCCCACATCTCTGGAGTCATCTGGTACAGGTTTATTACCTGGGATGTGTGGGGAGACACACCAGGTCACACAGCTTCCTTAGCCAGCAAGTCAGAAACATCTCAGCCCCAAGACAAGTCCCAGCCCAACCTCAAGGCAGCTTAGACACTTCCTCCTCCCCTCGGCTCCTTACCCGCTTTGGAAGCAATTCCTCTTGTGCCAGGAAGCCCCTCTTGTGGACATTGGGATCGTAATCACCGTACTGGAAAGAAGCACAGACAGTGCCCACCCCACGTTACCAACCCAGGCAAGCCAAACCCCTCACCCTCACAGGAGTGGAAGCAGAACAGAACTTCCCACCATCACAGAATCATTGAAGAAGTTCTCCAAGTTCATTAAGTCCAACCTGTGACCAAATCCCACCATGCCCACTAAACCATGTCACCAGGAGCTACATCTGCTCATTTTCTGAACACTTCCAGGAACTCCAGCACTTCCGCCACCTCAGATGACAGCCATCAGCAGCTGATGTCCACCATCAGTCAGCCTGTTGGATGGTTGTCTATTCCACTCTCATTACCATGCCCTAATTAACACTTCCCCTAGTGCAGGGTAAGACTCTACACCTGAGAGGTCCCTGCAGTCCCACTGGTAGTGGAACAAGGAAGTAAGATATGGACAGAGACCTGTTCCCAAGAACTGATGGACAGCAGTGATTCAAATGAGGCAGATGGTGGTTTCTCTGTCGCTGCTCACCACCCTAATGAATAAATATCAAAAACATTAGGGGAGTTTGACAGACTCCTCCCAGGCAGGTGGTGGCTTTTCTACCAGAGGGTCTGCTGCTCAACCGGGTCGAGGAATTCAATTCAGGTTTGCTAAGAGCATCAGTAATTACTGGTATTTGTTTAGATTTACATCTCTTTGAGCAGCATATAAAGTGACTGAGAAAGAAAACCACCTATTAACAGATTGAGGAGCCGCGTGTCCCTGCGGTGTGTGTGAAAATGAATTTACCTCCTGTACTGCCTCAGAGGGCAGGAAAGCACCAGCAAGCAGCTCCAATAATCCAGCAAGTTCAAGAGGAGAGGAACAAAGGATGTGAGGCACGTACATGGAGTGCTGTGATTTCCATTCACCTGGCAAACAGGACTTCTGCAGTGACAGCCCACGGTTACACAAGACACAGCGGTGCTTGCTCAAGTCACTTTGCAAGTGAGACAGCCCTTCCCTCCCTGCTTTTCTGAGGAACCTCGGCTCAGGAAGTGCCAAATGGTGACAATTTTTAACACTAAGAGCAAGACCCACACAGTGGTCATGTAACAAGTCAGGAAGCTTTTCATATCATCCTCCTCTTAATGCCAGAACCATCACGTCGTATGCCAAAACCAGAGCTCGGCATCAAAAGTCTACACACATCCCACCTCTCGGCTTGGGAGGCGACACGTGGGGATTAAAGACACAAATATTGATTTGGAGCCAATGCAGATACGAAGGGAACATGTAACAACAACCAACACTGACTCAGACTTCAATTAATAGAACAAAACCCCCCCGGATTTCATCCAGGAGGGTGCTGAGCAGCGGCAACTCTCTGCCTTCTGAGGTCTTGGAGCCCCTCAGGATGCAGCACTTTGCAGGTCCCTTGGACCCCCATCAAAAGGGGACAGCACTAAAAGGTGGCACTGGCAAAGGAAACATCTCCAATAACCTTGGACAGGCAGCAAGTAAATCATTTTTGGGTGATGAAAACAATAGTAAACAGGATTAAAGCGATTATTTTCTGTTGTGATCTACCGTGGAGATCCAAGACTAAGTCTGGATTATGTGACTTTTCATGTGCTGAAAAATACTGCTGTGTCCCAAAGGAATATTTGTACTGAGAGGGGAGTCTGGAGGAGAACATTAATTATTCACAAGTCAAAAATCAACAAATGGCTTAAGTATTGCAGAATCTGTTGGCTCAAATGATTCGGCAAACACACTTCTAAAGACCTTTTCAATTAAATCATTACTTCCGAACTGTCATGGAATTTCAGCTCCTTTTAATTGAACTATGTGATTAATATTCATGGTTAGGCATGGAAGTTGCCTTCACCACATTCCTACATCTGACTTAGATTGTCCTGGATAAACACAACCATGCTCAACCTCAAATTAACACCAAGTACTGCTTGTTTGGGGGGAAAATAATAATAATTACAGAGCCTTTCGCTGTGCTACAAGATCTGAAGTGCTGAGACAGCTGCAGCATGGCAGCGACCTGCATTTAAGGGGCAAAAAATAGAAGCACCTCCTGGACGTTCCTGGGTTTTTTTTTCAGATGATCCCACATCTTTCCCAGCTATTTAAAACCTGAACCATCTCCAACCTCTGAAAGCAGTGTGGGTGGTTTGAACAGAGGGGAAAGCACATAGTAATTCTCCAAATGAACACAATGAGGGAGAAATAAATAAGCTTTTATTTTTATGACACCCACGTTGCCTTTGTTATTGTAGGTGGCTGTGGATGGACTCACACCTGGCTGTCAGTAAGTGGCTGTAGGATGCACACACATCACTGTGTCAGGCTATTATGCCCCTAATCATGCAAATCAGCATGTTATTAGTGAAATTACTGCGCTCATTGCCCGCTCTTCTTGGCCAGGAAGGACATCATTATCCCATTTAACTGGAAGGAGATGACCTGTAACATCTTTCTTCCCAGCTCAGTATCAAAGATGTACTTTCAGCTTTCCCCTCTGCTGGGAATAAAAGCCCAAAAGGGAATCCCAGGCTGGAGAAAGCGATGGCTGATGAAAAGCCCACTAGTGAAGAGCAGAAAAGTCATGCCTTTTCCACCTTCTCCTGAACGTGGTGCAGAATGAAGCTGTGCAAGGTTAGAACTGCTCCGAATCCAATGACCTCTTCCCGACGCCCGAGCGTGTCTGGTGTCGGCAGGAGGAGAGAGGGGACGGCACAACCGCCCTGGACCAAGTCACAGACTGTTCCCAAGCACATGAGCAGGAGTTGTCCTGGCCAAGGGCTAACAGAGCTCAATATTTACCCAATGGTTTATTCATTTTGGCAACAGGAAAAGTCCTCCCTTAGTCCTCCCTCAGCTCAGCAGGTCAGCGGAGGGAGCGCCAAGGAAGTGTTTACTCATGCACTCTAATAAGAGTGATGAATGTTTCACACAAACAGAAACATTTCAAAAGGCAACTTGTCCTTCCCTGGGCGATGAGTTTCTTGAACTAAATGTGGTTTCATCAATATTTTGGCTATGAGGAGACAACACTTTTTTCTAGTAAACTCAGACATTTATCATCAAAGAACACCAGTGCATGGCACTCAGGGCTCTGTTCAGGCACCCAGGGCTCTGTTCAGGCACCCAGGGCTCTGTTCAATCCACAAGCATGAATTGAAGGCTCACAAGGAAGATTATACTGCCACAGGGAAAGAACCAGCCTGGACCAAGCCCCCTCTCCTGCACTGTCTGCAAAGCTGGTCCCACACCCACTTCTCCTAAACTGCTCCTCGGCCATGTTCCTTGAGGACAAGCCAGAAGTGGGGCAGGGCCACCTGCCTGAGGTCCTGTGGGCCAAACACTTCCCAAAATCACATGCAGCATCAGAACCAACTATGTCCATGAGCCATAACGTGGCTGGGCTGAGCTCAGACTGCAGGCACCGCTCTCCCAAGGACAGTATCTTTGCACACATGAACTGGAGACAAGCTCCAAGAGCTGCTAATTGAGCAGCAGGACATGTTGTGAATGCACAGGGATAAATTACGGTCCCCACCACTGAACCTTGGGCTGCTCCCTCCATCCCAGGAGTCTCTCTGCCCCGGGCTGCTGCAAGCTGTGCAAGGCTGCACGCTCCAGACCGGAAAAGAAGTGTCCTCTGGAATAAATCCTCAGCAAGACACACCAGCTCTGGGCCCAGAGCAGAAGCGAGCTGAGGAACAAGGGGGACTCACTGAACACTGACTTGCCTCTCTGTATGGTGAGGCCAAACACCCAAGATCACACCCTAGGCAGAGGGACAGGCCAGGAAAAGCCCTTTCATGCTGCAGTAACATGGATGTGGCAAGATCTAGCACTCAAGCACAGTAATTATCATGATGACAGGCATTCTGGGGAAGCAGTGGAGCTGGGACTCCAACGGCTGGCTTGCCTCTGGCTACAACGGAAAAGCAGGGAGCCGATCCAAAAAAGCTCAGGCTCAGGGAATTCTCCTGCTCCAGCACTAAGCCACACTCAAGCAGGCTCTGCAGCTCATGAGCTGAACACTTGCTAAAGAGTCCTGGAAAGAGAAAGTGAAAACGCATCCAATGTGTGGATGCAGCCAGGAACCAGCCATGTGGAGAAAGCAGCAGCGTTAGTGCAGCCCACTCACCTCCCAAGCTTTCACAACTTTCCCTCCCTTCCCCTTCCCCAGGAAGTGGGTCCATCACAAGCACCTGGCTGCCTCGGATCAACTCTAACCCATCACCACCATGAGGAGGCCCTGGGAGAACCCCCCAGTGCCTACCTTGGCTTGGACAGCATAGGAGGCCAGCAGGACAGAAGCTTCAGGAGGACAGTAGATCTTCTCATCCAAAATCTGCTTCTTCACCTGCACACAGAGCAGCAAAAGACAGACAACACACATCAGTGGAGCAGAGCAGAGCATGACTGTCACAGCAGATGGCTGCAGGTTGTTTCAACTCCAGCTGTCAACCACACAGTTAACAATTTTCCTAACACTAATTACAGTCCAGGCCCGGGGTGTCTCTGGCAGCTCAAAGAGGCTTTCACAGACCACCTTTCTCAGACAGGTTTGGGAGGACTAAATTTATATGTGGGAACTGACAGAAACACTATCCTGTTGCTAAAGGCAAGGGGGAGGGAACATTTTGGGTGTAAATACAGCAATAAAAGCTCTTAAGACACAAGCTATGGATTGACAGGACATCTACAGACACTGCTAAATAAAACAGCAGCCGAGTGTGTGAGCACAGCAAGGTTTTGCTGGGGGATATTCAGTCTCATTGTGAGTCAGTGCTCACCTGTGCTCCAGGCTAATTCCCTGGCATCCCAGCCCTGCACGGAGAGCTGCAGGTCACCTCCGTGGCAGTGCTTTTAGCAGCAGGCAAAGCCTTGCACACACTCCCAGGAGAGGCACCGTGCAGGTCCCAACAGCCACGGCTTTACCTCCCTGCCTCCTGTGCATTAAAAAATTAAACCTGTCATGTTTGATATTTTTTGGGTTTGCACACTTAATTTTCCTGATTAAAGATGGGGGGGGGAAATAAAAAAGGGCAGGCGATTTCCTGGGAGACTTAAATGGATTGTCAGAGATGCAGGAACATCAATTTGAATTTATAACGTGCTTTGAGTCCTCAAAGTTGGGTACGACATAATCACAGCAGATATTCTGCTGCATCAAGGTAAAAACAGGAGAGTTTACAAGCTTATATGTGCTCCTGTTTCCCAAATGCTTTACAGGAGCCCAGGCTCCTCTCAGCACAGACATCCCAGCAGCAAAGTCATGGTCTGCATTTAGAAAATGCAGCTTGAACTGCTTCTCTTCTCTGATTTCCTTCTCAAAGATGCCAACAGCATTTTTCCTCGTGGTGGATAAAGCTCCTGGCAAAGGAGACATTTAGAAACAGCCCTCCCGAGACACCAGTGCACGAGACAGAGCTTGGAAGTTAACAGGAATACTCTGCATTTCGAGTCCCTCAGCTCTGGAAAACAAAGCTGGACTTTGGAAGAGTGAGGCGCACCAGGAAGCTGGCGAGCTCACTTGGAAAGGGCAGGGCATTCTGCAGGCTACGCTGGTATTCCCAAGAGCTTCCAAAGCCAGGCTGCCTCTACTTCGGTAACAAACACAAGAATTGGTGTCCTTTTTTAAATTTTATAAGCCACTGAGCAGCTGAAACACCCCAATGAGTACCCAGGGCTCTGACTAGGAGTGTCCGAGTCCCTGCAACCGTGTTTGACAGAACTCTTCAAAGGAAAAATGTGCCAGAGAATGGACGCTGTGTCAGAAAACTGATCTTGTCTCTGCAAGAGCTCCTGTGATAGCAGCTCCTCCTTGCCAGCCATGCAGCACTGCCACAGCATCATCAGCTCAGCTGATTTCCCAGGACACCAAGTTTTGCAGAGTACTTTAAATAAAGAGAAAAACCCTGAGATGTGTTCACCACAATGCTTAACAGAAGGGCACGAGTTCCTGGGGCAGGTGGGACTGTGAGGCTTCCCCTTCTTCTCTGCTTTTCCATTAAGAGCTGAGCTGCTGGGATTTCCTTCTGCTCCAGTTACCTGCAGGTTGTTTTGTGAGGAGGTGAACTTTGCTGCACTCTGTTCTCCAGGATGAAATTCCCCTGCTCCACACAACGATGCCATCATGTCCAGAGGCAGCTGCCACCCCTCAGCTGATCCCACACCTGCAGAGGTGTCAGCTGAGCCCTCATCTGACAGATCCATGTCTCTGAGCTACCACCCACAGATATTCCAGATCACCTCATCATTCCTGACTGCCACTTCAGAGCTCTGGGAGCCTGGGAAGCTCTGCTTCGTCCAGACAAATCATCCTTCACCTATTTTAGGAAGTTTTTGTTGTCAAAGACAAGTCCCTTTGGAGAGGTGTGAACACAAGGATGAGGAGCACACTCTGCTGACCAACTCTGACGCTGGAACCTCCTAGCACTTCCCATCCTGGCTCTTTCTCCCTCAGGCTGGAAAACTGTACTGACACAGCTCCTACCTGCAGGAAGAACAAGTGCTGGGTGATTTCCTGGACCAGTTCCTCCTCTGCATTCTCAGGGTAAAATTTGGCCAGGAAGTGAAAGGTTTTGGGCTCCTCTGTTGGAACATCATGATCCAGAACCTGTGGGATACAAGAGCCACTCAGTTTCTTCAAGAAAAGACCCAGCTCCCTTCTGTTCAGATCAACACATCTTTTGTCAAACACTTTTAGACATCTAGAACAGACCTAAATAGTTCAGACACTGTAGTTAAAAAAAGAAAACAAACATTTCTGACACTCCTAACGAGGCAAGGGAACAAAAAAGGCAGAAACAAACAGCATGAGAAATGAGACAGGGAAGGTTGATCCTCATCTGCTGTGCGCTCATTGCCTCTTCCTATCCTTGTGGAGCAATCCCGGATCCTGCTACACCACCACCCGACTGTCCTTGTTTCCCTGGACTGTGTCATCTCAGTGTTGTTTCTCACCTCCTTTCTATTGTGCTGGCACTGCCCAGTTCAGATTCATGTTGGTTTAAAGCCTTGGCACAAGAAGAGATACACCCAGACCTCCCTCAGTGTCAATGACCATCTGGCTGTAGCATTACACCCTTTGGATGTGAAGAGAACCACATCCATCACCTCTAACCACCCTGGAAGACTCATAGATTTGGGAAGCGTTTCCTCCTTTATCCCCATCTCCTTCTCACTCTGTTTTAACTCCTCCTTGAACATCTCAATGACAAAACAAGCCAAGAAGCAACTTCACTTCTTCCCTCACGGTTTTGTGTTCAGGGGCACGGAGCAGAGACGTTTTGGTGCCATTTACATTGCAGTCACCCCAAAGGGCAGCACCCCAGCATGGCCACCTCCCAGAGTCCCTCAAGGGATTCAGTGTGCACAGTCTGAGGCCTCACAGCCACGAAGGAACTGGGCTGGGGCATCTCTGCCAGCTTTTCCCAGCCTGATTTACAGGTGCCATGGGGATAAGATTTCAATACTCTATCCCAGTTCACCTCAACACCACCCAGCACCAACCTCGGGCATTCAGAGGAAGGGGAAAGTACATCCTCCTCTGTGATCCCACACAACCTCTCAAGGGAAACATCCTTGTTCATGGCAGGGGGGTTGGAATGAGATGATCTCTAAGGTCCCTTCCACCCTAAACCATTCTGGGATTCTGTGAACTCTGGTTCCAACCTTCTTGTCCATCTTGAGCCAAGCTACCGTGTCCTTGATGGTGTACTGAAGCCCGAAGAACCACGTTTCCCGCAGTCCCAGTGTCCTGCACACCAGATCAAACAGGTCCTTCCCTTTCCACTTCACCTGCAGGAGAGCAAAGGGGAAGCACAGTTACACAGATGGATTTCAGAACTTCAGCTCTGTTCAGCCAAATCCACTCTTTTTACCTCACAAGGTCTTTGAGAGCATGGAGAAGGCATTTGGTACGGACACAAAAACATCCTAATGAAACACTTACAGCCTTCCATCTGATCTCATCCGCAGATCACCAGCTCCTCCCTCAGCAGGAAACTGAGATGTGATTTCCACACTTTCCCCAAAAAAGACACTGTAAAGCCCCTGTTCGTTCCTCTGTGACCCACTAACACTCAACAGAGGACCTAAGGGTGCGTTTAGGCTCCTAAGCTTTACGATCCTGACACGTTTAGGTTCCTGCTAGGAGCAGCCTGTTGCCAGCAAGAAATAAAAATCCCTTTCAACTGCCCCTTGGTGGCTTTAATGCCTCTTCCTACTGGCCCCGGAAGCCCTTCACAAGCTCCAGCCTCAGCAACATGGGTTCAGAGAAGGGTGGCCTGCATTCCTAAAAACCAGCAGTGACACAATCTATGCAGGGAGTGTGAGCAGAGCCACCGACCCTGCACAGATAACAGGGAAAAAGAGCTCCAAAAACCCCATAATTACCACTGAAGTCAGCGCTTCTCCCAGAGCATATTTTGATAGAGTCAAACTGCGTTTTCTGCTGAAAATGTTGGTGACAAAAGCAGCTCAGGAGTGGAGAAAATTGGTCCTGCTCAGGGACCGTGTCCTTTGAGCAATCTTGCAGCTGCATCCATGTTGCTAGTGAAGTTTGCTCATAAAAACAGAAGGCGTTGGGAGGCAAAAAGGTGAAGAGGGACATAAAACAGATGAATCTAATATGCCAAAGCCACTTTGCTCTTCCATCTGCACGGAAAAAACAATTGCTGGACCGAGACATATGGCCATTACTCTGAAGCCCTTGGGCAAGCGGATCTCGGCACATTCTCTTGTCACTACAACTCAATCCTGGTGCCACCTGGACACATCAATATTAATGCCGAGGCCGCTCCTGCTGTCACCCACTGCCGCCTTGTGGGCACAGCCCGAGCTCATTGCCATGCTGGTGGCTTTCAGTAAATGACTCTGTCGCTGTTCTCTCCCTTCCCACAGCCACAGCCACACACGCTGACAGTCCTGGAATAGAAGGAAGCCGACGCTTGCCCTCTAAAAAACACCTCCCCCAGACTGCTCAGATCGAGCGCCGTCAACACCTCCAGGTCAAAACTCCCGGAGGAGCGAGTTTGGCGGTGCTGGAATTATAACCCCCTGATTTCACACATCTCACCACCCTCCAGCCCCCAGGATGGGCTCCAGCTCGGCACAGGATGGCTCAGACTGCGGAAGATCTTCTCCTGACTATGAATTTCAGAGGGAAGTTAATTCGAGGGTTCAGACAAAACAGAGTGAGACACATTACAACAGCTATTTGGTACCATTTTTGCAGGCACATAAAAGCAGGCTGCCAGCAAAAGGCTATTTCTTCACTAAACTGCTTTGCATAAAGCGTTATTGGCTGTTTTTTCTTCTCTGAGACCATATTTCAGCCCACTGCCTCAGTGCAGAGCTCGGTGCCTGCACCAAACCTTCCCAGGACAGGCTCCTCCTGATGGCAGCACTGCCTGTCCAGACATCGTTCCACATCCCATGGGATTGGTGTGTTGAACATCCCCATGGAGCCCCCCCAGCTGGCATTCCCACTGGCTGTGGCTCCTCACTGAACCATCCAGGTACCCAAACCTTGCTCACCAGCTGGCACAACCCAAAGGTCTCCTCCCGAATAGCAAACCACCAGTTTTATTTCACAGACTAGAAGCGAGGATTAAAGCAGGAGCTTGGTGTGTGTTTCACTCTTTGCAATTTTAACTTGGTGATGAGAATCATGGAATTGGTTTGTGTTGGACCTTAAAGCTCATCCAGGTTCCACTCCTTGCCACAGGCAGGGACACCTTCCACCATCCCAGGTTACTCCAAGCCCTGTCCCACCTGGCCTTGGACACTTCCAGGGCTGGGGCAGCCACAGCTTCTCTGCCCAACCTGTGCCAGGGCCTCACAGCTGAATTTTTTCCTAACACCAATCTAAATCTCTCCTCTTTCAGTTTACCATTCCCCTCTGTCCTATCATTATCTGCCTGCATAAAAAGTCACTTGCTCTATTTACAAGCCCCCTTTAAGGGTCTGTATTTTCAGTGACGGCTTCTGCTGGTGCATTTTACACCAGTGCTTTGTCACTGCACATTTATGTGGTGGCAGAAATACATATTTAACATTCCTGCACAATGCTCCAGCCTCCAACCATAACACTGCACAGATCCTCCCCGACTGTGCTGAATTACCTTCATTAAATATATCAATGAACAGCAGCCACCTTTATTCCAACAGACATGATTTCCCTTCACACCTCGGTACTTAAAGTAACGATCTGCATTCAAGTGGCATCTTTTGACAGCTGAACTCCAACTGTTTCGCAGACATTCAGGACCCCAGCCCTCCTTACCCATATTTTATAGGCTTTGTGGCATTAACTGCCACATTTTCTGGTCGTAAAATACCAAAAAAAGCTGCACCAGGCTTGAGGGGATGGAGAGAACTGCTGTCCAGAGAGCCTGGGGACAGCCAGGACAGGCTGGCAGTTCCCATCCCGCCCTCTGCCTGTCATGCCATTCCCTGCGCAGCACTAAAGTGACACCTGAAGCACAAGGATGCTTTTACAAGCCATTATGAGCTCCTAAAAACAAAACTAAGAAGCTTAGAGCAGAAAAAAGCCCTCTCAGCCAGATGCCAGAGCGGCGGCACGATGCTGTAGAGCTCAATCTCCAATAAAAAGCTACATCACGATAACCCCGGTGTGACCCGCAGGACGGAGCGGGATGTGCCATTCCAGTGTCCTGCACCCACTGCAGGCATCACCCCTGGCATTTGCAGCTCCTTCTCCCATTAGCAGGATCACAGCACAAGTGCTTGGATGGATTCAGAGGAGGAACACGGGCCGAGGTGCTTTATAAACAGGCTGTTATTCCACAGAGCTGGAATTTATGTTCTTTACTAAGCACAGAGTGGTTACAATCTATCAGCGAAGCATTTTAAATGAACAGCACTAAACACTTGAAACTCTGCAGCCAGTGGCTAGAACCAAGTATTTGCAGGCCGGGTTATTGGCATCATCTTTTTCTCTGGTGGAGACGGCGCATTTGGCATCTATTAACGGGGTTTGCATTATTTATTAACCTGCATCAGGAGTCATTTCCAACTTGCAGGCAACTGGGTGATTTATTTCAGAGCACAACCTCTCTGTCAAGTTTCACAACTGCTCCTCAGCTCACGAGTCAATAAAGCAGCTCCAAAAACGAGCAGAAGGGTTGTTTGATCCCATTGTAATCGGCTGACAAGGAGGGAGGGAAAGCCAGGGAATGGCTGGAGCTGTGTCAAGGTGGTTTAGGTTGGATCTCAGGGAAAGGTTCTTCCCCCAGAGGGTGGTGGGCACTGACGAGGCTTCCCAGGGCAGTGGGCACAGCCCCAAGGCTGCCAGAGCTCTGGGAGTGTTTGGACAACGTTCTCAGCATGTGGTGGGATTGCTGGGGTGTCTGTGGAGGGCCAGGGGTTAGACTGGATGATCCCTGTGGATCCCTTCCCACTCAGGATATTACACGATTCTTAAAAATGGGCAGCAAGGAAGAAGAGGGTGCAACCCTCCTGCACAGAGAGGGTTGAGCAGGAGGTCCTGATTCCCAAAACACTGTCAGGCTGATGCTTTTCTTCCAAGGATGTCAAATTGGATTTGCACCAGCTATGTGGAAAAGGGGAAAGAACAGGCATGGGTTTCAACTGCTTAATATTAAGGTTCCTCATGCAAGAACCTCTCCTCAGGCAACAGGGAGGTGCCCGAACTCCAGGGGACAGAACCTGGCTTTGTCCAGGGGTGGCAGATCAAGATCTCACCTCCTCAGCATCACAAACACAAACCACTGGAGCTTCAGCTATTCCTGGGATCAGGCTTGGGAATGAGGGCACAAACAAATGACCAGGGGACATGAAGGCAGAGCTCTCCAGCTCTGCCTGGGAATGCTGCTTCCCAGGGAAACCCATCACAGCAGTCCCTTCAAACCCCCACGCAGGACTAGGTTAGTGCATGACCTTGCAGAAGTGACTCACAGCTATAGAGTATTTTACTGCACCAATTTATCCTTAAATAATGCAGAAAATGGCTTTGCAGATCATTTTATTGTTAGTTCTCTGTTAGAGAGGAGAAGGGAGCACAGAGCCCCTGTGGTGACACAACAGCCTAAAGGACCACTGGAAAAGGAGATCAAGCCCCAGGGAAAAGTGCTCAGCTTACACCGAGCGATGTCATTCCCATTTGGAATCAGGTTTTAAAATGAAGATGCGACACCTCTTCACTGAGCCAGGGACGGAGATGGCAGAGCATCCCTCAAACCACCAGGGAATTAGAAAATGCATAGGCTGTAGCTGTTCCAAACCCCCTCAGGAGACGTCCAAACCACCCACCCACAACAGTTTACAACTGAAATGGAGATGATTTTGGGACTGCAGACCACATTTATCTCTCCTTCTGGACCTGAATGATAACCAGAGTGCCAGAGACAACCATTTATTTACATTTAAAGCCCATTTGGAGCAAACAGGGAATCAAATATGCAATATTCGTCCATTTTTTTTTAAATAAAGTGATGTCAAATACTTTCAATTGCCACTTACTGAGTCACAAGGCAAGGCTGCAAAAGTTATTTTTATTTACTAATGCTACACGACAACTCGATAATGAGCTTTTAATTAAAACCTATTTCTGTTAACCACCGAGGAGGCCAAAAACGCGCCCAGGCGTGAGGATGCAGATGGTGCAGCCGAGCACATTCCATGGTGTCTGCCCCGACAGACACAGAGCAGGACATGGAAAACAGGCGGCAGCAGCACCAGGGCGAGGGGAGAGAGGGAGGGGACAACTGGTGATGGTGTCACCTCTGCCCCCTCAGGTGAGACCCCACCTGCAGAGCTGCCTTCCAGCACAGGAAGGATGCGGAGCTGCTGGAGAGAGTCCAGAGGAGGCCACGGAGAAGCTCCGAGGGCTGGAGCCCCTCTGCTCTGGAGCCAGGCTGGGAGAGCTGGGGGTGTTCACCTGGAGAAGGGAAGGCTCCAGGGAGACCTGAGAGCCCCTTGCAGTGCCTGAAGTGGCTCCAGGAGAGCTGGAGAGGGACTGGGGACAAGGCATGGAGGGACAGAACACGGGGAATGGCTTCCCAGTGCCAGAGGGCAGGGTGAGATGGGATATTGGAAAGGAATTGTTCCCTGTGAGGGTGGGCAGGCCCTGGCCCAGGTTGGGCAGAGAAGCTGTGGCTGCCCCTGGATCCCTGGAAGTGTCCAAGGCCGGGTTGGACAGGGTTTGGAGCACCCTGGGCTGGTGGAAGGTGTCCCTGCCCATGGCAGGGAGTGGAATGAGATGAGCTTTAACATCTCTTCCCAACCAAACCATTCTGTGATTCTGTGTCCCAACGCCTCTCCTCACTCTCTGAGTTCACACAGATGAAGAGCTAAGGGGTCAGGCAGCAGTTTGATGCAGAGGAAGAAGCTCCAAGAGGCTGAGAGAAGGATTTTGATCCTGCAGGAGCCTCTGCCAAGGATGCACAGAGCTGAGCCGTCCCCGTGCTGCAGTTACAGGATCTGCAGTACAACACACACACACAGAGATGTTCTGACACGCTGCTCCCTGCCCTGGAAAGGGCCTCACAGGGCAAGGATCACAGCTCTGAGCCTTCCCTCTGTGCAGGAACTGACAGACACAGGGTATTTCAGCCCAGCCTGACCTGCTCTGATGATCTTACACACGCAGGTGAGCTCTGAACATACAGAGCTCACCCGAGGAGGACAGAGGGGCAGCAGCACCAGCCAGCTCACCTCGGAACAAAGCCAGGTTAAACCACATCAAATGCCTCACTTCCTATTTCAAGGGCTCTGTGATTCCCTAACAAAGTGCTGCCTCCCAGCTTCAAGGAGATTACTTCCAGGGCTGCTTCCCTGTTCAAGTACCTTTAATTTCAAAAACCACCTACTTGAAAGACACTGTCTGTACAAAGAAAAAAAGAAGAGAGGAATTAAACAGCATCAGAAGTAAAGTCTATACACCACAAGAGAAAAATCTGCTATCCCAAATGCCCTCCCTCCTTCCCCTTCTCATCAACACACCTCAGGATTAATTAACAGAAGGGGGATTGACAGCAGTTTTGAACTATCTTTGGAGAGAACTGGATAATAGGAGGTTTCCAACTGGCTGAGAAGGGGCTGTGATGGGAGCAGGGGATCCAGAGAACCTTGCACGTGCAGGGTGAAGCCAAAGAGGATCTGTGTTCATCCTAAGTCTCATGTGCATAGCAAGTCCCTCAAGCACAACTTAAGGGAGTGCAGAACTGAACTGCACCAATCAAGACACCTCCAAAAAATTAACTCCCAAACAACACTGGTGTGAAGTAGAAATTCTGACTTTTTGGGGCAGATGCCCCTCCAAGACATGAAGAACTGCCATGTCTCAGATTTAAAGAGAACATGTGCTCCTTCCTGAGTGCAGGATCGGGGCAGGCAGGCATGTGGAAGAACCAGAACATCAACTTCACAGCTGGGATGCCAAAAATTTATTGAGGATCATGTTGTAGCTGAGGGGGATTATTTCTCTCAGCTTTTTAAAATAGCTGTTCCTGCTATTTATTCATCTTTTCCTGATAGGTTTCTGCATCGAGAGGTCAGTTCCCCACCAGCACCATGAGCTGCTGCTTGAACCAGAAGGATCTTTGTAAAACGCCTCCCAAATTTCCTGCAATGCAGAAGGAAGCTGAGGGTGCTCCATTCCCTGGTTTCCTCCTCTTGCCTTTTGATTTTGGTGCAGTGACTGGACAGAGCTCAAAACCCAACTCCCGTTTACTGCACCAGCTCTTCCTCAAAAACTCACTCAGCCCCAAATTTCCACTGCCGGAATCCTCAGTTGTTCCTGTTCCAGAGGATAAGCTTTGAGCTCAGTTCCACAGCTCCCTGTGCCTGGTGACAAAGGGACAACACTCGGCTGCATGTGGCCAAAATGGGGTCTTGTCTGCTTACAACAGCTTTACATCCAAACTCATTCCTGCACCGCGTGGGGCACTGGGCTCAAAATGATCCCTTCCAACCAGGATTATCCTCTGAACAGAGAGAACAGGCTAAGCACTGAAGCAGTAACAGGGTGCATGTTTAGACCAGCAAATACATCAGCCAAACTTGTCTCTTCTCACTGCTTGAATAGTTAAGCTGTTTCTCCAGGCTGCCTGTAAAGCTTTTCCCTTCGTTTTAAGACCCCAAAGGATTAAGGTTGGGAAGCAGCTGGGCAGTGACCTGCACCTTGATGGAGTGACCATTCCTGAAGGATACAGGCCCAAGATCACAGAGATGGAAAGGGCTAAACAAACCACACACCCTTCAGAAAAGGGGCTGTGGCTCTGAGATGGAGAGGCACTAACAGGGCTGAGCACCATAACAGGAAGAAATGGGCAAAGACAAGGCCAAAACAAAGATGGATGAGTTCTCCTGTCCACCAGAGGACTTGGGTCTTGGAGGGAAAAGCAGCACATGGGAGTGTTTGGGACCCACCTAACACGAGGGGCACTACAATGCCTTGGTTTTAACTATTAAATGAATCACAGAATCACGGAATGGTTTGGTCTGGAAGGGACCTTAAAGCCCATCCAGTCCTACCCCCTGCCATGGGCAGAGACACCTCCCACTAGCCCAAGCTGCTCCAAGCCCCATCCAACCTGGCCTTGGACACTTCCAGGGATCCAGGGGCAGCCACAGCTTCTCTGCCCAAC
>JAWWMP010000036.1:1539634-1549904 GCA_035047865.1 Dendrocincla tyrannina
TCTGGGGACTTCACTGTTGGGGTCTTGGCCTCCTCCTTTGAGGGGGGTGCAGGTTTCTCTGGGGACTTCACTGTTGGAGTCTTGGCCTCCTCCTTTGAGGGGGTTGGTGGCTTTTCAGGGGATTTGACAGCTGGGCTCTTGGCTTCTTCCTTTGAGGGCGTTGAGGGTTTCTCAGGAGACTTCACAGCTGGGCTCTTGGCCTCCTCCTTTGAGGGGGTTGCAGGTTTTTCTGGGGACTTCACAACAGGGGTCTTGGCCCCCTCCTTGGAGGGTGTTGGGGGCTTTTCAGGGGACTTGACCGCTGGGGTCTTGGCCTCCTCCTTTGAGGGGGACTCAGGTTTCTCAGGGGACTTGGCCTCCTCTTCTGCAGGAGTCTTGGCCTCTTCTTCACCCTCTTCAGCTTTCTCCTCTTCTTCCTCCTCTTCAGCTTTCTCTTCTTCAGCCTCTTTCTCAGCCTCCTCCTCCTCCGTGACCTCCTCAGTCACCTGGATTTCCTCTGTCTGCTCCTCTACAATCACTGTCTCCTTCTCAGATTTTTCCACCACCTTGATCTTCTCCTCACTCTTCACCTTGATGCTGGTGGTGATGCTGGGAGGCTTGGGGACCACCTCGGGGTAGGAGAGCATCCCAATGCCAGTCTCGAGCCGATATTCCTCCCCTTCCAAGAGCTTTCTGCCAGGAAGAGAGCAGAGTAGGGCAGTCAGTGGTGGCTTCTCATCTCCTCCCATGAGCAGGAGCTGCCAACTGTGTCCTGCAGCTCCACCTCCCTCTTTGCCCTGTCCTGGATGACCCTCCTGCTCCTACACCCCGGGCTGGGCAGGTTTCCTCACCCTTCCCTCCACACTCCAGCTGGACATTGGTGTTAGAGGATGGGTGGTCTCCTCCTCACCAAGAAGAGCCCAGGTGTTAAGGAGGGATCTTGGGCAGACCTGGCTGGGACCCCCCCACCTCCCCCTGCCCACCCTGTACCTGTAGGCAGCGATTTCAATGTCCAGGGCCATCTTGACATTGAGCAGATCCTGGTATTCCCGGAGCTGAGCTGCCATCTCCCACTTGGTGTTCCTCAGCTCGCTGTCCAGCTGCTGGATGGTTTCCTGTGGGCAGACAGAACCACACGGGGGTGATATGGGGGCGGGGGGACAGTCCCCAGGAGCAGGTGGACACAGAGCACCCTAAACTGTGCCCTGGTCTCCAGCACCAGGGTGCCGTCATAGAGGGGTCTGCAGCCACCTCCTCCTGCAGACGCACAGGAAGGATGTCCAGATCCCTTGGGGGGCCTGGCAGGAGTCCTGCACTGCATTCCACCTGAGTCCCTGGCCCACTCCCAGCATTCCCACCAGCAAGGACAAGCTGTGGGAATGTTTTTAGCACTTGGGAAAGTCTAGTGATCACAAAATCCCGGGCTGAGACTGATGGGGATGGTCCATCCCCCTTTCAGCCCAAGGCCACCACCCAGTGCAGCCCTCACTTCCCAGGTCTGGGATACAGGACATGGCCTGGACCCTGGATGTGCTTCCGTGGCATTTGTGACCAGCACCATGTACATGAGGGACACAACAGCCTGGACACCACCTCAAGCTCTGGGGACCTGATCCCTGGGGGCTGGGGAAGGCCCAGCCACCACGCTGAGCATTTCCCACAGCTCATGGCCATCTCTGAAGCCAAAACACGAGTCGCTGCTCCTCTGGCAGCCAGATGGTGCCGCCCTGGCAGAGGATCCCTGCGCCAGGTTACCTGGTAGGACAGGACATCTGCATGGTGACGCTCCTCCGAGTCCTGCCTCTGCCTCTCCAGTGACTCCTGGGTCCCTTTGAGGGCTTCCAGCTCGGTGGTCTTGGCCTGGAGCTGCCGGCGGTACTCGCTGATCTCCTCCTGGGCCACACGCATGGCATCCGTGTTCACCTTGGCCACCTCCGACAGCTTGTCCAGCCTCACTGCAAGGGCCAGGGGGGAGATGCAGGGCTGGAGGGCGGGGGGCTGCAGCCTGCCCTCCTCGGGGGGCCTCAGATCCTTCCACTCCACCCCTCCCTGCTGCGTGTCCTCTGCAGAGCCAGCCCCGGGCTCGCTGCCTTCCCCACCCCTCGCTCTGTGCTGGGAGCTGAAGGAGGACGGGCAGGACCAGCTGGGTGGGGGTCTTCACCATGCTGGACATCCCCCCGCCCCGACCCAGCGCATCCCCCGCCCGTCATCCACCCGGGCCGGGGCGGGGGGGCTTTGCCGCAGCGCCCTGCGGACACCCCGATGGGACGGGGCGGGGGGAGAGACAGGAAAAGGGGACAGGAAGGGTGGGACACGGATCCTGCGGCTCCAGGGGCAGCCCCCGCCCGTGGGTCGGCGCTGCCGCTGCCCGCGGTGCTGGACCCGCCGCTGTCCGCGGTGCTGGACCCGCCCTGCGCGCCCCTGGGTGCTGAGCCTCGGGGTGCTGAGCCCCCGCACCGTAGTGCCCCCTCCCCACAAGGGCCACTCCCTGCCCTCCTCGCCCGCATTAGGGATGCGGTGCCTCCCCCCTCGCCCCGCACTGCAAACCGCCCTGGCCTCGCCCCAGCCGACAGGACACTCTGCAGCATCGGGGCGGGGCACCCCAAAACCTTGCGGGGTGCCGGGGCAGTGATGCTGGCACCCTCCTCGAAACGCACTGCGGGGCGGGACTGGGGGGGCAGCGCACCCACAGACACCGGGGGGCTGCTGGGTGGGGTGGGGGTACCCCAATGCCCTCCCGGAGCACTGGACATATGGGGGTTCCTGCATCCCCAAGGTGGGGGTACCCTAATGAGCTCCTGAATCGCAATATTTGGGGGGTCCCTGTGACCTTCCTGGGGCGGGGGCACCCTAATGCCTTCCCAAAATGTACCCTGTATGGGAGGAGGTCTCTGCAGCCCCCCGGGATGGGGGTCCCCCAACACCCTCCTGGAGCACAGCATATATGGGGGGCGTGTCTCTGCACCTTCCTGGAGTGGGAGCCCCCCAACACCCTCCTGGTTTTACAGCACCTGTAGGGCTCTCCCTGGAGCGGGGGGTCCCCTAACACCCTCCTGGTTTTACAGCACCCATGGGGCTCTCCCTGGAGCGGGGGGTCCCCTAACACCCTCCTGGTTTTACAGCACCCGTGGGGCTCTCCCTGGAGCGGGGGGTCCCCTAACACCCTCCCAAAGCGCCTCTTAAATGGGGCGTTGCGAACACCCCAACACCCTCCCCGCGCTCACCGCACAGGGAGCAGAGTGCGGGCGGTCCCCGCGCCCCCCTGCCCGCCCTTGCCCGCCCCCCGCCCCGCACACTCACCGCGGAACCACTCCTCAGCCTGCAGCGTGCTGCGGGCCGCCGTGCCCTCCAGCTGTGCGCGCAGGTCCCGCAGCGCGGCCGTCACTCCGGGGCGCAGCGCGGCGGGGCTGTCGGCGCCGGGGGGCTCGGGGCGCGCCCCGCGCAGCAGCGCTCCCACCTCGGCGCGGTGCTGCCTCCGCAGCTGCTCCGCCTCCTCCCGCAGCGCCCGCGCCCGCTCCTCCAGCGGCGCCCGCGCCCGCTCCTCCTGCGCCGAGCGCTGCGCCAGCCCGCGGGCCGCCGCCTCCAGCTCTGCGCGCTGCCGCGCCTCCTCCTCCAGCCGGCCCCGCAGCGCCGACACGTCCTCGGCCAGGCGCGCCCGCTCCAGCCGCAGCTGCCCCTTCTCGGCGCCCAGGCGCAGCACGGTGCCCCGCATGTCCCGCAGCTCCCGCGCGTACAGCTCGCCCATGGCCGAGCGCCCCGCCTGCTGCTGCCGCAGCGCCGCCGCCTCCGCCGCCAGCGCCCGGTTCTGCTGCTCCAGCGCCCGCACCCGCTCGATGTAGCCGGCGAAGCGGTCGTTCAGCACCTGCAGCAGCTCCTTCTCGTTGCGCGCCCGCGGCTCGCCGTTCAGCGAGTCCAGGCTCTCGGTGGAGGAGGCGGCCGCGCTGCCGCCCCCCGCGCCCCGCGCCCCCCGCCCCAGCACCGGGGCCGCCCACGAGTGGAACCCGCTGGAGGCGGCGGAGCGCGGGGCAGCGCGGCCCGGCTCCTTGCGGAGCCCCCCCGGGGGGCCCAGCAGGGTCTCCAGCATCAGACTCATGGTGCTTCTCCCTGCCCTCGCTGCGGCACCGGAGAGGATGCCCCGCTTTATAGGGCTCGGGGCGGCCGCTCCGCCCCTGCCCCCGGCAGCGGGGGTGGGCACCGGCAGCGGCACCGGCAGCGGCACCGCCCCGCACCGCAGCCCCGCCGGTGCGGGGGGACCCCCGGTCACACGGGATGAGAGCGGGGACCACGCCCGGCAAGGGAATGGGGGAGCCCGGGACACAGCGGGATCCTTGGGAATAGCGAGTGGGACCCCCGGGATGGGAGGGGGATGCTCCTGGAGGGAGTGCGGATCCTCCGGGATCTTTGGGAGTAGAGAACGCCAGCCCTGGGAAGGGAGCGAGGAGCTCCCGGAGGGATCACGGCCCTCCCGGGAAGAGAGCAGGACCCGGGGACCAGAGTGGGAGCCCCGGGAATAGGGGGTGGGAGCCCCGGGAATAGAGGGTGGGAGCCCCGGGAATGGAAGGTGGGAGCCCCGGGAACAGGGGTGTGGGAGCCCCGGGAAGGGAGCCGGGAGCACCCAGGGCAGGGCTGCAGTGAGAGACAGCGGGACCCCCGCGGGGCGCAGCCCCTGCCACGGGTGGGATGCTGGGGCAGCGACCGGGGGGGCTCCGCACCCAGAGCCCCCATTTCGGGGGTCACTGACTGGAACCGGAGGGCAGAGGCGAGCCCGGGGGTGCGAGGAGGGTCCCCAGGCCACGGGGACAGCCCTGGGGAGCTCCGGGCGGGGGGGGGTGGGGAGGTCGGGATGTCCCCAAAATCTGCCCTTGGGGCCGGCGGGCACCGACAGAGCTGTCAATCACGGGCAGCCCGGCCAATCAGCGCTCCGGAACCGCCTGGCCAATCAGCACGCGCGGAGTGCAACCTGCGGGCAGGTACCTACAGCCCAGCCAATCAGCAGCCAAGTACATGGCACCCAGCCAATCACCAGCCTGGTCCATAAATCCCAGCCAATTAACACCTAGATCTATAGATCCCAGCCAATCAGCAGGCGGGTCTGTAGATCCCAGGAGGATCCCAGTGTCCCCCACATCCCTCCTCCCAAAAAGCTGGGGAAGCTCCGGGAGCAGCCAGGGCTGTGCCAGCCCTGGGATGAGCCGGGAGGGAGGGGCAGGCTGAGCAGGGCAGGGACAGGCCATGGGCAGGGTGGGGACACGGGGACAGCCATGGACAGTGAAATGGGGACAGAGCCTGGGCAGGGTGGGGACAGACCATGGGCAGTGTTGGGGACACACCATGGGCAGTGTTGGGGACATGGGGACATGCCATGGACAGGGATGGGGACACGGGGACAGACCATGGGCAGTGTTGGGGACACACCATGGGCAGTGTTGGGGACATGGGGACATGCCATGGACAGGGATGGGGACACGGGGACAGACCATGGGCAGTGTTGGGGACACACCATGGGCAGTGTTGGGAACATGGGGACAGACCATGGACAGGGATATGGGAACACGGGGACAGGCCATGGACAGTGAAATGGGGACAGAGCCTGGGCAGGGTGGGGACAGACCATGGACACTGTTGGGGACATGCCATGGGCAGGGATGGGGACACAGGGACACGCCATGGGCAGGGATGGGGACACAGGGACAGACCATGGGCAGTGTTGGGGACATGGGGACAGACCATGGACAGGGACACGGGGACAGAGCGTGGGCAGGGTGGGCACAGGCCATGGGCAGTGCTGGGGACAGAAGGACAGATCGTGGACAGGGATGGGGACATGGGGACAGGCCATGGGCAGTGTTGGGGACATGAGGACACAGGGACAGGCCATGGGTGGTGTTGGGGACATGGGGACAGACCATGGACAGGGACATGGGGACAGAGCATGGGCATTGGTGGGGACACGGGGACAGGCCATGGGTGGTGACATGGGGACAGAGCATGGGCATTGGTGGGGACACAGGGACAGACAATGGGCAGGATTGGGGACACGGGGACTGCGGGCACCAGGCACCCCTGTGCCCACCCTGCTCCCGCTGGACACCCCAGTGGGAAGGAGCCACCACCAGTGACCCGCTCCCGGCCACTGGTCACTGGCCTGGGGCCACCCATGGGAGGGACCCGCAGGGAGGGGACACAGGGGGTGTCCCGTGGGGCCCCGGGAGCGGGGACACCTGGCTCCCAGAGGGGGGACACAGCTTATGGATGGTGTGACCCTGTCCCTGTCCCCATGCCCTGTTTTGTCCCTGTCCTCATGTCCTGTCCTGTCCCTGTCCCTGACCCCATGTCCTGTTTTGTCCCTGTCCCCTTGCCCTGTCCTGTCCCGGTGTCCTGTCCCTGTCCCCATGTCCTGTCCCCGTGTCCTGTCCCTGTCCCCTTGCCTTGTCCTATCCCTGTGTCCTGTCCCTGTCCCCTTGCCCTGTCCTGTCCCTTGTCCCCAGGTCCCATCCCAGCCCCTGTGCTGTCCCTGTCCCTGTCCCCTGTCCCCATGTCCTATCCTGTCTTTATCCCACGTCCTCTCCCTATCCCCATATCCTGACCCCATCCCACCCCTGGCCCCTCCCTGTTCCCATATCTCTGCCCACATTCCCTGTCCCCACTCCATGTCCCCATCCCGTGTCTCCCATCCCTGTCCCTATCCCATATTCCCAGCCCATCCCATCCCGCATCCCTACCCTGCACTCTCATCCTGTATCCCCTCTCCCCATTCCCCGTTCCCATTCCCATTCCCCGTTCCCGTTCCCATCTCCTCTCCCCATTCCCAATCCCCTCTCCATTCCCTATTCCCATGCCCCATTCCCCGTTCCCGTTCCCATTTCCCATTCCCATCCCCTCTCCCCATTCCCAATCCCCTCTCTATTCCCTATTCCCATGCCCCATTCCCGTTCCCATTCCCCATCCCCTCTCCTCATTCCCCATCCCCTCTCCCCATTCCCGTTCCAATCCCCTCTCCCCATCCCCATTTCCCATTCCCCATCCCCATTCCCCATTCCCATCCCCTCTCCCCATTCCCGTTCCAATCCCCGCTCCCCATCCCCATTTCCCATTCCCCATCCCCATTCCCCATTCCCATCCCCATTCCCATTCCCCATCCCCATCCCCATTCCCCATCCCCATTCCCCATTCCCATCCCCTCTCCCCATCCCCTCTCCCCATTCCCGTCCCCACTCCCGCCCCTCGCTGACCCCGCCCCGGAAGGGCTCCCCGTGCCTCAGTTCCGGTGCCCGCGGGCGGCGGCGGCAGGTACGGACCGGGAGGGGACTGGGACTGGGACCGGGAGGGGACTGGGACCGGGAGGGGACTGGGACCGGGACCGGGAGGGGACCGGGACCGGGAGGGGACCGGGACCGGGACTGGGACCGGGACTGGGACCGGGACCCCGAGGGGACGGCACGGGCCGGGCCGGGCCGGGGGCCGGGCTGGGCACGGGGAGTGGGCCGGGCTGAGGGCCGAGGGCCGAGGCGGGGGGCGCTGACCCGGCCCGCCGGGCTGAGGGCCCTCCCTCCCTCCCTCCCTCCCGGCCGGGACACGGCCCGGGCCCCCCGGCCCCCTCCCTGCCCCCCGCACCGGGCCCTGTCCCCGGGCCGTGTCCCCTCCTGTCACCTCGGCCTGCCCCCCGTGCCTCGGGCTCTGCCCTGTCCCCGTGGCCCGGCCCGGCCCGGGCTGTGTCCACATTGTGACCCCCCCGTCCCCCCGGCCCGACCCCCCTCGCTCCAGGACCGGGCTGTGTCCCCCTCCTGTGTCCCCCTGCCCTGGCCCTTGTCCCCGCTCTGCCCTCCCAGCCCTGCCCTTGTCCCTGTCCTGTCCCCTGCCCGGGCACAGGGGGATGTCCCACCCCCCGGCCCGGCTCCAGCCCCCTCCCAGCCCGTCCCATCCCCGTGTGCCCCCCGGCTGCCCCTCTCCCCACACCCCCCACAGCTCCCTGTGCCAGCCCTGCCCTCCTGGGTCACCCCATGCCCTGCCCCTTCCCCAGCCGTACCCCCTGGGTATCGTGTCCTGGGCACAGCCAGGACCCTCTGGAAGGGCTGGGGGGCACGGGGAGACCCCTTCAGCCACCCCTGGGCTGTGACAGGGACAGCCAGCACAGCCCTGTGCCCTGGCCATGGCTCAGGGATCTATGGGAAGAGAGCAGTGCTGGCCCTGCTGAGGCCTGGAATTACCTGGGAACTGGGTCCCCCTTGGAGGTTTTAGGGGGGGAAAACCTCCCAGCTGGATAAAAAGGAGCTGTGGGACAGCTCCAGCCTGGAAGAGCCTTGTTGGAGGTGCTGTTGCTGTTCCCTGTAGGTGTTTTGTGTTGTGTGGAGTTTCCTGGAGCTTTCACACCTGGCAGGGGTCACCTCTGGAGCAGCAGAGGGGGCTCAGGGGGGGGTTTGTGCCCCTCTCTCCTGGGGTGACAGGAGATGGGATGAGCCTTGGATGAGCAGTTGGATTGACCTGGTTTGCTGCCCCCAAACGTGTTTGTGGGAGCCACAGGCTGCTCCCCATGGGGCTCAGCTGGGCTGAACAGGCTTTGGGGGTCCCTGAGGGGCTTCCCACCAGTGTTGGTCCTTGCTTGGATCAAGCCAGGCCGGGAATTCCACGGCAGGAGACGTCCAGCCCTGTGGTGGTTTCCTTTGCCAGGAGGAGAACATCCCTCCTGCCACAGGAAGCTGTCCTGACACCTCCAGAACAAAATCCTTCGCATCCCTGAGGAGTTCTGGGGGGTGTTATCCCTGTTGAGGTGATGAAAATTCCCCCCAGCTCCTGGAGCAATGGGATCCCATGGCAGTGGGATCCTGGCAGTGGGTGCTGCAGGGAATGGGGACACCTTGGGACCTTCCTTTGGGTTTATTCCCATTACTGGTCTACGGCATGTATCAGTTGCAGCTCATTTTTCTGGCTCTGGGATAATTATAGACTGTGTGTTGCCATTTGGGGTCTCACATCCCTCAAGTAATGGATCTGCCAGGATTTTGGGCACCTCCCTCATGGCACAGGGAGTTTGGCAGGGTTCCTATCCCCCAGTTATCCGAGGAGGCACCTCAACCCCTTGGCTGATGGAGATGGAACCTCCTGGAAGGTTCGTGGGTTGGTCAGTAACAGGTTTGTGAGAGGATGTGGATGGGATGGCCCTGGTGGGAAGATGGGAAGGTTTGAGCCGAGCTCGATCTGCAGCAGCAAAACTACAGGGCCAAGCTTGAGCTAAGACCGGCTCCAGTTAGGCCAGACTTAGGAAGAATATCTTCCAGGGAATGTGTGTGGGGCTGGTGTGAGCCCCTGGGGCTTTGTGGTAGGGGTGGGACGAGCACAGGGATGGGATCACCACGTCACTTCACTGCTGGAAGGAGGGGAAGGATTTGGGAACAGCACAAGGCTCTTTAGCGGGGTTTTTTTTTGTCCTCAGCCTCTGGTTCTGCTCTTCCATGGCTGGGTGCTCCCCTTGGGGTCTGTTTAGGGGATAAACCCTTGGGGTCTGTTAGCTGGGATAAACCCAGCTCCAGGGTTTATCCACAGGCCCAGGGATGTGCTCTGAGGCATGGGGAGCCTTCACCACCTCACACCTGCCTGGCTTGAAATTCCCTCACACCAGCAGGGAGCAGGGGTGTGATTCCCCATGGCTCCAGTTACACATCTCACTGTTAATTTTTTATAGCCTGCCTTAATTTCCTTTAATTGTGCCAACTTGGCCTTGGGTGCTTCATTCCCAGCTCCAGGGAGTTCTCCTTCCCCACTAACCTCCAGCTGCCCCTCTGTTTTCTAGGTGAGTGTTTTCCAGGGAGCTTGCCCTTTGAGTTCCTGCTCCTGTCCCTGACTGTAGGTGCCAGCCTGTCCCTCCTGATGTGCAGGAATGTGTGTGCAGGGCTGGAGTGAATGAACCTGCCTTTGTTCCCTTCCCAATGCCCCCATCAGACCTTCCAAGGACACTGGCCAGGCTGGGGAGATCAGGATTTACTGGCAGCCTGTGAATTCTTGCTGTCACAGGAACTGAGCTTGGCATGACCAGGGAGCTGCAGAGAGTCCTGTTGCTGGGATAACCAGGGATTTGGGTTGTCTTGGGCGTGGGTTACAGGCTGTCAGGGTGCTGAGGAGGCTCCCTGCTCTGGAAGAGCAGCAGTGCTGTCCCTACATCCCATCCTAGGCAGAAGGATTTTGCTGCTGGAAGCTGAAAAGAGTCCAGAGGGGCCACAGAGATGCTCCCAGGGCTGGAGCCCCTCTGCTCTGGAGCCAGGCTGGGAGAGCTGGGGGTGTTCACCTGGAGAAGGGA
>JAWWMP010000036.1:1558833-1576706 GCA_035047865.1 Dendrocincla tyrannina
GGCTCTCAGGTCTCCCTGGAGCCTTCCCTTCTCCAGGTGAACACCCCCAGCTCTCCCAGCCTGGCTCCAGAGCAGAGAGCCTGTGGTTCTCCTGGCTTCAGGATGGGGTTGGCCGTGGGAAGGGGGATCCCACAGGAGTGTGGCCGTGTCCTGCCTTCACCAGGTGCTCTGTGTTCCAGCGCGCTCTTCCCGGACGTGGTGAACTGCATGCAGACAGACAACCTCGAGCTGAAGAAGCTGGTCTACCTCTACCTGATGAACTATGCCAAGAGCCAACCAGACATGGCCATCATGGCAGTGAACACCTTTGTGAAGGTGAGGGCAGAGGGTGCGTGTCCTGGAGCTCTGGGCCCAGCTCACCCCACCATGTGCCAGGTCACTGCACTGACCTGCAAAGGGAGCGTGGGCAGCTTTCCAAAGCCTCTCCCTCCAGGAGGAGGAGCTCTCCTAGTTCTTGGTAACTGATTTACATTTGTTCAGTAATGCAGAAACCCGTTTTTTGGCAGCCATCCTGTGCCACTCGCTCTGTCAGGGCTGCGGGCAGCTCCTGTGATGGAGCTGCTGTCATGTGAGCTGCTGTGCTGAGAGAGCCCTCGTGATCTGCCACTTGGGGCTGGGAGCTGAAGAGTTTGTCAGGAGCCAAGATGTTGCCAAATCACTTTGTGAACATGCTTGGTGGGCATTAGAGGGAATTTGGGCTTTTTTAGGCAGGAAAAACCCCATAGAATAAACCAAATAGATGCGTTTCCCAGGTCAGGTGTCAGCTGGGTTTTGGTGCTTGGTGAAGTGATGAGGACATCACATTCCTGGGGATGCTGGCAGTGAGGTGATGGTGTTAGAACTCTGTGGGTGCAGAACAAGAAGTCCAGCTTCTCTTGGGTGTCTTTTCTCGAGTCTTAAAACCTCCCTGCTTGAGGAACCCAAATCAGCCCGGAGGTCCTGAAGCCACCAGTGTGCTACCTGCGGCTCGAGGAGCCCAGGACACCAAACCTGCCCTCTCCTCCCCGCAGGACTGTGAGGACCCCAACCCGCTGATCCGGGCCCTGGCTGTGCGGACCATGGGCTGCATCCGGGTGGATAAAATCACGGAGTACCTGTGCGAGCCCCTGCGCAAGTGCCTCAAGGACGAGGACCCCTACGTGCGCAAGACGGCCGCCGTCTGCGTGGCCAAGCTCCACGACATCAACGCCCAGCTGGTGGAGGACCAGGGCTTCCTGGACACCCTGAAGGATCTCATCTCCGACTCCAACCCCATGGTGATCCTTTTTTTGCCTTCTCCACTCTCCACGGGAATGCTCTCCCTTTATCATCACATCCCAACTCCCTTCCAGGCTTTCTTTTTGGTGTTATCCGAGCGCTTCTGGGGACTTGTTGCTTCTCCCTTCATCTTCACATCCCAACTCCCTTCCAGGCTTTCTTTTCTGGTGTTACCAGAGGGCTTTTGGGGACTTGTTGCTTCTCCCTTCATCTTCACATCTGAACTCCCTTCTAGATTTTTTTTTGGTGTTACCAGAGCACTTCTGGGGACTTGTTGCTTCTCAGGGCTGCAGGCTGAGCTCCCTGCCCTAGAACCCTGTCTTCTGGACAGAGGGCTTCTCCCATGCTTTGGCTGTGTGTTGTTAATCTGTTCCCAGTGGGAAGGAGACTGCTTGGAGCAGAGGTTTGGCTCTGATCCCACACAGCCAGTGGCTTTTGCCTCTGGGGAGGGTTTCCTGGCAGTTGGGCTTTGGCTCCCCTGCCTTTCCCCAGGCAAGAGGAACTTTAAGCCCAGCTTTCCCCAGGGTTTCTCTCCCCCCAGCCTTTCCTCCTCCAGGAGCTGTGCAGGGAGGGCTGGGGCTCCTCAGAGCTGCCTGGGGAAGGGGAGCTGGGCCCAGGGCCAAGGCTGATTCCTGAGGAACACGTGGGAACCGTTGGAGATGTGGCGTGGGCGGTGGGAGCGGGATGGGGATGGCTTATCTGCTGATCTGCTGGTGGGAGGAGAAGCTGGTGCCCAGATGTCGGTGGGATGTGAGGGGTGATGCTGAGGAAGCAGCTCATCCCCCTGCACCTCCTGGGGCCACCCTGATGTCACCTAACCCATATCCTGTCCCCTCTGGCAGGTGGTGGCCAACGCAGTGGCGGCTCTGTCAGAAATAGCCGAGTCCCACCCCAGCAGCAACCTGCTGGACCTCAACCCCCAGTCCATCAACAAGCTGCTCACAGCCCTCAATGAGTGCACCGAGTGGGGCCAGATCTTCATTCTGGACTGCCTGGCAAACTACATGCCCAAGGATGACCGGGAAGCCCAGAGGTGAGGGAGGCTCTGGCTGCTGCTGTGGTGCCAAGGAGCAGGGCTGGAAAGGGGTGGGGATGGGCAGGTATTGACCAAAGCACCTGGCACTGCCTCATCTCCTCCGAGCAGCGTCTCCATCCTCCTGCCCCTTGGAATCCTGCTGCAGGAGGGGGGACAGCGGGCATCTGCCAGCCCCTGTGCCTTGGGCATGGCCATCTGGAGCCTACCCTGGTCTTGTCCCCGTGCTGGCACAGGGACTGTGCTTCTTGATCAGCTTAAAATGTGGCTGCAGGGGCCAACAGGCCCTGGAGAGCTCCGAAACGAGGTCACTGCGAGAGGTTTCTGCAGGGCTGGGGGAATAACCTTCATCAGGGCGTTCAGGAGCCAGTTCAGCATCTCTTGGGAAGCTCCCAAGCACTGCTCAGCTTTCCTGGGAATATCCTGTCCTGCATCCACACTGGCAGCAGTTTTTAAGCAGGAGGAAGGGCTGGGATCACCCCTTTTCCCTTCTCCTCGCCCCGGCAGCATCTGCGAGCGGGTGACGCCGCGTCTGTCCCACGCCAACTCTGCCGTGGTGCTCTCGGCCGTGAAGGTGCTGATGAAGTTCATGGAGATGCTTTCCAAGGACCTGGATTATTATGGCACGCTCCTGAAGAAGCTGGCCCCACCTCTGGTCACCCTGCTCTCCGCAGAGCCCGAGCTCCAGTACGTGGCTCTCCGCAACATCAACCTCATCGTGCAGAAAAGGTGGGTGTCCAGGCATGGCCTGGCTCCAGCTTTCCCTCTTTCCCACAGTTACTGCTTCCCAGTCCCTCAATCCCCCTGATTGCAGCAGTGTCACAACCCAGCATGTGGGATTTTTCTTCTCTGTTGTTTAAAATCCAAGGGCTGAGCATGGAATGGTTTGGGTTGGAAGAGGCCTTAAAGCTCATCCCATTCCACCCCTGCTGTGAGCAGGGACACGCTTCCACTAGACCAGGTTGCTCCAAGCCTGGTCCTACCTGGCCTTGAGGTGAGGGAATGAGCAGGGAGTCAAGCTCCAGAAGGAGCTTAGTTTAATTCCTTCCTTATTTGGGGGAGCAAAATATGGCAAAGCCAAAAGCTGAGAGACTTTGGTTTGGCCTTTCCGTGTCTAGAGAGGGACACGGAAAGAGCACGTGTCTATGCTGTCGGATTTTGTCCTCCTTGAGTAAGTCCTGCGAGTCCTTTTGTCCCTCTGCTGATCTAAAATTGTGGTGGGCAGGAGGTGTCCAAGGCCCCACACGTGTGCCTGGAGCAGAACTGTCCAGCTGGAGAGCCCTGCTCTGCAGCCACAGCCCAGTCAGGTGGTTTGTCCTCCTCCCAGTCGGCGTCGTGGTCGTCTGTTAAAAATAGCAGCAATTTCTGGGAGCAGTGGAAAGCAATTAGTGTCCCTGGGAGCAGGAATGTGGCAGGCAGGTTGGCTCCTTGGAGCTGGACCTGGCCTAGCTCTTGCCTGGTTTAGAGGATGAGCTGGTGAAAAAGGTCCAGCCTAGCCCTGGGCTCTGGATTTGTGTCCCTGCTCCTTTCAAAACGTCCCTTCCAGCCTTGGCAGGACAAATGTCCCCCGTTGCCTCAAATCTGTCCTGTGTTTGCAGCAAGGTTGTGCTCTGTGCCCTGCAAAGGGGAGCCAAGAATCCTGGGGGGATAATTATGGTGCCTTGGATTCCTTGGTTGGAATGGGACCCCAGAACCATGTGCTTGTGGCCAAGGAGCCTTATCCTCCTAGCCTGCTCACTCTCTGAGTTTTCCCAGTGTATCTCCATGGGATGGAATCCTTTGGGGACAATCATGGTGTTTTACATCCCTTGGCATTGACTGGGCCCCCAAAACCTTGGGATTGTGGTTGAGGTGAGTGTGTGTCCCCCCTGACTGCTGCCTCCTGCCGCCCCCAGGCCTGAGATCCTGAAGCACGAGATGAAGGTGTTCTTTGTGAAGTACAACGACCCCATCTACGTCAAACTGGAGAAACTGGACATCATGATCCGCCTGGCCTCCCAGGCCAACATAGCTCAGGTCAGGGGCTGGGGGTGGGCCCCAAGGGGGATCCAAATCCTGGCCCCAGCTTTGTGGAATGCAGCTGGGATCAGCTGTACCACCCAGTCTGCTCCAGCTGGGTCACTGCCCTGCCTTCCTGGTGGCTTTTCCCTGCTGCCAGGCTCTCACTGCATTGTCCCCTCCCTCAGGTGCTGGCAGAGCTCAAGGAATATGCCACGGAGGTGGATGTGGATTTCGTTAGGAAGGCGGTGCGAGCCATCGGCCGCTGTGCCATCAAGGTGGAGGTGAGGGCTGGGGCACGGCGGGTCCTGTGGCACCTGTGGTTGGGCAAGGTGCATGGTGGGCATTTTATCCTGGGAATTAGCACTGCCCTGGCGAGCTCGAGCCTTCCCAGGCCTGGGGGTGAGCTGTGGTTGTTGCACAGGGATGTCAGGAGGGTGTTTTACCCCCTTACCCTTTGCCTGTTTTGGGGTCCCTGCCTGTTCTGTGCTCCCTTGCAGACCTGGCAGCTCTGCCTGGTGTGGCACTAGAGTGGATGATGCCAGGGCCTTGTTGGGGACCATGGTGGGGGGTGGGAGGGAGCTGGTCCCTTCCCAAGAGACTGGGAGGGAGCTTGTCCCTTCCTGAGGTTCTGGGCAGGAGCCAATCCCTTCCCAAAGGGCTGAGAGGGAGCCAGTCCCTTCCAGAGGGACTGGGAAGGATCCAATCCCTTCCCAAAGGGCTGGGTGGGCACAGATCCCCTCCTGAGGGGCTCCTTGGAGGCTTTGCTTCCCTGTGGAGGTAATTTGCCAAAGGGGATTATTAAAAGCCTCGCTGGTAGGGTGTCTCTGCAAGGCTGGAATGCTTCCCATGGGGAGAGAGGAGGCATGAAAAGAGAGCCAGACCTGGATACAAAGAGGAGACCACAGTCCTGTGTCCCTCATGCTCTAGGTTGGGTTTGGGAGGGGTATGGCAGGGATGAGGAGGTGTGGGAAGGCAGTGGAGGCTTTGGGTGGGGCTGGAAGGGAATCACTGCCCGTGTGACCGAGTCCCTCCGGCAGCAATCAGCCGAGCGCTGTGTCAGCACCCTCCTGGACCTCATCCAGACCAAGGTCAACTATGTGGTGCAGGAGGCCATCGTGGTCATCAAGGACATCTTCCGCAAGTACCCCAACAAGTGCGTGGTCCTGGACAAGCCCTTCCTGCCCCTGTGGGCTGGGGGCGCCCACAAGGACCCCAGTGTGGGTGAGGGATGGGCTGCTGCTCCCTCCTGGTGGGATGAAGCCCCCGGAGCCTCCCTGCAACACAGGCTTGAAGCTGGAGGCAGGAAACTTGTCCCCAGCCCCAGGAACACTCCATGATGGCAGTCCCAGATCCAGGGGCCCAAATGAAGAGGAGCTGCCAGGGATGTGGAGGTTCCTTGTGTCAGCAGAAACTCTCTGGCTCTTAATCCAGCTCCTGGTGCTGGAACAAGGGCAGCAGGAGGAGAGGGGAGGGAATGTTCCAGCTGAGCCAGGATGAATAGGCAAGTCTGTAATCAGGAAGTCAGGGCCTGGTAGTGGTAATAAATACTAATGACCTGAATTGGTAATGAGCAGGAGCTCTGCAGGAGTAGACAATGGAGAGGAGCAGATCAGACCAGTGGGGCTGAGGGGCTAACCCAGGCCAGGGAATGTGCTCTGGGATCAGTGTGGGCACCGCCACAGCCCTGGGGAGAGGGGACAACCCCAGGCAAGGCACCCTTGGCCTAGTCCTGGTTCTGCTGAGGGTGATGGGCTGTGGTTTGGGGTTAGGACTGTATAGGATTTGGGTTTCCTGCTTTTGGTGAACACTTTGTGTCCTCTTCTCCTGGGGAAGGTATGAGAGTGTCATTGCCACCCTGTGTGAGAACCTGGACTCCCTGGACGAGCCCGAGGCACGGGCTGCCATGATCTGGATCGTGGGCGAGTACGCGGAGCGCATCGACAACGCCGACGAGCTGCTGGAGAGCTTCCTGGAGGGATTCCATGATGAGAGCACCCAGGTGGGGGGGCTGGCTGCCAGCAGGACTGGCTGGGTGAGGGGGACACTGTGACAAGGCCCCTGCTATTTGGAGCAGAATAATCTGCTCTGAAGGTGTGTAAAGGTGTTGCTGTTCCAGGTGTTTGGAGCTGCCATGTCCCACAGCAGCTCTGGGTGCAGGATGTGACCCCGTGTTTGGAGCAGCCTAGAGGTGGAACTGGATGTGCTTTAAGATCCCTCCCAAGCCAAACCATTCCATGATTCTACAAAATGCCACCATGGTGGTGTCCCAGGCACCTTCTGCCCTTCATGGTTGGGAGGGACCAAGAGGTCACCTGGTCATTCCACTGTGCCAGCACGGGGTCAGTCCTTTGGAGCTGGAAAACAGAGTCAGACAGCTGGAATGAGCAGAGGGAGCTGTACCTGCCCTGGCTGCAATGGCAGCTGAAGCCAGTGGGTTTGCCTGTGGAATTTTGGAGGGTTTCCATCAAAGCACCATGAAACTAAGGGCCAGTGCACAGGGCAAAGTCTGTAAGAGCAAAACAACAAAGCCAGGAATTCTGACTCCCTGAGAGGTCTGAAGGGGCTGCCAGGGGGAATTCCTGCTGTTCATCCTCGTGGAAGTTGGAGGATGGTCTGGCCTGTTCCCTGTGGGTCTGTGGAACCTGCTCCCAAGACCTTGTCCTGTAATGTCAGGGTCCACCTGTGTCTCTGAGGGTGTGGAATTGGGCTGCAAAGGGGCTGCACACCTGCCTGGGAGCCCCAGGAGGTGCTCTTGACTCGTGTCACCACCACTGATGTGGCCACCACCTCTTTGGTCCCCTGAAAGGCAGGTTGAGGGTAGGTCCTGGCAGCTCCTATGGGGCAAATCCATTTGTTCCTGATGTGTCTGTGTCTCTGTCCCTCGCCCTGTGTGTCCACCCCTAGGTTCAGCTCCAGCTGCTGACGGCCATCGTGAAGCTGTTCCTGAAGAAGCCCACGGAGACACAGGAGCTGGTGCAGCAGGTGCTCAGCCTGGCCACACAGGTGGGTAACTCCTCAGGGAGCTTCCCATGGGCTTCCCAACGCCTGGGGAAGTGGGAATGGCTTGGTAATTGGAGCTTAATTCAGAGTTATGGAATGGGTTGGGTTGGAAGAGACCTTAAAGGTCTCGTTCCAGCCCACAGGGACACCTTCCACTAGCCCAGGGTGCTCCAAGCCCCGTCCAACCTGGCCTTGAACACTTCCAGGGATCCAGGGGCAGCCACAGCTTCTCTGCCCAACCTGTGCCAGGGCCTGCCCACTCTCCCAGGGAACAATCCCTTCCCAATATCCCATCTCTCCCTGCCCTCTGGCACTGGGAAGCCATTCCCCTTGTCCTGTCCCTCCATCCCTTGTCCCAAGTTCCTCTGGGAATGCTGCTACCTGAAGTCCTGGAGGGCACAGACATTTCCTTGGCCCAGGATGCTCCTGGTGCTGTTTCCCAGCCCAGGCTGGTGTAGTCTCTTCAACTTTTATCCCCGTGTTCCTTCCCAGCAAGACTTAAATGGGGCCAAGGAGCTCCGAGTAGCTCTGGAGTTGCTGCAGGAGCTCTGAGTAGCTCTGTAGTAGCTCTGTAGTAGCTGCAGTAACTCTGTAGTAGCTGCTGGAGCTCTGAGTAGCTCTGTAGTAGCTGCAGTAACTCTGAGTAGCTCTGTAGTAGCTGCTGAAGCTCTTGAGTAGCTCTGTAGTAGCTGCAGTAACTCTGTAGTAGCCGCAGTAACTCTGAGTAGCTCTGTAGTAGCTGCTGAAGCTCTTGAGTAGCTCTGTAATAGCTGCTGGAGCTCTGAGTAGCTCTGTAGCTTCCCAGTGCCTTCAGCACTAACCCCATCCCTCCCGCAGGACTCGGACAACCCCGACCTGCGGGACCGTGGCTACATCTACTGGCGCCTGCTGTCCACGGACCCCGTGGCCGCCAAGGAGGTGGTGCTGGCAGAGAAGCCCCTGATCTCCGAGGAGACAGACCTGATCGAGCCCACGCTGCTCGATGAGCTCATCTGCTACATCGGCACGCTGGCCTCGGTGTACCACAAACCCCCCAGCGCCTTCGTGGAGGGCAGCAGGGGCGTCGTGCACAAGAGTCTGCCCCCACGGACGGGCTCGTGAGTGTTCCTGAGCTTCCAGGAGGGGGGAGCCGTGGGAGGAGGAGGTGGAAAACAGTCAAGCAGCTGTGGGTGCTCTGGGGGAAGTCAGCTGGGATCCCGTTCCCAAGGGACATGGTGTAGGAGCAGGGCTGTGTGGGTTCAACACTGTCCTTAGAAAGCTGAAGGAGTGATCCCAGTGGAAAAGGTGTGTCTGCTGGCTGTGTTCACTGTGCTTGGAGCTGGGATCCCATTCCCAAGGGAAGTTGTGTAGGAGCAGGGCTGTGTGGGTTCAGTGCTGTCCCTACAAGGCCAAAGGAGTGATCCCAGCGGAAAGGTTGTGTCTGCTGGCTGTGTCAGCGGTGGTCAGAGTGAGCTGAGCCCCCATTCCCAAAGGAGGGTCTGTAGGAGCAGGGCTGTGTGGGTTCAACACAGTCCTTAAAAAGCTCGAGTGATCCTGGTGGAAGAGAATCTGTGTGAGAATATGCTGGGAGCTGTGCTGGGATGAGGGGTCTCTGCTCACTATGGAAGTGTTGGGAGCCAAGCTGGGATGGGGGATCTCTGCTCACTGTGGAAGTGTTGGGAGCCAAGCTGGGATGGGGGATCTCTGCTCACTGTGGAAGTGTTGGGAGCCAAGCTGGGATGGGGGATCTCTGCTCACTGTGGAAGTGTTGGGAGCTGTGCTGGGATGGGAGGTCTCTGCTCACTGTGGAAGTGTTGGGAGCTGTGCTGGGGATGGTGAAGTGTCTGCTCACTATGGAAGTGTTGGGAGCTGTGCTGGGATGGGGGTTCTCTGCACACACTCCCTGCAGAGTCCAGCTGGATGAACTCCTGTCTCCAGCTCCATGCATTGCTCCTCACCATCTCCATGTTCCCTTGCCTTTCCCTTCAGCAGCGAGACCGCCGAGAGCCCCGACACGGCCCCGCTGGGGGTGCCGGCGGCGGATCAGCCCTCGGTGATCCCCACGCAGGGGGACCTGCTGGGGGACCTGCTGAACCTGGACCTGGGCCCCCCTGTGAGTGGGCCCCCCATGGCCAGCTCCGCCGTGCAGATGGGTGCCGTGGACCTCCTCGGGGGGGGCTTGGACAGCCTGGTATGTCCCTGTGGGCTCCTTCCCTTATTCCTGGGTGTCCTGGCACAATCGTGATGCTGGCTCTGGTGTGGAGTGTCCTGGGATGGGACAGACATACCAGCCTGGAGATATCCAAGCTGGTCCTTTCCTCCTGCAGCAGGGGAAGGCAGAGGGCCACCTGATTTATCTTCTCCTCCTGTGGTGGCTGGAGGGTCTCACCCCCCATTCCCCAGTGCCTTTTCCCTCGGTGCTGACATCCCTGTGGATGTTCCCATTCCCTATGCTGTGCTGCAGGATTGGCTGCTCTCCTGGGCCCCCCTCTGGCCCCCAAATTGCTTCAGGGCTGGGCCACTCCCAGCTTGTGGGATACTTTACGGGGTGTCCCCAGCAGCAGGAGGTCTGGAGGTGATAGCCTGTCCTCCTGGGAATGCAGCCAAGCAGTGGTTTGGCCGCAGGGTGAGGCGGGATGGAAACTTCTCCATGCCTCGAAACACCTGCCCTGTGGGTGCTGGCAGCGATCCAGGCTCCCTGAAGGAGCAGAATTTGGAGTTTCCTCCATGGCTCATAAAATCCATCAGATTTATCCCAAGGGGAGGCAGCGTTGCTGCCTTTCCTGGTCCGGAACCTTCCACGTGCTGCGCTGGCTCCTTGTGGGATCCCAGCGTGGTGTTGGGCTGTGGGAATGATACCTTGCTCTGTCCCCTGGCTCCAGGGCAGCCAAGCATGGACAGACAGAGGGACGCATCAGGACTAACCTCTCTCTCCTCCTCCCCTTCTCTTCTCTCTCTGTTCTTGGTCTCTTCTCTCCTGCCTTGTCTCTGCATGTGGCTGGCTCTTCTCTCCGCCTTGCCTGCTTCCGCTTGGAGATGGGGGACGAGTCAGAAGGGGTATGGATAAGCCCTTTTCCCAGCCCCCTCCACCAGGCACAGCCCCTGTGCCCACCCCTGTGCCCACCCCTGGCTGCCCCTGCTCCCCACCCCGAGCCCCCTCCCTGCTGCCCCAGTGACACCCTGCTTCCCTCTGGGGACAGCCAGCCCCCCCAGCTCCTGGCCCGCCAGCTCTGGGATTGCTGGAGCGTCCCAACTCCAGGCTCTTGCTACCCCACCCTGATGCTTTCAGGGAGTGCCCAGAGGGGGCATTTTGGGGGACCCCTCTGCCCTCAGGCCCTGCTGATGCCCCTTCCTTCTCTTGCAGCTGCGAAGCGATGTGGGAGGCAGCCCTGCTGTGAGTGTGTCTTTGTGCCCAAACCTTCTCACCCTCTGCATCGTCCTCCTCCTCCTCGTCCTCTCTCTCTCCCCGTGGTGACCCCTGTAACCCTCTCCCTTGTCCCCACAGATGGTTGGTGGCGGTGGCAGCAGCTTCACACCAGCTCCCACCACTACAGTGCCCCCAAACACGGGGGCACCTCTGGGCAGTGGCCTGGGGGACCTCTTTGACCTCACTGGTGGGGTGGGGACCCTCTCAGGATCGTACGTGGCTCCCAAAACGGTGAGTGGGACACCAGGCTCAGGGTTATGTGGGGCACAGACCCGGGGGAGAGGTGGGGGAGCACCAGAAGGTCTCTTTTGGGTGACACCCCAAGGGTTTCTTGTCTCCTTGGCCCAGGTGTGGCTCCCTGCCATGAAAGCCAAGGGGCTGGAGATCTCTGGCACCTTCAGCAGGCAGGTGGGGTCCATCTCCATGGACCTCGTGCTGACCAACAAAGCCCTGCAGGTCATGTCCGACTTTGCCATCCAGTTCAACCGCAACAGGTGAGGTCCCACCTGGGCTGGTGTCACCTGGGACCTGTGGAGGTGCTGCCCAACACCTCGAGGCTCAGCCCTGGTGTGCTTTTGTGTAGAAAAGAGTGGGAGGAAGGAGCTGCAAGGGCTGGAACAGCCTCTTGTGATGAGCCTTCTCTCTGATGGCTGTGGTGGTGATGAGCAGCAAACCAAAGCCTCTAAGAAGTTGACTGAAGAGGCTGTTCCTCAGGGCTTTGACCATCCTGCTGTTTGTCCTGGTGAACTGATGCTTCCTTTTCCCTCAGAAGCTCCGAGGGAATGGTGCAGGAATGCTAAAAGTGGGTGTGAGGTTGTGTAAGAGGAAAGGGGGGATTTTGGGACTGCCCCAGGGTGGGCAGGACAGGAGACAACCCCATCATGGGCTGTGCAGCAGCTGCAAGGTGAGCTGGGTGTTCTGGGCTGCCGGTGGAGGAAGGCAGGATGTCCCTTGTGCCATCACCTGCTGCCCCCCACCCTGACCCCGTGCCCTCCCCGGGTGTTCCCCCAGCTTTGGCCTGGCCCCAGCAGCTCCTCTCCAGGTCCACGCCCCACTGGCCCCCAACCAGTCCGTGGAGATCTCCCTCCCACTGAACACCGTCGGCTCCGTCATGAAGATGGACCCCCTCAACAACCTCCAGGTGGGGAACCTGTCCCAGGTGGGGAGCTGAGCGTGGGGCAGGGCTGCCCTGGGGGGCCTGTGTTCCTTGGGAGGGAGGTGTGATACCTGGCTCCAGAGGGATCCATGGGGTGGGAGGGAACACCTGCTTTGGGAGCTGCTGCTGGGCTGTAGGTCGGAGGTGTTGAAATCCCGGTGTCCTCCCATCCCAGGTCGCGGTGAAGAACAACATCGACGTCTTCTACTTCAGCACCCTGTACCCCCTGCACATCCTCTTTGTGGAGGACGGCAAGATGGGTGAGTCAGGGCACAGGTGGCCTTGGCCCTGGTGAGGTGCACTCTGTCCCCTGTCTGTGGGTGCCCTCCCAGCCCCTGGAACCCTCCTGGTCACATTGCCCAGGCTGGCACAGCTGGTGGGCCCCCAAAAGCAGGTCACTGCCTTGAGCCTGGCCCTGGGGAGCTGCTGGAGGGATGGCAGGGTGACATCCCTTTGCTGGCAGGGGTGCTATGCCCCTGTCTGTCACTTTTGGGGGTGGACACTGTCGCAGCTCCATCATGGGGTTGGTGTCCTTCCTCGCTGCAGAGCGGCAGATGTTCCTGGCCACTTGGAAGGACATTCCCAACGAGAACGAGACCCAGTTCCAGATCAAAGACTGTTCTCTCAACGCAGGTGGGTCCCAACCCCTCGCAAGGACCTGGCTCAGATCGTGGCTCATCCCAGTGATCCCAGGCTGGGGGGAGCTGAGAGCTCCTTCCCCCTGTGCCCATCCCGTATCCCCAGGAAGGAGGTGCTGCTTTCCTTGCCCTTGGCTCGCTGTAGGAACTTGGCAGGTTGGAAGGAGATGAGCTTTAAGGTCCCTTCCAACGCAAACCATCCTGTGATTCCATGTCACCTTGCCTGGAGGGGTTGTCCCTGCCCTGGGGACAGTTGCTGTGTCCACACTGAGAACATAAAATCATGGAATTGGTTAGGATAAGACCTCCAAGATCATTGAGTTCAACCATTCCCCAGCACTGCGAAAGCCACCACTAACCCATGTCCCCAAATGCCACATCCACATGGCTTTTAAATCCCTCCACCGACTGCCCTGAGCAGCCTCTACCAATGCCTCACCACCCTTTCCATGGATAAATTTTCCCTAATATCCAACCTAAGCCTCTCCCACCCAGGAGAGGGGTGGGGATGGGGCAGGAGCAGGTCCAAGGTGGGCAGGGGTTCAGCCCAGCCCTCACAGCCTCTCCCTCCTTTCCCAGATTCCGTGAGCAGCAAACTCCAAGGCAGCAACATCTTCACCATCGCCAAGAGGAACGTGGAGGGCCAGGACATGCTGTACCAGTCCCTGAAGCTCACCAATGGCATCTGGGTGCTGGCAGAGCTCCGGATCCAGCCCAGCAATCCCAGTTTCACGGTGTGTCCCGTCCCCTGCCTGCTCCCAAACCCCCTGGGCAGCTCCCTGCCTGCCCTGCTCCGAGCTTGGGGAGGGCCGGGTGGCACATCTGTGGTGGTGGGACCCTCCCAGCTGCTGGTGGTGCTGGTGCCACTCCTGCTGTCCCTCTGGCATGGGGAGCATGACAATTCCAACTGGGCTTGTCCGTGAGAGCAGCTGAAGGACACAGAGAGGTCCCAGCCCACCCTCACAGGTCTATTAAAACAAACCCCCAACCCCATCCCCTTCTCAGGGCATTCCCAGCTCTGCCCTGAGCAGGATCCGTCCACGTCTCACCCACGAGCCATCCCGATGTCCTGCTCTCCCTGTCCCCTCCCCACCTCCCTCACAGCCTGCTTTTGGGTTGGGATGGGCTGTGTGACCTTCACTCACCTCTCTGTATCTCCATCCCTGCCGCCCACCCTCGCCGGCCTGCCCGCCCTTGCAGGATTTGGAGGTTAGAACTCTGGTTTTTCCCCGGCTTTGGGCTCTCTCTGGCTGCTCCCTGGATATTCCTCCCTCCCCTGATTTTTTTTCCCTGCCCTGCCAGTCTCTTGGTGCCTCCTGCCTCTGCTTTGGGCAGGGCTGGCATGAGGAGCTGAACGTTTTGGAGGGTCGGGGTGTTCCCACCACTCTTCTGGTTTCACTGGGGATGAGGAGAGCTGCCAGTCCTTACCCCAGAGGATTCTCCTTGAGGAGCTAATCGATTTCAGAATCATTTAATATTTAAGCAAATCCCCAAAGGTGGCTCATTCCTCTTCAGAGAGGACAATGTTTCTGGGGAACCCTTCACCCTGGAGCACCAGGCACTGAATCCAACCCCTGCCTGCCCCCTTGCCTGTGCTGCATGTGGATGTACTGCCCTGGGATGGTATTTTGGGGGTTCAGTGCCTTTAACATCCTTTTTCCAGCTGAAATAAGGAGCTGGGACCCCCATGCCCCCTTGGGGGGGTGCTGCAGCATGCAGGGCTCTGCTTTGGGGTTGGTGGCTCTCCAGCGTGGGGTGAGATGCCATGACCCCCCCTTCCCTCTCTCCCACAGTTATCCCTGAAATGCCGAGCTCCAGAGGTGTCCCAGTATGTCTACCAAGCCTACGAGACCATCCTGAAGAACTGAGGTGCTGCTGCAGCCCTTCCTCCTCCTCCTCCTCTTCCTCCTCCTCCTCTGTTCCTTTTCCCGCCCGAGGCAGTGGGGCCGGATCCATGTGCATGTCTCCTTTCCTTCCTGGCAAGGAAGCAGCCCCTGGGACTCTCCCCTTGCTGGTGGGGCTGGGGGGAGCACAGGGGGGCAGAGGGGCTGCCCCCACTCCCTGCGTCCCTGTAGCGATCCGTGTGTGAGTGATGCCGTGTCCTCCTCGCTGGTGTTGCTCCCTCAAGATCCCGGTTTTCACCCTCTGGCTCCCTCTGGGAGCTGCTGTACATGATGGGGCTGCTCTCCTACCTCCCAAAAACCCACTTCCCCACTGACCCTGGGTCTCTGGGAGTGGTGTCTGGTGGTGGGTTCAGCATTCCAAACCCTGGGAATAGCACCTGGGAGCTCGTTCCCAGCCTGGTTGGGGCCCAAAGTGCTGTGGGGATGGGGGGCTCTGGCTGCTGATGGCCCTGGTGTCCTGGGATTTGGGGCTCAGTGTGCCTGGAGCAAGTGGAAAACGGCACTGGCTTCTTCCCCTCTCTCCTGCCTCTCCCTGATTTTGTCCCTTGGTTCAGCAGAGCCGTGGGTGAGCCCCCAGCCCTTCAGAGAGGGTCTCCTTCCCATGGGAGCCCTTCCCAAAGCTCCCAGAAGGGCTCGAGGACCTCAAATTTGAGGCTGTACTTAACATGCAGGTCAAACAAAAAGGGCATTTCCAGCCCACTCCAGCCCCTGTTGTGGGGCTGGGAGGGCTCTGAGTGTCCCCTCACCCCTCCCCAGACCCACAGCTCCCTCTGCTCCCCCTGGCAGATGATTCCCTGGGGGTGCCACTGCTCCTTTCCCCACAAATGAAGCCATGGGTCCCCCATCCCTCGAAGCAGGAAATCTCTAATATATGGAAGATAAATCTATTGTGTGTTCACTGGTTTGAAGAGGATGTCAAATAAAGGTGACACCTGCCCATGGGCACAAGCTGGGAGTCCCAGAGATCCCAAGGGAAGCAGGATGCTGGGAGCTTCCTGCCAGCAGTGCCCTGGCCTTGCACAGGTTGATAAACCCAGCCTAGTGGCCCTTGGCCTCTGGCACAGCAGAGCCTGACACAGCAAATGGCCCAGAACCAGGGGACATGGGTACAGTCACCCCTCGGAGACAGGGTGGGCCTGGGAGCTCTGGGCTCTGCTCCCAGAGCTTCTCATGGACCCACCAAGAGCTAAGGTGGCCCTGCAGCCCAATTTTGGGGATTCTGAGAGTGCCCCTCAGCGTTTCCTGGGGCTGGGGACAAGTGCAGGGTCCCCAGGAGGTACGGCTGGTTCCTGTGGGGTGGGTCAGTCTCTGATGAGGATGGGCAGCATCCTCTGGCACCCCTGCCAGGCATCCTGCTGGGGACTGGCACCATGACTGAGCACTGGTGCTTCTCTAGAGCACCCCATGGGTCACTGTTGCCACTCTAGGGCAATCCATGGGTCACCAGTGCTGCTCTGGGACACCCCATGGAGCACTGAAGCTCCTCCAGGACACCCCATGGGACCCTGGCACTGCTCCAGGGGAGAGGCAGGGACAGAGACCTTTGGGACCCCCAGAGCCACAGCAGGACGGTCACCACCAGCAGACCTGGGCCCCCTTGGTGCCCCCCAACCTGCCCAGCCCTTGGAGCAGGTCTGTGCCCCCTGGGTGAGCAACCCCCAGGTGAAGGGTCTTGGCCATGGGGCACTTTGGGCTCCAGGGATTCCCCTGGAGGGGTCCCAGATGCAGCCCAGGGCTCCCCATGGCTGCAACCGGGGTGAAGAACACCAGGGATCACCCTCACCCCGGCTTTTCACTGCTCCCAACCCTGCTGGGACCCCCAAGGTCCTCTCTTGGGCTTGGGGGGTCTGAATCCCCCCAGACAGACAACCAGACGTGGTGGGCGCAGCTCCCTTGGTCTTTACTGGCTTGGGAGGACATGCAGGGCTGGAGGGGTGGGGGCCGTGGGGGCCTGGACTGGGGGCTCCAAGCACAGCCCTGTCCCACCTTGGGGACATCAACATGAGCTGTGGGCAGTGCTGGCCCTGGAGGGGACAAAGTGACCCCTGCCCCGACCTGTAATACAGGTTGTGATGACAAACTGCATGTTCCCAAGTTATCTTAGGGGTGGAGGGGAGAGGAAGAGAAGAGGGGCAGGAGAGGAGATGACCAAGAAGAGGGAAAAACAAGAGAAGAAAGTGACCAAGGTGGTGATGACAAGAAGGCCAAAAAGACAAGAGGAGGACAAGGTCAAGAAGATGATGATGATAAGGACACGAAGGCCAAGGAGAACACAAAAGAAGGCAGCCAAAAGAAGAGAAAGATATGAGTGAAGACAAGAAGACGAGGAGAAGTATGACAAGAATAGCCAGAAGAGTAGAAGATGAGATGAGGAAAACAAGGAGAGGAGAAGAATGCAGCAAGATGAAGAGACCAAGCTGAGAAGAGCCAGGTGCTCTCCAGCCCCATTCCCACGTGCCAGTTCTGCTCTGGCCACCACCCCTGTGGCCACCCCAGAGCTGCTCCCCAGGGGCTGGGGGCACACCCCGGGCCCTTTGGGCCTGGCTGGGGCTGGGGGCTCCTTGCAGGGCCCACCCCCAATGCCAACAGTCACCGAGCGAAGGCGTCCTGCCCACCCCCAGTCCACGTCCATCACCCCGCCGGGGGTCTCCATGCAGGTGCCACCTCCAGAGGCCGCTCTGGGATGTCCCCAGGGCTTGCCAGGAGCTGCCACGGCCACCGAGCTGAGCCTCTCACGGCCACGTGTCCTCCTCCAGCCCCTCTCGCTCCCGCGGGGCCCAGGTGGGCTCCAGGAGGGAGGAGAAGACGCTCTGCAGAGCCCCCCAGGCCTTGGGGCTGCCGTTGTGGGCGCGGGGGGTCCCGGCCCCATATCCCCGCGGGGTGGGGATGCGGGAGGGCGCCTTGTGGGGCTGCGTGTCCAGCCGGGGCTTGGCCCAGGGCCGGCGTGGGGGCGTGGAGACCCCCGGCGCGGGGGTCTCCTCCATCTCCAGCAGCTCGTCCTCTCCCGGCGCCCAGTCGGTGTCGGAGCCGGGATTGCCCGGCGTCTCCCGGTTGTCCCAGGAGGCCGGGAAGCAGCAGCTCTCGTCGGAGGAGCTGGAGAGGGTGGAGCGGCGCCTCACATCGCCCGCGGTGGGGTTGGACGGCAGCGAGGGGCGCACGCCGTTGTTGTTCCCGTTATTCCCGTTGTTGTTCCCATCGCTGTTCCCGCTCCGCCGCCCGTCCTCGGCGGGCAGCCCGTGCTTGGCGAACACGTTCAGGGAGGAGGACGACGACGACGAGGAGCAATAGGCCGAGTCGGCGGTGGCGGGGGGCGCGGGGGGGCTCTCGGTGTCCCCCAGCTGCTGCTCCAGCAGCCGCGTGTTGGCCAGGAATTCCTCCTCCAGCCGCTGGAAGAGCCGCTGCTCCTGCCCCGGCTCCAGCCAGCGCGGTGCCCGCAGCCTCCGCGCCAGCTCCTCGGGGTCCCCGGGGCCGGGCCGGG
>JAWWMP010000036.1:1588506-1604250 GCA_035047865.1 Dendrocincla tyrannina
CTCCATGAGGGGGCCCGGGGGTCCCCCGGGGCCTCCTCCTCCTCCTCCTCCTCTCCGGCCGCCTCCTCCGTATCCTCCTCGGTCCATTCCGCGGCCCCCTCGGAACCCTCCTCGGTCTCCACCGCGGCCGCCTCGGAATATCCCACCGGGGCCTCCTCGGTCCATGAGGCCCCCGCCGCGCCCACCGCGCATCCCCCCGGGGCCGCCTCGGCCACGGTCACCGCCTGGGAGGGAGGAAAGACCCTAAGAGTGACCCCAGGGAGCACATCCCACTCTGGGTGTACCCTGCCCTGGGACATCCAGCCCTGGCATGAGCAGTGCGACAAGGCCACTACTGGGGACCCTGAGGGGATTCGGGAAGTGCAGCACCCACCCCTGAGCCAGCTCCTCCTGAGCCAGGGGAGTCACAGGTGGGAGCAGAGCCCTGGGTGCTGCTGACAGGAAGGCCCCTCAGATCCAGGAACATTGGGAAGAACAGGAGGAATGGTGATCCCAGCCTCCATGTCATGGCTCATGGAGGAATGAAGGCCTAGCAGCTCCAGGGGCTGGCCCAGCCCTTCCCCAAGAAGCCCAAGGCCAGGCCTGGGGTGTCCCACTGGGAAGCAGAGCTGTGATCCCCCCTGCACCTACCTGGAGGGGGGAAAGGGGGCGGGAGGAACCCCTCGGGTTTGGGCGCCTTGCACTGGTTACACTCCGTTCTCCAGGCGAAGTTCTGGTTTCCACAGCCCCTGGGTACAAACACCAGTCAGCCCAGAGCAGGAGCACATTCCTGCTGGGGTGACGCTGGGAAGCACCATGAGCTGGAGAGAACATGGAGAGCAAACACAAGAGCAGGACCTGGGGCTCATCTCCTGGCCCAGCTCCCTCAGTGGATGTTAAAGCCACAGACCCCCAGCAGCGACCTCATCCCTCCCTCTGTGCCAGCTGGGAGGAAGGAGCTTCCTGGGAAGGCCCAGCAAGAGATTTTGGGAAAAGCCTCCTAAGACCAAGGGTACTCACGGGTTGGGGCACTGCCAGTCCCCGGCGCGGTGCTGGACGCTCCCTCCGGAGGGGTTTCCCCGGGATCCCCGTGGTCCTCGAGAGGAGAAGCCACCCCTGTCTCCACCTCTTCCACCCATCCTGCCCATGGGGCCGCTGGGGCCACTGGGCCCCCCTGGGCCCCCAGGACCCCCTGGACCTGCAGGAAGGAGCCCTGTTACTGTGGGAGCCGTGGGCGGGGTGGGGGGACAGGGAGCAGCTCTGGGGGGTCCCACACATGGTACCTCCTCGGAGAGGGGGGGGCATTCCCCGCTGCTCCCGGGGGGCCATCCCGCCCCGCAGGCTGTTCATCGGGCCCTTCTTCCGCGCCAGGGTCACCTTCAGCTTGCTCCCCTGGAAATCCTTCCCTGGAGGCACACAAGGACAGGACATCAGTGCACACCTGCAGCCAGGCACTTCCCACAGGAATTCCATGCCAAAGCCCCCCCGACCCCACTCACCATCAAACCACTCCACGGCTGTTTTGGCAGTAGACGGGTCATCGTAGGACACGGTGGCATCGCCTTTGGGCTTGCCGGTTTCTTTGTCGATGTAGAGGTTTATCATCGGCTGCCCTGTCCTCTTGTTCATCTAAGGGACACTGGAATGTCACCTGGAGTCCTGTCTCCCCACAAGCCCATTGGGGATTTACTCCCTGTTCTGCCTTCCAGACAACCAAGGCTTGTTCTGAGGACTCCAGGGCAGAAGAAGAGGCCCCTTGGGCCTACCATGGGTGACAGTGACTGCCCATACACTCCAAAAATGAAGGAACAGGCCCAAAACAGTGTTGCCAGGCCTCTTGCAGGGACCTGACAGCACCTGGAGTGGAGGATGTGAGCAATGGGCAGGGAGGAAGAGCAGGAGGAGGAGGTGGGTGAGCCCTTTCCCCTGCCAGCCAGGGGTCACAGGTGTCCCCTCACCTTGACAACACCGCACTGTTTGAAGAAATCTGCCAGATCCTCCAGGGTCACATTATCATTGAGTCCCTGCACATATACTGCAGTACTGTCTGAGTCCTCCTCCGGGTCCATAGGGGGGCCTAGGAGACAATTCCCAGGGTCAGTGCAGGGAGAGGAAGGGCAGGGATATCCCAGGGCCGAGTTCTTTCCATCCCGTCATTCCCAGCTGTGGCTCTGCTCCCAGAGTGACAGGAAACCCCAGGCCCCGAGGGAGGTGACTGCACCTCCCCACCTCCTGCCAGACAGACCCCACACCCACCCATGCAGGAAGAACCCTCTGGTTATACCAGGACACATCCCAGAGGAGAGATGAGGAAGACCTTGGTGCCCTCTGGGCTCCCACACACGGACATCCACCCCCCTTTTCCAATGCTGGAAGCTGACGCATAACTTCCAGACACGCCTGTAGCACAGGAAGGGACAAGCCACATGGCCACAGGCTGGTGAAGCACAAGAAGAGGCTCCAGGGCTACTGCAGAATCCCTGGAAAAGCTTCAGAGCAGCTCCAACCAGTGGCTACTGCAGAATCCCTGGGAAAGCTCCAGAGCAGCCCCAACCCCCCTAATTCCAGCAGAGAAGGGCGGGTGTCTCACAACCACGTATGGTTTTCCACAGTCCAGCTGTCTGGATGAGTTGGGAATCGAGCAATGATGGGAAGAGGAAAGAAGGAGACTGGAAGCAGGGCTACACCTGCCGTGAGGTGACACCTGCGGTGGTCACGAGGGCACAAGGGTGCAATTCACAAGCTCAGGAGGGAGTGTGATGGGAATTACCTAAATCCAGGTCGGGTCCTTCCTCCATGTGTCCTGCCAGGCGGGAGAGAAGCATAGGGAGTGGTGTTAGTGCAGGCCCTGGGGCTGGAGAACCGACACACACAACACTATCTACACCTCAGCACCGGCACGGCGTGAGGGGGAACCTCCAACTGACCTGCGCCGCACAAACAGCAGCACTGCACCTTACTGGGCCATCAGGTGGCTACTTTTAGCACTTTTTCAAACCAATAACCACTAGCACATTGGTTTTTTTAGCACTTTTTCAAACCATTAACCACTAACACACTGATTTTTACCAGCTTTCAAACCGTTAACCACTATTACGCTGATTTTTTTTTTTTAGCAGCTTTCAAACCATTAACCAACTATTACACTGATCTTTTAAAAAGGTTATATACCAAGCCAATCGGTTTTAAGTTCACTAATATAAGTTACTTACTATAAAAAGAAAAGATTTATTACATCCAAACCATTTCTTTTCCCCAAATTACAGGAGTGGTTGCTCAACTCTTCCACTGTGTCCTGTGACCACATACCCTTAGGCATCGCCGGCAGTACCCATTACAGTCTTGTTGCATATGTCATTTTAAACCACTTAAACGAATAAAAAATTACACTTTGTTCTAAAAACTGACTGCAAATGCTTTTTTTTTTTTTTTAACACTATCCATTGTAATGCTCAAAAACTTACCACCAGGCTTATTGAAGCCACCTCGCTCTCCAGCGCTGCTGGGGGGATAAACGAAGAAATGAAGGCCTTTCCCTTTACAAAGCCAGCACCGCTCTGAGCCTCTGTGGCTCACAGGGGAGAAGGGCACTGGCTAAACATCTCCAAACATCTCTCTGTCTCTGTCTCATCTCGGCACTAGGCCTTTCTTCAGGGCAGCTTGCTCAAATTTTCTTTACATATAAGCAACCTGGTGTGGTTTGAGGCACCGCTTTGCTGTCGGTGCCCTGGCGTTACTCAGGTATCATCAGTGCAATACTTGGCAAAGAAACGGGCTTTGTGTTATCAATCAGAGTGGGGGCTTTTTTTTTTGTGTTTCAGAGAAATTCAGGGGGTTTCAGTGGTCAACTCCCTCCCCTCGGTGTGGCCACGAAGGTGCACCCTCAGCCTGTGGCAGCGCCGGGCCCGCGGGTCCCTGACATTTAACAGTGTAAAAGGAGACAACCATACGCGAGAACCTACAACACAGTTCAGCTGACATCGCCCCTGAAACCCTCAAAATAAAGCCATACATTCAGGTCACTACTGAATTTAACAAGTCTCTGGAGGGAGATCTTACAGAGTACGGCGGGGGCTCCAAGGCCTGGGGTGCAGCTTTGTGGACACACTCACGTTTGGGCAGGTGCCAATGCAAACGAGGCCAAGGCTTTCACCAAAAGCTTTGGCCGAAGCTTTCACAGCTAAAACCGCTTTTGGAGCGCAGTGGATAAATAGGAAAATGCCACCTGGAAAAGGGTTTGGGCTGTTTCTTGCTCTTTTTTTTTGGCTTTTGGGTGAGACAAGCTGTTTGGAAGGAGCTGAGCGGAGGAGGGAGAGCACCGTGAATTTTCTTGCAAGTATTGCACCTCTAATACTGGGAAAAAAAAAAGTCAATACAGAATTTTGAGCTGTTGCATGCAGCTTTGCCTCCTCTCGTTAAAGTACACACCATTTACGTAATGTCTCTCTTTTTTAAACATCAGACTTTTACACTTTTTTTTTTTTTAACGTTACACAATTCTAAAGTAGTAGTATACCCTCCTCTGGTTTTATTACCAAACAACAAGTATGCAGTTACCAAAGTTACAGAAGGATTCCGTTTATACAATCAATACATTGGGTTAAAAATATTCTATGTATATTTTTCCTCTCCATATGGACACCGTGTCTAGTCCCACTTTTCATTATGCTGCCGGCTGAGTACTGAGTACGGGTACTTTTTAAGTATTGAGGTGTATACAAGGCTCTCACTTTGTAACCTGTAGCATATAAATGCGACAAAGCATGTTAAAAAGTTTCCATTGTCATAAAATATCAAATCATCGAGGCAATGAAAAAGGGCACGTTAATAACATCGAGCTCCTTACCTGCTGGAGACACTGAAATCCATCACCACAGCATTCTAAGGTGGGCCGAGTTCCCCTACCTGCCCTGGGCGTCCCCTGAAGGCCACCTGGTCTATGGACAGCACAAACTCTACGTCCATAAGGCGGGGGGGGACCCTTTGTAAGGGTCTGGCCAGGTGGGAATTCACTAGGGACGCAAATTTGAGCTGGGATTAAGGTGTGAGAGCAGACACAGGTGACAAATCTTTGGCGTGAGAAGCTCTGAAGGGGCTAGAAATTTGAAGATGTGATGATAGACATTTCAGGTGTCTACATCTACTTTAATTGTTAAGAGATAAATCCACCAGGGGTGAAATCTTTATGCAGATCTGTGGAACTCTGTTCCACATGAGCCAATTCCAAGCTGGATATTCCCACACAAACCAGCCTCTTCCATGTCCTTCTTGGATTTCTCTGATAAAGATTTCATGCCATGTCAATTTGCTGCGACAGAGCTATGCAGAATGGGGCCACCCACTGCCAAACTGGCCTGTGCCACATGGGAAGAACTTGCCTATAGAGAGCAGTTGCCATCAGGGCCACCCTGCCAGCACCAGGGTGGGCACAGCACATCCCACCTAGGAGTGTCCACCTAGGGACACTCTGCATAGCTCTGAGCAACAGGCTGAGGGGATGGAACACACACAAAGCTACAAATTCCCTCTCTGAGGAGCCTCTGGGGTGAGTTTTCCTCCCTCACCTCTACCACAACAACCTCCAGACGGGGGAGTCACAGCTGAAGGCACAGGTGACCCAAACCAGGTTGTGCCATCAATGGCCAAACTGATCCAGAGCACCTGAATGCTCCGAGAGGGAGCTGGCCTGGGAGCCAAACCTCTTCTCTCTGTTCTTGGGGTCCTTCTCCACGCTCCAAGTGTCCCAGGCACTCAGAGCCATGGCTCTGACAGCAGCACACACTCTGTGTGCTGCTCCACTGAGAAGGCTGGCATGAGGCTCCTGCCCTGCCAAAGTGCCCACACCGGAGGCACAGGGAGTGACCCCTGAGCCCAACGGGAGGTTTGTGTGTGTTCCATCCACAGTTACTGTTAAACCCCCCAGAGGTTCCACCTCTGGGCGACCACGAAGGGAGCTGAAAGTGCCAGGGTCAGCAATATCCCCAATTTACCCCTCCCCAGGGCCCAACCAGCCGCAGGACAAACCAAACAGATCCTGCTCCTATCTCCCTTAGGATAATGTTTCCATGGATTATGAGCAATGCTGCTACAGAGATGTTCTCCATGGAAGCACAGTTGGGAATGACAACCTTTCAGTCCCTTCTTTCCATTTCAAATCCTATGGGTAAACCAGGATTAGGTAAAAGGAGAAAAGATTTGCTCTTACCCCATTCCACCGCGTCCTCCTCCCCGCCCACCTCTGCTCATGCCTCCTCGATCATATCCCCCTCGTCCCCTGCCCCGGTTATCAGGGCCGCTCAGATTCCGGGTCTCTCCAGGGCCGGAGAAGCCTCCGGATTCCTGCCCATACATGTTCATGCTGCTGGGATGGTCCTGACGGAATGAGCCTGGAAGTGTGTGATGGATACGTTAGGGAGCTGCAGCCCTTCCACCTGCCCTCAGCCACAACACCAGCAGCACAGGAATTTAGGATGGAGCTCTCTGAGATCATGGAGTCCAACCCTTCCCCAGCACTGTCAAGGCCACCACTGACCTGTGTCCCCAAGTGTCTATCCACACAGCTTTTAAATCCTTCCAGGGATGGGGACTCCATCCCTGCCCTGGGCAGCTGTGTCAGGGCTGGACAGCCCTTTCCATGAAGGAATTTTCCCTGATATCCAACCTAAACTTCCCCTGGCCCAGCCTGAGGCCATTCCCTTTCCTCCTGTCCCTGTTCCCTGGGAGCAGAGTCCGACCCACCCCAGCTCCCCCCTCCTGTCAGGGAGTTGCAGAGCCAGAAGGTCCCCCCTGAGCCTCCTTTTTTCCAGGCTGCGCTCCCCCAGCTCCTCATCCATCTCCTCACCACAACTACTTTGTGCTTCTGTGTTTCCAACCCCTCTGGGCAGATTATCCCAACCTGCCACCGCTCAAGGGAAGCTGTTTTTCACTGGGAAACAACTCCCAGCTACAACCTGCTGTCCCTTCAACACAGCTCTGAGGCTTACACCCAAAACAACCCCAGGGCTCCTCCTGAGGGTCCCACTCACTCTGCTGGCCGTAGCTGCTGCTCTGCTGGCTGTACTGGCTGGGGGCCTGGCTGTAGGATCCAGTGGGAGGTGGGTAACTGGTGGGAGGTGGTTGCTGCCCGTAGCTGCTCTGCTGCCCATAACTGGTCTGCTGGCCGTAGGAACTCTGCTGCCCGTAGCTGCTCTGCTGGGAGTAAGTGCTCTGATCGTAACTGCTTGGCTGTGTGGAGGAATAGCTGGAAGAGAAAAGCATTGGGAAGATGGGGATGATGAAGCAATTCCCTGGCAGCGCGCATCAGGCTGCTCACGCTGGAAGGCAATGCAATTATATGCCATATGTAATGTTGTAAATCATTTTAAAGGCTGAAGTCATCCTATGGAGGCCAGTCTGGAGGGCTGCTAAAAGCAACATCCACGTGAGCAGTCCCAGCTTATTCATACCTCTAGGAAAAGGCATAAGTGACAGTGCAAAACTCAGCGGCAACAGAGGTAACAGGCTCTCCTTCTGAATTATTTTCAGGTGATGGATAATAAAAGTTCCCCTCATGCAGCTCAGGCTTTTGAGAATTTTGAAATGTCCATTCTAGAAGTCATATTAAAGACACCTGAGGGGACAGGTGAGCTCCTGGCCAAGCCATGTGTGCAAAGAGGCAGCAAAAGGTCACTGCAACACACTGTAGGACAATCCTTAAAATTCTCCATTTTTAAAATTAAAAAAATGTAGGAAATTTCTGAAAACATTTATCATAATTTCCAGGTGTGCACGCAGAGACACTTCCACGCTCAATCTTCATCTCCCCTCCCACAACAACTACAAGAGACACAGCTCCTCCTCCCAGGACACCAGAACAGCTTTTCCATCCCTTTGATTAAAATCCCTCAGGAAAACCCCTTCCCCTGAACATTCCCAGGCCTGTTGGGTGGGTTACCTGGTCGGGGGGTAGGAGGGAGGTGCAGTGACGGGCTGCATGGGGTAGCTGGCAGGCACCTGGGGGTAGCTGTAGTTGCTCTGCCCATAGCCCAAGCTGGGCTGGCTGTAGCCTGTCGTGCTGGACTGGGGCTGACTGGTCTCTGCTGGTTTGCTGCCATCCTGGGGTCTAGGGAGAAAAGTGGAACAACATTAGTGTCCAGCTCCACACCTGGAAACAGCAAAGGGCTCAGATCTCCCCTGTGTTCTGAGGTAGTGTTACAAGCTGGCTCTGAAGGTCACTCCCTCTGGCAGCAGTGAGGATATAATAATATATAATAAACATGATTTTAGCACTCAGTGACTGGGTATTGCCACACTTCAGGAAAGGCCCAGGCAGGGTGCTGAACAGAGACCACAGGGCACCACAACTCCTGTTCATCCCAAAGCTGAGGGAACCAGAGTTCAGCCTTGGCTCTGGGGCTGAGTGGAGGGTGTGGAATGCCAGGAAGGCAGTTGGCAGCGCTGCCCTCCACTCCAGCTGGTTCTGCACAGCCCTGGGAAAGCAGGAGCTGAAAGCAGCCAGCAAGGCAGGCAGTGAAACACCCCATTGTTTGGTTCAGAATCCAGCTCAAGCAGATATTGCCTCATATACATTATCCCCTGGAAGGGAAAGGATGCTGGGGTTGGGCTGGGTGACCTTTAAAAGGTCCCTTCCAACCCAAACCACTCTGTGATTCTGTGCTCAGTGTTAACTCTCAAGGCCTGAAATTACAGAAACTTTTGCATGTGATTTACATGGCCCCTTCCATTTGTCCCAGTTTAACAGCCATATGGATGTGGCACTTGGGGACATGGGTCAGTGCTGGGAGAATGGTTGGACTTGATCTCAGAGGGCCTTTCCAGCTAAAGGCTTCCATGAGTCTATAATTTCTAAGTGCTCTCAGAGTGGAGCAAAAAGAGCAAAGCTACTTTTGCTGCAGAAGCTGGGAAAAATTATTTACAATGTCGGGACCCACCCCTAAAATTAACATCCTTTTGAAGTGTAACCTGACAGAGCTCTGCAAGGCTCTGCCTGTCCTTTCCACAGGGGTTGCAACAAACACCAGGAAAATGAATAAATCAGCTTTTATTACTATTAAACAAGTTTCCATTAATTTTTCATACCCTCTGAGCACACAATCCAACTAAACATATGACAGGCAGTGCTCAGACAGGAGAGATTAAAGAAGGAAATGGTATGCAGTGTGCGCCTCCCCCCAGCACTCTGCCTGACCCCGGGGGCTCGGGGGCTGTTTTCTGTTCTGCACCATGAATTGAGAGCCCCATTTCTGTGTGTGGTTGTTCCCTCACCCCCGACGAACAGCTCTGAGTCAGCACAGCCCTCCCACACCCTTCCCCCGGCCCCGCAAGGCGGCCGGAGCGGAGACAGCAGGAGCAGAACTCCAGGGAAACGGGCAGAGAGGAGGTCCTGCCAAAGCAGGGCGTGCAGCTGGGGGTGTGGGGAGGGGGAGGAGGAGAGGAAGAAGAAGAGGAGGAGAAGAAGAGAGAGGAGAAGAAATAGGAGGAGGAAGAGGTGGAAGAAGAGGAGAAAGAGAACGAGGAGAAGAAGGAAGAAGAGGAGGAGGAAGGGGAGAAGGAATAGGAGGAGGAAGAGGTGGAAGAGGAGGAAGAGGAGGAAGATGATGAGGAGGAGAAGAAGGAAGACGTGGAGGAGGAAGGGGAGGAGAATGAATAGGAGGCGGAAGAAGTGGAAGAAGAGGAAGAGAAGGAAGAAGAGGAAGAGCAGGAGGAAGAGGAGCAGGAGGAGGAAGAGGACAAGGAGGCTGAGGAGGAGGAGGAGAAGGCTGAGGAGGATGATGAGGAAGAGGACGAAGGCCATACCTGGTGGGGGCGGATGGTGCCGGCTGCTGCCCGTAGGCCGGGTAGGCGGGCTGGGTGCCATAGGCAGATGGGGCGGCGTAGGAGGTCGGGGTGGTGGTGGCCGTGGCCGTGCTGGTGTCGTAGGCGGCCGTGCCATAGCCCTGCACGGGCTGGCTGTACGCGGGGGGGGCGGTCGGGGCGCTGTAACCTGCAACACACGGCCTGCCTTAGCCTGGAGTCACGGCACCATGCGATGAGCAGGGTGGGAAGGGAGGTGTTTTTGTAAAGTTGCTCTCCTGAGACTCAAATCCCCGGGCTGGGAACATGGCACAACTCAGCCACCCCATTTTTTCCAAGCAGCTCCCAAATTCCACTGTCCCAGGGGAGGAAGGGGCTCATAAACCCAAAATACAGCAACAACCACATCATGGTGGTTCCCAACTAGGCAGGTGCTTCCAGTGGGTTCCCAGGAACAGCATCAATCCCAAAAGAGCCATCACTGGTGGAGGAAGAAAACTCATTTCTTTTGCTGCTGTTATCACCCTGTTTTAGGTTAATTCCTCCATCCTTGAAGGCTGAGATGCTGCTGACCAGAGTACTCCATAGAATCATGGAATGGTTTGGGTTGGAAGAGACCTTAAAGCTCATCCAGTCCCTGCCATGGGCAGGGACACCTTCCACCAGCCCAGGTTGCTCCAAGCCCCGTCCAACCTGGCCTTGGACACTTCCAGGGATCCAGGAGCAGCCACAGCTTCTCTGCCCAACCTGTGCCAGGGCCTGCCCACCCTCACAGGGTAGGATTTCTTCCCAATATCCCATCCAAATATCCTCTTTTAGTCTGAAGCCATTCTCTTTTGTCCTGTCCCTCCATGCCTCGTCCCAAGCCCCTTTCCAGCTCTCTTGTGAGACCCAAATGTTTCTGATTACGGCACTTCTGCTCCTGGTTTCCCCAACCCAGGGCACAGATACAGTTTTACCATCTCAGACAACCCGAAAATCATCCTTGACCCCAGACCAGCCCCTCACTCTCCTCACAGAAGCCCCCCTACCCTAGGAAGCCTCAGTGCACAGCCCCTGCTCTACCCTCAGCATCCCAAAACCCCACTCCCAGGAGCTTTCAGGAAGCCACCCTGGAGCAGCATCCAGAGGTGGATTGTTTACAGTGAGAGCACAGGTAGGCCAAGCTGAGGCCTGCAGCATCTCCTCAACAAAGGCAGGAAAACAACCTCCCCCCAGCTCCAAAGCCAAAGAAATCCAATTGATTTAACAAGTACAGTCTCATCCTTTCAGCTTTTCTGAAAAATAAAGGCACAAACCAGCACCAGGCTGACGTGGGAAGTCCTTCAGAGGCATTTCTAAAGTCTTGTTTTAAATCAGTAATGCTGGAAACAAAAGAAAAGCACTTTCCATTTGCTTTCATGTAAGAGAAAAGGTCAAAAGAGACACATCAGGCAGCTCCTGATGTTTTATGTACCTTCCCTTTTCTTAGGTTTAAGCAAAAAGCTCAGAGCTCTAGGATTTCATTCTGAGCACTTTTCCACAAAGGTCCCAGGTCCCAAAACAGCTCCTGTATAATTTAGTGACCATTTGGCTTGTCACAAAGGTGAACTGGCTTTATACTGCTAAGAACCTTCCAAGCAAGTTTTCCAATTAAGAAAAACAGACTTAGATGAAAAAATAGCAACTAAAGATGTTGTTAGCAAACCTGGCTGACTAAAAATATAAACCATTGAGTGCCAAAGAGCGGCCAACTGGTCTCAGGCTTATTTCTGGGAACAGTGAAAGTAACAGCTTCTCCATCACTTCTTAGTTTTAATAAACATGGGAGGTTTGGGACATACTTTTCCTTTAGGCAAATTGTGCTGCAGCATTTTATTTCAGTTCCCTAATTTGCAAACCAAACACACTCCCAGCAGCAGAACACAGTGTGCCCTCCTGGAGCGCCGAGGCACTTCCACATCTCACTGTCCTGCCACAAAACCAGGGCCCTTCCCAGGGCTGAGGAAAGAGGAAGAGGATGAGGAGGAAGTTTGTGCAGCAGATTAACTAAAAGACTCCAAACTTCAGCTTTCTGGTGTCCCTCAGGATCCTAAAGAGGACACTCATTAGGAGTTCAAGGTTATGAACTGCTCATTTCTCCCTCCTCCAGCCCCTGGCTCCCCACCTTTCCCCATCCCAGGGCTCCCAACTTGGGAACATAAACTGGACTACCACTTGTGTGTCTCACCAGAAAGTCAGTTTTTATGATCATTATTCCCAAAGTCCTGAGTGCTGCTGAGAAGGGTGAAGAGGGTGATGCCCAACAGGATGATTTTTAGAGCCTTGGACAAATTGAAACAGCCCAAACACTTCAGTGTGAGCCACCACAACATTTCCATAGGAAGCACTGACACCAGAAGTTAAATAAATCCTTATTTTAACTGGCCAAAGCCTGACCACATCCCAAAAAAGCCTGTTCTTCCCCTAAGTACAGCCTGCAGTCCATGTGCTGCAGCCACAGCCCTGCCCTGTTGGACTTGGAGCCACAGCTGGGCCTCCTTTCCCAGTGCTGGACTCCTTTTCCCAGTGCTGTTACTGCAGCACAAGCAGGAAGCTTTGCCAACACCTGGCTCTGCACAGGATAAAAGGGAGGGGGAAAAAAAATAACTTGAATTTTAAAGCTTCAGCTCTAGATGGAGCTTTTCCCTCGTGGAAGAGTGGGCTGAGCAGGCAGGGTTTGTAGCAAAGGAAAGGCAGTGATTTATCAACCCACTGGTCTACATTTCAAATCAACAGTTGAGTTTAGGCAATCTGGGAAGCTCAAGAGCTGTGGTTTTGAGGGGGGTGTTTATATTACATCACTTCTCTCTCCTCCCCTCCCAGCTGGGAAGATAAAAGCTGAGTCAGCTGCTGTAAGAAAAGGTAACAGAAGAATTGCTTAAGGTGTTTAAATTTCCCTCAAAGGAGCCAACCAAACCCTTTACTCAATTACAGGAATTCTCCAGGGGGAGGGGAAGCTTGCAGGATTTGAGCCCCAGAGAACATCAACTGAAAAGTCTGGATTCAGAGATTTATTCTCTGCAGAGGGATTAATTCTGAAAGGGAGCTGACTCTTGTTTGGCCTGTGCATCTCCCACCAGGGAGGGGCTGGAGCAGGGATGCAGACCCTCTCTCCACTCTATTTTGGGATAACAGGTTATTTTGGCAGCTGTGAGTTCATTTCAAATCCGAAATCCATCAGAAATTTAAATATAGAGTTCCCTAAAATCTCCCAGGTAAAGGGAAGTAGGGACTGGCTGGCTTTAGAGAGCAATTCCCACTTCCAGGAGATCCACACCTGGATATATAAATGCTCTTTATTTACTCCTGTAATTCATGGTCACACATTAATGAGCAAACCATGAACACAGGTCTGATGGTGCCCAGTGATCCCTAACCCAACGGGCACTGGGGAGTTGCTCCCAATCCCCTTCTCTCTGGAACAAAGGAACTGGGTGGCTCCAGAACACCTTTTCCTACAGCTCCAGGGAGGGAAGGAGGGTGCTAACTCTCTTCTGGGGTATCCCAGGGGTTAGTGGAAAGTGGGATGTTGGAGTGCTGGGAGTGAAGGGTCCATCTGAGCCTCTCAGGTGAGCAGAGGAACCACCCCTGCCATTCCCAGAGTCCTGAGAAGGTGTATTCACACAAAGTTTGGATTTCCTTGACCAAAAAAACAACACATTACCCAAAACCTGGGCTGTGCAGCCAAAACCAGGCATTTTGCTTTAAGGAATTGCAGACACCTCTGCTAAAAAAACCCAGGATGCTCAGGAAAAATGGATTGGGATTCAACCACAGGAACTGCATGTCCCTCAGGACACGTGGATGTCTGGCCCTGGCAGCACCTTGGGATTTATGGAGCGTGAAAGGCAGGGAGAGAGAGAGGCTGAAGTCTCCTTTCCACAGCTCTGGCTCCTCAAGGAGAGGCAGGTGGAGGAAGGATAAATCCAACCTGGCTTCCTGCCCAGAGAACAACATCAACAGTCCTGCCACAGCCCCACAACGTGGGCTGAGGTACTTGAAGGTCTGATCTTTTGCTTGACCACTTCCTGAGTTGTGTGTTTTTTTAATGGATGACAAGAAAATGAAGCTTTTTGCCTAAAAAAAGAAAAAAAAAGGCAGCTGTGCAGAAAAAAAAGTGCTTAATATTCCTCCAGCAAATCTCCTCTTAAGGGAGAAGGAAAAACATAAACAGCCCAGTTTCCTGTGACCCCTCAGGGACTGGAGTCTGCAGGAAGCACTAAGGGACATAAATATTTCTAAGAAAGGAATTTTGGAAGTTCACAAAAACCTTTCTGCTGCCAATTTTTGTTTGGATACTCTTAAATGAAAGGAAGAAGACCTGGAGATAACCCACAGTGACACTGGATAAAGGGAACTGGCTCTCATGTGGAGGAATTTTCCTTATCTATGTAAAGATGTTCAATATTTTAACTGAATATAGGTTAATATTTTCTCTTCATCTTTTCCTTGTGAAGAATTCCCCAGTGGTTTCTGTAGCCAGATATCCCACTGTCTGCCCTGGTATTCCCTTGCCTTGGGAGTATTTAATTCCCACTCATAAATGTTTATAATGTCTCTCCTATGAATCTGCAGGACACGGTACTCTGACAACACTGGGAAGGAAATTTGCTTTCCAAGCCTCCTGAATATTCAGCCCAAATATACATTAAATAAACATGAATTAAACAATGTCTCAATAGTTTCAAACACAAGACACTCAACTGGAGGAAATTCCAACTCCAAGAGCACACGTTGGGATAGTTTATAGCACGGTAATGAGCACGTGACACACTGGAAACCCAAAAGCAACCCAGACCATGCAAAGCAGGGGGTCAGGATGCTGTTTAACCCTTAGGAAACAGTGGGATAATGGAGTTGGAGTCACTATGCTTGGGATTTTACCCATGAAGAGACTTTGGGGATGTGGATGTGCCAAAGAATACTGCAGCCTGGCAAATTCCTCCTGTCACTGCCTGTGTGAGCTCTGACACTGGAGGTTTTCAGCAGTAAACCCAAGTGACACCTCAAGGATTCCCACCTGGAGGGTTCCCAGCCCAAGTTCACACAGCATGAGACAGCATTTTCCACCCAAGGCTGAGCAGGATCAGACCTGGACTGGTCCCTTCTACTGTGGGATGCAGTGGAGGGTGCAGGATCAGAACAGGCACAAGGCACTGCCACTGGATTGCCAGGGAAGGGAAGTGCTGAGGGCAAGGGTTGTGGAGATCAGCTGGGGACACTGTTCTCTCTGCTCAGAACACAGCTATGCTCAGCCCCACAGCCCGCAGTGCTCCCCTGAAAATTAAACAGGTGCATTTATTCATGTTTCTATGTGGCTGCCCCAACCCTGGAAGTATCCAAGGTCAGGCTGGATGAGGCCTGGAATACTGGTATAAACAGTATAATCAATAGTCTTATTACTACAATCTGGGAATTCTGACCACAAGGGTTCCAGAGTACTTCTCTTCTTTAAGCCTTGCCCTGTTATGCCTCCCAGAAATTCACACACACAGTGCCCTTCACTCTCCTGTCAGTGCAAACTAATTTGATTCCTGCAAACTTGGTAGTTGGTCTAGTGCAAGGTGTCCCTGCCCATGGCAGGGGGTGGGCCAGATAATCTTTAAGGTCCCCTCCAACCCAAACCATTCCACAAAGGATGGAGACCTACTGGAGTAAGTCCAGAGATGCTCCAAGGGTTGGAGTCCCTCTCCTATGAGGAAAGGCTGACAGAGTTGGGATTGTTCAGCCAGGAGAAGCAAAGGCTCCAGGGAGATCTGAGAGCCCCTTCCAGTGCCTAAAAAGGCTCCAGGAGAGCTGGAGAGGGACAAGGAGTGACAGGACAAAGGGGAATGAATTCCCACTGCCAGAGGGCAGGGTGAGATGGGATACTGGAAAGGAATTCTTCCCTGTGAGGGTGGGCAGGCCCTGGCACAGGGTGCCCAGAGAAGCTGTGGCTGCCCCTGGATCCCT
>JAWWMP010000036.1:1686324-1704918 GCA_035047865.1 Dendrocincla tyrannina
TGGCACAGGTTGGGCAGAGAAGCTGTGGCTGCCCCTGGATCCCTGGGAGTGTCCCAGGCCAGGTTGGATGGGGCTTGAAGCACCCTGGGCTGGTGGAAGGTGTCCCTGCCCATGGCAGGGGGTGGAAACTGGATGATCTTTAATGTCCCTTCCAAGCCAAACCATTCCATGATGCCTTTGGTCCCTGCCTAACTCTCTCCAGTTTTTCCAGTGCCTCCAGTGCTCCCTTCTCGGTGGTGCCAGGCAGGTTTAACTCCTGATTAGTGAATTAATAGAGGAAGGAGCCAATATTAATTGGGCCCTGTTGTGCTCACACCCCACCAGGGGCCACCGTGTCGCTGCGGAAGGATCCAGGTTCCCGAAAGCTTCCCGGAGAACCAGGGAGGTTAATTTTCTCTAATGGCACTTAATGATTTTTCAGGAGACAACCACTAAATCCTTCTTTCTAATCCCATTAGTGTTTCGGGATTGTAATTAGTGCGTTAAAGAGGCAGCTTCTTCTTTTTTTGCCTCTTTTCTCCAGCGCAGACATTTCCAAGTCTGAGTTGTTTATTAGGCTGGATGTTGTGGATCAGATGCCTGGAACAGAGGAGAAGTGGCTTTTTGGGGCTGTGCTCAGCTAATTATTATTTTATGGCCATGTCCATACAATTGTAGGGTGGTTTTTTTGTCACCCTTCTATGGTGTCCAAGTCCTGTGTGCTCTCTGCAGGAGGGTGGGTTCCTCCTCACCTCAAACATGGAATGGAGCTCATCCCTGGAAAATGAATCCCAGCCTCCTCTGATGAACCCTGTCTGGTTTTATCCGTGCCATTGGGCTCGGGGTTTGCCTTGGATTGGGGCTTTCTGTTCCCTGTGTCGTGGAAGGAGGTGCTGGACCTGGAGAGTTGACAGTCTGAGGACACCACTGGGAAGCTCTAGTGCTGGGTGGGATCACCTGGGGTGATTTGGGATCAAGATTTACCCTCCTTCTGCCTCTTTGCAGACCTTTCTCTGGTAGGATCCATCTGAAACCCTCCCAAGAGGCAGGTTGGTGTCCCTCAGGCTGATTTATATAATGCCAGAGTGGTTTGGATTGGAAGGGACCTTAAAACCCATCCAGTCCCACCTTCTGCCATGGGCAGAGACACCTTCCACTAGCCCAGGGTGCTCCAAGCCTGGCCTTGGACACTTCCAGGGATCCAGGGGCAGCCACAGCTTCTCTGCCCAACCTGTGCCAGGGTCTGCCCACTCTCCCAGGGAACAATCCCTTCCCAATATCCCACCTAACCCTGTCCTCTGGCTGTGGGAAGCCATTCCCCCTTGGCCTGTCCCTCCAGGTCCTTGTCCAAAGTCCCTCTATCTCCTCAGCAGTCCACCCCTGTGTCAGGATGGGGCACAGTGAGGAAGTCTGGGAAGCCCTTGGCAAAGGCACAAAGGTCTCTCCCCTGAGCTGTGGGTTGGGGTTGATGGAGGGAAGCTCTCAGGGGGCTGTGGGGCTGCTCCCCCAGGGTTTTCCACCTCAGTACAGACAGAACAGTAAAACACCACCGTATATTTGTGACAGCAGTGTCACAGAATCACAGAATCGACTGGGTTGGAAAAGACCTCTGAGATCACTGAGTCCACCCTTTCATCCAACACCACCTTGTCACCCAAACCATGGCACTGAGTGCCATGTCCAGTCTCTTCTTAAACCCCTCCAGGGATGGTGACTCCACCACCTCCCTGGGCAGCCCATTCCAATGTCCAATCACTCTCTGTAAGAACTTCTTTCTAAGGTCCAACCTGCACCTCCTCTGGGTGCAGCTCAAGACTGTGCCCTCTTGTCCTATTGCTGGTCCCCTGGGAGAAGAGCCCCCCCCACCTGGCTACACCCTCCTGTCAGGGGGTTGTACAGAGTGAGAAGGTTCCCCCTGAGCCTCCTCCTCTCCAGGCCCAACACCCCCAGCTCCCTCAGCCTCTCCTCACAGCCCTTGTGCTCCAGAGCCTTCCCCAGCCTTGCTGCCCTGCCCTGCTCCTGCTGCCCACACTCCTGCTGCTGCAGGCCAGGGTGCCCTTGGCCTTCTTGGCCCCCTGGGCACACGCTGCTCCTGTCCAGCTGCTGTCCATCTGTGCCCCCAGGGCCCTCTGGCCCCAACCTGGAGCACTCCAGGGGCTTGTTGTGCCAAAGGGCAGGACCCGGCACTTGGCCTTGTTGAACCTCATCCTGTTGGATCCTTCCCATCTCTGCAGCCTGGCCAGGTCCCTCTGCAGAGCCCTCCTGCCCTCCAGCACATGCACACTCCCCCCCAGCTTGGTGCCCTCTGCTCATCTGCTGCTGGTGGACTCGATCCCCTCATCCAGATCATCCATAAACAGGGCTGGGCCCAGCACTGAGCCCTGGGGACACCACGATGGGCCCCACGAGATGTGGACCTGCTCCCCACCACTCCCTGGGCTGGAGTAGCAGCAGCTGGTTCTTCTCTGGAGCAAAGCCACCGTGTACCACTTGCCTCTTGATGACAGCTCACAAACTTGCTTGAGTGTTGCGTTCTGGACCTTTATTCCAGCGTTTCATCCATGGTTTTTGCATTCCAAGACCTTCTGAGGCAGGGGTTAAGTTTATCTGAGCCCGCAGCCTCCAGTTTTCCTGTGCTGAGTCTCCAGCTGTTGACTGTAACTCAGAGGTACGGAACATTACTCCTCAAAACATCCCCCGGCTTCCATAAATCCACAAGCCATAAACAGCTCCTGAGTGGGCCTGAAAACGGAAACAAAACATTTAGAGTGGCTGATAATATAATGCCCATTTAATACCTCATGAATTCCACGGGCCATTTGAACCTTTCAGGGATTGTTAATGATTATTCATCAGCCAAGAGTCAGCAAAGGAACAAACGCAGAATGGAAGGGCTCCAAAATACAGAGTTGGGGAACAAAAGGCAAGACAGTCATGAGTGAGGTGTGTTAACCCTTGGAAGGTGGGTCAGTAGATCTCTGGAGGGAAGATCTGCCCTGGGGTGTCCTGCCCAAAGAGGTGGTTGGCTGGTCTTTACCCTTAGACTTGTCCTTGGACCCATTCTTTGTCCTTGGAGCCGTACTTAGACCTATCTTTGTACTTAGACCCATCCTTCAGCGTTAGATCTGTCTTTGAATCCATCCTTCATCCTTGGATCCATCCTTAGACCTACCCTTTGTACTTAGACCTATCCTTCATCCTGAGACCCATCCTTCATCTTTAGACCTGTCCTTTGACCCATCCTTCATCATTGGACCCCTCATTAGACCCATCCTCTGACCCATCCTTTGTCCTTTGGCCCTTCTTTTGGCCCATCCATTGACCCATCCTTCTTCCCTTGGCATATACTTAAACCCATCCTTTATCTTTAGACCCATCCTCAGATTCATCCTTCCTCCCTGGACCCCTCATTAGACCCATCCCCTGACCTGTCCTTGGTCCCCTGGCCCCTCCTTGGTCTCCTGACCTATTCTTTGTCCTCTGACACATCTTTTGTCCTTAGACCTGTCCTTAGACCCATCCTTCATCTTTTGACCTGTACTTAGGCCAATCCTTCATCCTTGGACTCCTCATTAGACTCATCCCTTGCCCCATCCTTGGTCCTCTGACCTGTCCTTAGTCCCCTGACCCCTTCTTTGTCCTCTGAGCCATCCTTTGTCCTTAGACCCATCCTTCATCCTTTGACCTGTCCTTAGACCAATCCATCATCTTTAGACCTGTCCTCAGACACATCCTTTGTCCTTGGACCCCTCGTTAGACCCATCCCCTGCCCCATCCTGAGTCCTCTGACCTGTCCTTAGTCCCCTGACCCCTTCTTTGTCCTCTGAGCCATCCTTTGTCCTCTGAGCCATCCTTTGTCCTCTGACACATCCTTTGTCCTTGGACCCCTCGTTAGACCGATCTCCTGACCTGTCCTTGGTCCCCTGACCCATCCTCGGTCCCCTGACCTGTGTGAAGGGGAGGTGAGCCCAAAACCTCATGTGCTTCCCAGCTGTGGTTCCCCTTGCTAGGCTGGTGTCTGGCTAAACCCATGCACTCTGTGGCCTCCATGGAACAGCCTCGGGAGAGCAGCCGGGGGGGCAGATCGGGGCAAACCCACAGGGAGCTCCAGCGGCGTGACCTGACCGGGCTGAGCCCTGAGGAAGTGCTGAACTGTCCTGAGGGAACACGAAGCAGCTGCTGGAGAGGACATGCTGTTTTTGTGGTGCACCTAGGTCAGGTTTGAGCTGGGAGGAGGCTCCTCCACTCGAAGCAGCGCTTGATTTTGGATAAGAGGTCTGTGAATTCTCCTTGTCCTCTGTCGTTGCAGTCACGTTTCAGGCATGGATGCAGACAGGGTCAGGTGTGCTGGGGGAAAACAGGTTGATTCGAAGCCTTCTCATGGTTGATTTCCTTCCCTTCAGCCCCGTTTGGTGTGGGGTTTCCAAAGCAGCAGGAGGATATCCTGGATGGGTGAGGTCAGGTGTGAAGTTCACATCTGATCAGGTTTTAGATCACATTTTCTTTTTTTCCTTTTTCCTTGTATTATTTCCAACTCTGACTCAACGCTTTCTGTCCTGTGGGTGTTTCTCTCCATCCCACCTAACAGAGAAACCCCTGAGAAGCGGGAATTTCCTGTGGCATATGGGCAAGGCTTGCATCCTCCTGGGACCATTTAGGCAGAGAAGTGACCTCCAGACCTCCAGAAACTGGGACCAGGGGTCTTCTCCACCCCCACCCCACCAAGAAGCTCAGGGTTAAACTCTCCCTCAGAGCTAATCATCTAAGCTGGTCTTAAATGTTACTGAGTGATGGGTCATTTGTTCTGCTGCTCTGCAAGCTTTGTAATAATGCTGTTTCCCCTTGTATCAATTCCAACCGACCAGGTACATCGATTATTTGATGTTCTGCACGGGTGGGATTCGGGAGAATGGAGACAGTTCCTGTTCCTGCTGTATTTCTGACATTTCCCAGGTTTGGAAAGGCAGGTGGGCTCTTGGCATTGGGGATGAGCAAGAGATGGATGTTTGCAGAGCAGGTGGATGCAGCAGGACATTACCAACCTGTGCAAGTAATCCATCTGCAGTGTCCTCCCAGGTGGGCGAGAGCCCAGTGGCACCTGGGCTGTGCCAGGACCAGGGCAGTGCCCGTCCCTGTGCTGGCACTGCTGGGGCACCTCCAGCCCTGGGGGCAGTTCTGGGACCCTCAGACAGGAGAGACCCTGAGGGGCTGGAGCGTGTCCAGGGAAGGGAATGGAGCTGGGACGAGGCTGGAGCAGCAGGAGGGGCTGAGGGAGCTGGGGGGGCTCAGCCTGGAGAAAAGGAGGCTCAGGGGGGACCTTCTGGCTCTGCAAGTCCCTGACAGGAGGGGGGAGCCGGGGTGGGTCGGGCTCTGCTCCCAGGGAACAGGGACAGGAGCAGAGGGAACGGCCTCAGGCTGGGACAGGGGAGGAGCAGGTTGGACATCAGCAGGAATTTATCCATGGAAAGGGTGGTCAGGCCTTGGCAGGGGCTGCCAGTGGAGGGTTGGAGTGCCCAGCCCTGGAGGTGTCCAAGGCAGGACTGGCCGTGGCTCTCAGAGCTCTGGGCTGGTGACAAGGTGGGCACCGGGCACAGGGTGGGCTCGATGATCCTGGAGGTCTTTTCCAACCTTAACTAATCTATGATTCTATGAATAAGGAAGTTTAATCACTCTTCTTAACTAATTAAGTTGTTCCAGCATGACCGAGATATTTATTTTGGCAACCTTAACCCTAGACAGATATAGAGGTTCATCCCCAGCAGGCTCTTCTTTCTCTGTACTGTGAAGCTCAAAGGACACTAAATGATTTCCAGTTATTATAGGTCCCTTCTGCCCATTGAGGGAGGACTTTCCACATGGAATTTTTTATGTTAATGAATGGAAATAAAGCTGGTGCTGCAGAGACCCTCTTTTCTATATAGCAATAAGTACATATTTACTTATTTATTTCCCAGGACATAAAAAACCGAATTTTTTGTGCCACAGCTAATTAAAACAGACTCAGCTCATGTTCTGTTTATGAGGTATTGCAAACATTAAACTGTGAGAAAAAAGAAACAAGTGACATCATTTGGCCACAAATACAACTCCTGTTTAAAGGACAGACACTGGCAAAGTAGGAAAGAAGCCAAGAATTTTTGTTCCATTGCAACTTGGGATCACCAAGGGGTCTGGGAGGCTTTCAGTCACCTTTGCTGCTTTTCTGAGGAATATTGTGTGCAGAAAGAGTTTGTGTGTGTGTCAACAGTCCAGGAGTCCTGTGTGTGGAAGTGCCTGAAATTCAAGCTTCACATCTCTCTTTCCAGTTCTTACACCAGGGACATGTGTTCTCCACATCTCACTGGGATAAAGAAGTTTCCCTGAAGAAATAAATATGAATAAGTTGCAGAAATCTATGAGATATCTATTCTGTTCAGGCTGGGAAGTTAATCCTGTTCGTACATGTAAAGAGTGTTTTAAAATTCATTAAAAATAACATGAATGCACTAAAGGTGATTAATTTGTACCATTTTAAATAATATCCTGCAGTGTACAAAATCTGAATTATTGATGAGAGCAGCAGTAACATCTAATAGAAAGAAAAATAAATGGGTGACTAAGGTAAAAGGTGGTTTTCCAAATGTCACAACTTTGGACACGATTTCCAAAATTCCACCTGGTTGTTCCTTCCTCATTTTCAGGATCACAGAACTGCTAAAGTTGAAAGCACCTCTGGAGATCCTTGAGCCCAAGCCCTCTGCTCAAGGACGGTTGCCTAGAGCACATTGTCCAGGACTGTGTCCAACAGAATTTCGAGTATCTCCAAGGATGGAGATGTCAGAGAACCTCTGGACAACCTGTTCCAGTGCTTGACTCATTTAAAGTAAAATCTTTCTTCTTAGGTGTGGCTAGAATCTCCTGTATTTCAGTTTTTGGCTGTTGCTTCTGTTCCTGTCACTGCACCATTGAGAAGGGCTTGGGTCCAACTTCTCCACATCCTCTCAGGAATCAGTAGACATTGACAAGGCCTTCTTTGAGCCATGCCCTCTCAAGGCTCAACAATCCCAGCTCTCACAGCCTCTCTTTGAACAAAAAGATGAATGCCATTCCATAACCGTCCTCCTGGCCCTTCCTGCTCCCATGGGCACATGTGCAGGAGAAGAGACAGAGAAAAGCATGGCACTGAACTCCTACAGAGCCAGGGCACATTTACTACCCCTGGCAAGTGTTTTGGATCTGTTTGGGGCCTTGAGGTATCAACTAAAAATTTCACAAGATGCAATGAGAAGAGAGAGCTCCCTTCTGGTGTCCCCAGCACGTCCCCAGCCCAGTCACTGTCATCTGACCACGCTCAGTCCCCTGAGTCCCAGGGGAACTCTTTGCCCTGCCACTGCTGGATTTATCACTTGTGCAGCCCCCTCTGGCAGCTATGAGGAGAAAATAGGAAAAGAAGTCCTCTGTCATTCCCTGGAGAACCATGGAGACAGGAACTGCAGGCATCCGTTGTGAAGATGGACAGGTTTATTACCACAGGAGAGCCCACAGACACTCACCCTGCCTGTGGTGTCTTCCCTAGCCCGTGCTTTGCTGGCACAACCCCACTCCCACCTCTTGATGTGTTTATTATTTTGCTGTCAGCTTTTCTTTCCAGCTGTTTTATGAGCCAGACTTTTCATTTTGGTTAAAGCCCAGGAAGTATCAAGCAGGGACAGGGTTAAAGGAGGTCAAAGGAGGAGGCAGGAACTGAAATGTGCAGTTAGGATGCTTTATGTTCTCCTTAGACCTACCTGTCAGCTCCTGCTGCCGTTGCCACATGATGGATTGGCTCTCAAGCCCTCACCAGACACCTCACACAGCGAAAGCATCGGGACAGAGATCACATCCCAGCCTGGAGCAGCTGTAGCACAAACTGGCCCCCTCTCATAGCTCAAGAGCAGCATCGATGCTGAGCTGGTGGCAGTGGAGGGGAGAAGGTGGGACCACTCATGAGGTTGGGCTACTGGCTGGGGTTGGACAGGTCAAGTAGGTTCTTCACTTCAGAGGGGGAAGGTGTTGAGATGGCAGGAGAGAGTCTTTCCCCAGCCACTCATGCTCATGACTAACTCTCCTTCTTAACTGAGAGTGGTTCATCACCAGCAAAGTCATCCCAAGGTCAGCAGGACCTGCTGGCCCATGCTGGTGCAGATTGGCTTCATGGTGAGAGAAATGACACCAACTCTCCCCTCAGGTGTGGGAGCTCTGCACGATTCATCGCAGAATCACAGGATATATGAGTTGGAAGAGATCCACAAGGACCTGACCCTGCCCTGACCCAACCCCTGGCCCTGCACAGGACCATCGCCAAGTCACACCTTGTGCCCCAGATCATCATCCTGTCCCTGGTCCCCCCAGAGCAGAGGTCAGTTCCTGCCCCTCCTCTGCCCATCCCTGGGAAGTTGGACCTGCAATGAGCTCTCCCCTCAGTCTGCTCCAAGCAGAGACAGACTTTAGCCTAGATTCGGAGAGCTGGCCTGGCCTGGTGTTTGTCTCTCACCTCCTCCAGATCAACATCAGATGAGAAAGAAAAAGGGGACTGAGACAGAGTTTCTGTCTTTCACGTGCCATGCATCCAACGTGTTTTGTGGAGGAGGTTCGAGTTTTCTACCACAAGCACTGAAAGGGACCAGGAGCTCCATGGAATGTGGTGCTCAAGATAAGGTGCTTGTTATAAAGACTCACAGAATCCAATTTCTAATGATTCAGTTGAGGTCTTTTGGTTTGTACCCCTGGAAGAGACTGAAGTCAGACCTCATTGTGGTCTTCAACATCCTCATGGTGTTCATGTGCTCATGGTGGGAGCACAGGAGTAGCTCCGAACTCTGCTCTGTGAGGACCAGGGGCAGCACACAGGGAAGGGCTGGAGCTGTGCCCGGGCAGGGTCAGGTTGGATCTCAGGGAAAGGTTCTTCCCCTAGAGGGTGGTGGGCACTGACCAGGCTCCCCAGGGCAGTGGGCACAGCCCCAAGGCTGACAGAGCTCCAGGAGGGTTTGGATGATGCCCTGGGGCACAGGGGGTGACTCTCGGGGATGGGCCAGGAGTTGGGCTCGATGGTCCTTGTGGGTCCCTTTTCACTCAGGATATTCTCTGGATGCTCTTCTCCAGTGACATTATATCAAACCCCCAATCACAGCAATGACATGATGTACGCAGAGTTTTAAGAGCAAATTTCACCTCCTGGACAGCGAAACATTTAGCAACGTGACAGCTGCGAAAAAAGTACCTGGATATTTCTGCCACTGATGACACATGAGAGATAGGAGAACTAGGAATGCCTGAAACAGGCAGAGAGGAGAGTTCTTTCCAGCAGAGCTGCTTATTGGGAAATGTGCCCTCAATTAACTAGTTTTTCTGTTTGGTTTCTTATTATGCCACAGCATTACAGTCATTAGAATTTCCCATTCAGCGACAATCTCCTTCCTTTGGAGACTGCTGTGATATGAGATGATGGGGCAGGAATGATCTAAGTGCTTCTCAAGGGGACCTCGTTATCTTCACAGAATCACAGGAGGTTCTGAGTTGGTAGGGACCCACAAGGATCATCTAGTCCAACTCCTGGCCATGCACAGGAGTCACCTCCTGTGCCCCAGAGCACCATCCAAACCCCCCCGGAGCTCTGGCAGCCTCGGGGCTGTACCCACTGCCCTGGGGAGCCTGGTCAGTGCCTACCACCCTCTGGAGGAAGAACCTTTCCCTGAGATCCAACCTGACCCTGCCCTGACACAACTCCAGCCCTTCCCTGGGTGCTGTACCTGGTCCCCCCAGAGCAGAGATCAGTGCCTGCCCCTCCCCAGGAAGTCGGACCTGCAATGAGGTCTCCCCTGTCTCCTCTTCTCCAGCTGAACACCCCAAGTGCCCTCAGCTGCTCCTCATCTTGTCTAGAGAAACTTGTGTTAATGTTAAAACAGGCTGGAAAAGCAGCAACTGGAGCCAACTGGATCAAAACAAGGCCCTGTGTTGCAGTTCCACCCAAACTGGCTCAGTAGGCACAGCCTTGGTGCGACATCAAGGAAATGAAACACTTCTGAGTCTGTCCCTGCAGCCCTGGTTGGGTTTTGGAGGTGACACAGGACAAGTCAGGTAAGGAAACAGGGCAGCCTCTTACCCCAGAATTCATTTGCTCAAATTGCTGAGCACCTGCTATTGAACGAAAACAACACTTTCAGCTCCTGGACATGTGTGAGAGTAAGACTGGGTGAATAATTGATTTTTCAGTTCAGCTACCAAGTTAAAAAGTAAAAAGAAATCCATTTGATCCTAACCAAAGCAGATGTTTTCAAGTTTCCTTGCCAAAAAGAAAAATGAAACAATTCCACTTCAGTGATTGAAAACAAAGAGGTTTTATTTTGGTTTGGGCCGTGTATTCGGGTAGAATTCCATGTGGGTATTTTTGGTCTGTGTTTGGCCTAGCCACCTGTGAGAAGCTGGGTTTTCTCATGCCAAGTTATGGGAAAACAGTCTGATAAAGATGGTCTATAGCCTTGAGAGAGAGATTTCTGTGTAAACTAAAATTAAGTGGTCTCATGATTGGCTGATGGCCCTCCAAGGGCGTTTGAAGGAGAAAGAGAGGAGGAGGAGGAGGATGAAGTAAACCTCCAGACTCAATTAAGGGAGACCCTCTGCAATGGACTGTGCAGGTGGAGAGAGACCCACGCAAGCACAGAGAAGTATCAGTTCTGTACCATGAGGGGCAGTGCCAAATACCTTTGCTTGGGCGGCGCTGGCCACGTCACTCAGGTAAACATCATTTGGCCATGTAGATAAAAGGCAGGTGGCTCATGTTTTGGCGGGGGCTCACTTCACAAGACAGGCCAACGTTGCCTTGGTGGGGATGCCCGCTGTCACCTGTGAGCCAGCTGAGCCTTGAGGATGCAGCCACTGCTGGGGAGGTCTGGGCATTGCAGGGGTGGGTGAGACAACTCCATGGGGACACCCGGGCAATTTGGGTGTTTGCACTGGGGGGCTTATTTTCTCTCCTCTCTCTCTATTGAGTTTCTTTCCTGTTTACTTGGCCACCTTTGGTAATAAAACTGCTGTTTGGGTTAAGTTTTCTGCAGTGTCTCAATTTCGGCCTCCACATCCCTTCGGACCCCTATTTTTCCCTGGAACAGGCCATTCTGAAGAAAATGCATCTGCAGCTTGGAAACCAAAGTTAGAGCATCTTTTTCCACTCAGCATTCAGCATTAGCATAGCCTGGAGCTGTCTTAGTGTTTCACCTCCACACAGGGGACAATGTCCCCACATTTCATGGGGAATCTGTGCCACTCATGCAACAAAAAAAGGAAGCAGGTGTCTCCTCCACTCACACATCCCTCCAAGATTCAGGATCATCCTAGTCCCCAAATGAAGTATTTCATCTTAGGTGGAATAATCAGGATATCACAGCAGAATCCACATGCAGGTAGAGCAATTCAGCAGAGAGTTGGATCACTCAGCAACTTAGAGGTTTAGTTTGAATTAAGCAGGAAGTAGATTTCAATTGGAATGAGCAATTTTAGCTGCTAATTGAAGGCAATACAGTGGTTTATCTTCTTCAAACTGTTTTTGTCCACTCTTAACAGGCTGGACATTTTACAGAATAGTTACTTTGAATTGCAGATCGGAGCAAAATGTTTTAAATCAGTTCATTCCAACAGTGAAGTTCCCTTACCTGAGTTGTCAGTGAACCTCATGAAGACAATCTGTCAGGTGGCTTTGCCTTTTCCATTTGGAAACTGGCCCAGAGCCCAGAATTGTTATTGTCAAGTTTCAATTCACCCCCAGAAGTAGCAGATACTACTAATGGTGCTGACAAGAAAGGCAGAGCAGCTTCACTGATGCACCTTGTTCCAGAAGACAGGACTCAAGAATCTCCCTTGTTTCAGGCAGGTGAGTTTTATTATCCACAAAGGAAGTTCTTCCTGAGCATCTTTGAAAGAAAGGGATGCTGGGGACAGCAGGGAGAGGGTAAAGGGAAACACAACAGCAGGTGTTAACACCAATCAGCTTTTTATCTTAAGTCACAAACACTCACCCAGGCTGAGAGAACAGAAGTATTTATTTCTTCTTCTGCTGTAGGATATCCCAAGGTACATCTCCTCCTTCCCACTGCTGGGGAATGTAGCTGGGAGGGAAGGAATAGGAACTTTCCTCCTATTTTGCAGGAGCTGGCCCCCTAAAATAGCTCAGGATTTAGGTTGTAGGGTGAAACCGAGTTTGCCTCAGTAGAGCTGAATGTTTGGGGTCATCCTTACTGCAGAAAGGGAGCAAAAATATATCAGGACATGGGGCCAGGACACCCCCATCCCCCTGGGACTGGCCTGCCTGGAGTTACATTCCAGCTCTAGGGTGACCAGATTTGATAGTCCTACAAAAGGATCAGTCTGGAAGGTGCCCCAGTTAGTGGTTGGGTCACTCATCAAGAGAAGTGGAAAAGTGTCCAGGAGGAACTTCAAGGTATAAGATAAAAGAACCAGGACATTTCAGGTTGGACGGGGCTTGGAGCAACCTGGGCTACTGGAAGGTTTCCCTGCTCATGGCAGGTGGTGGAAGTGGATGAGATTTAAGGTCCCTTCCCACCCAAATCATTCCATGATTCCCTGATTTCAGGGACCTGAAAAGGATCAGAACATTAAGATGTTAAGAGTTTTGCCATAAGCAGTGTGGCACATTTAGGGTTTGCACCTGCATTTCATGTCTCTCTCAAAGTCTTCAGGCAAAAACATTCTTAGAATGTCTGAGGTAGCAAATACACCCACAAAAGTTTCAAGGTGTGTCCTCTGGAGAGCTTGTCTTTCAGGAGGGAGAAATCAAGCCCCATAGTAGAGAAAAAAAGCATCTGGTTGGACAACAAATCAGAACCATGTTCACAAAACGAGGGTTGAGGTTTCCCCCAGAACAGCCCGTGGAAGGAGTTAGGATGGAACCAGAAGGAGCTGATCCTTGGAGGCACAGCTGAGGTGCATCTCTCACTGAGGCCACCTCTCACCAACCCGATGTTCTTCTGTCCCTGAATGCTGCTGAACACCTCGCAGCTGCATCTTGAAAAGGGAGAGAACGGCCGGAGCAGCTTCTGCTCCCTCCTCCCCATCTGCTGCTCAGGGAGACGAAGCTGTTCTCCGTGGCTGCCAGTCTATCGCCTCTCATCAGCACAAAGAACGTCTCGATAAAGAGATGAAACAGGCAGGCTGGGGATAATTGCAGGTTGTAGATGGTGATAATGGCTGTAATTTGAGTTGTGGAAGCAATAAACCCAGGCTCAATCACTGGCTGCTTTGTTTGGGAACGAGCCCAAGCTGCAAACAGAGAAAATGAAATTTATGAAAAATATAGATTTCAAGAAAAGTAATTAGCATGTGTTTGTCGTGGGGATTGCAGGAGGCTGAGAGCTTCCAGCTTGCTGCTGGAGCCTGTGCATGCATGATTTGAGATGGGTGGGACACCCTGAGCAGCTCATCAGGTCCCCAGGGCAGTGGGCACAGCCCCAAGGCTGCCAGAGCTGCAGAAGGGTTTGGATGATGCTCTGGGGCACAGGGGGTGACTCCTGGGGCTGGTCCTGTGCAGGGCCAGGAGTTGGACTGGATGATCCTTGTGGGTCCCTTCCAACTCAGCAGATTCTGTGTGACCTGTCCCAGGTGTGGATCTCTCATTATCAATGACTTGTTGCACTGATTGGATCTGAAGTTTTTAGGCAGCCAGGAGTAGGTGGGATAAGTTTTGCTCTCATTTCATTGACATTTGGTCAACAAAGAGCCTCATTTTTCCCACTGAGCTGGCTGTGCTGGGGCCACTGCCCTGGAAAAGGTTTCTAATTGTTCCTGTGTAGATGCCAAAGTGGTTTCATGATGCTCCATGTTACAACTTGTGCTCAGAGGTCATACAATGAGAAGGAAGACAAGGAAAATCCCACCTCAGTTTTTTATTCTATCTTGCTCTTTTCCTTTTTTTTTTTCTTTTTTTCCCACTCAGAGATTTCTTCCTGGAACTGTGGTTTGGAGAATGGTTTGGGTTGGAAGGGACCTTAAAGCTCATCCCATCCCACCCTGCCAAGTACAGGGACACCTTCCCCTAGCCCAGTTTGCTCCAAGCCCCATCCAGCCTGGCTTTGGACACTTCAAGGGATGGGGCAGCCACAACTTCTGTGCCCAACCTGTGCCAGCGTCTATCCACCATCACAGCCAAGAATTCCTTCCCAGTATCCCACTTAACCCTGCCCTCTGGCAGTGGGAAGCCATTCCCCTTGTCCTGTCCCTCTATCCCTTGTCCCAAGTCCCTCTCCAGCTCTCCTGGAGCCCCTTTAGGCTCTGAGGTCACCACTACCCTGCTCAGATCCATCTCAGCTCAGTTTAAGCACCTCACCTAAAACAAGCCCTAAGAAAAGGGATGCAATGAATAAACAAACTATTCCAAGGCTTGGATTCAGAGGGAATGAAATTACATTATCTTGTTGACCAAATTCAGTGTTGTGGGCATAAAGAAATGGAGGAAATTCAGAATTTATTAGTGTCCCATGTAGATACTTTCAGAACAAAAGTTCTGTGTTATGAAAATGAAAGAAGAGGTTTGTTGTTTGGTGTTTTTTTAATTAAATTGCATCTTTTCAATTTAAAAGTGCCATCACTGAAAGAGCAAGATGTGCAAAAATCAGGCAAGGAGCCCAAATATAAAGCCCAGTGTTCATCTGCCCCTCAATGGAAATATTCCAGACAGACCCAAAAGGAATTGAGGGTGGGTTTTTTCCTTCAAATTCTGTGCTTTCAACAAGGACACTGACAGTTCCTTCCAAAACAAACTTCACTGGATCTTTATGCTTGGTCACTGACATGAGAACTCTATTATTCTCCCAGATCATATCTGAAGAACTTAAGTTTCAATCATCTCCCTCCCAGGACTTCTTCCCCTGTAAAATTGATCTCCAGGGAGAGTTTCCCTGACAGTCAACTTAACCATCTTCCCTCTCATTTTCATCCCATTACACCTGGTAAATTATTTTGTTAGGGTTATTGTGATGAGTGATGGGTATTCATAAGACCCTTCTCACTCTGATCTGTATATTATGGGATGGGAATGTGGTGGAGAAACTTCTTCCTGCTGCTGGAGCAGTAATTGTCTTACCTTTAGACATCTCTTCAGCAAAACCTCTCAGATCTGTCTGGTTTTTGTGGATGGGGGACTTCACCCTCCTGAAATGGAAAGTGCACAATTAATGGCTCATGTAACTCACTGTGGAGGTGGAAAAGCTGTCATGGAACAAAAAAAAGTGTGTGGAGAAGTTGTAAATGCCATGAGTTCTTACAGAATCCTAGAAAAACATAGCCAAAAAAATTGAGTTTCATCTTAGTTGCTGATGGGAACAGGGGTTTGTTTCACGGGTGTTAAGAAGAACCTCCCAGCCCCAAGGTTACCAGAGCTCCAGGAGGGTTTGTATGATGCTCTGGGGCACAGGGGGTGACTCTTGGGGATAGTCCTGTGCAGGGTGAGGAGCTGAACTTGATGATCCTTGTGGGTCCCTTTCAACTTGGCATATTTTGAGATTCCTTGTGGCTTCCAGTCCAGACATAGTTTATTTGAACATAAACTCGTTCTGATCCAAACATGTCATTTCCTGAAGGAAGAGCTCACACAGAGAGTCATCCTCACACTCAGGTCTCACATGTCAGAGCAGCTCCTGCTGCAGTTTCACCCTCTGGACACAAACAAACCACACTGGAAACCTCATTGTCAGCACCAACACACTCTGCTGTGACCTCACAGCTCAGGGAACCATGGAATCTCCTGGGCTGGAAGGGACCCAGGAGGACCATCAAATCCAACTCCTGGCCCTGCACAGGACACCCCAAGACTCACAACCCCAACTGGTGACTCCTTGCAGATGCTTTCTGCTCCCTCAGGGGATGGCTGATCCCTTGCTGTGAGGAGGAGATGTGCAGACCATGGGCTTGCAGGAACCTCCTGAGACCCTGCAGTACCCTGACACAGCTGTCCTCCCTGCTGGGGCATTGGGGGAGCTCCCCCATCACATGTGTGTTCTGGGCACGGTCAGCAGATGCTGGTTTTGCTTTCAGGTGTTTGTCCAACCAGCAGTGAGTGGTCCATTCCTGCCCCTTTCTGACATAGCCAAACATAGAGGGACATCCCTGACCTGGGGGGCATCAGGGAGGGGGATTGTCCTGCTCTGCTCTGCAGGATGGTCCCTGTGGATTCCTTCCAGCTCAGCATATTTGGGCATTCTTTGATCTTCTCTACCATATGCGCCCGTTGCCTTGGTTGTCAAACCTCACGCACAGGCACCAATACGACTTTGTTACCTTTTTCTAAATTATCTTTCTTCAGTTCTTAGCCAAACAAAGCAGTTCTTTCTTTTCACAGATGTTTAAGGGTTCCCATCACCAACTTTCTCCAGCATCTCAATCAGCACTGGCCCCACAGCATGGGCAGCAGCGAGGGGGGATCCTGCCCCTCTGCCCACTCAGGTGAGACCCCACCTGCAGAGCTGCCCCCAGCCCTGGGGACCAGCACAGGAAGGACGTGGAGCTGCTGGAGAGAGTCCAGAGGAGGCCACAGAGATGCTCCAAGGGCTGGAGCCCCTCTGCTCTGGAGCCAGGCTGGGAGAGCTGGGGGTGTTCACCTGGAGAAGGGAAGGCTCCAGGGAGACCTGAGAGCCCCTTGCAGTGCCTAAAGGGGCTCCAGGACAGCTGGAGAGGGACTTGGGACAAGGCATGGAGGGACAGGGCACAGGGAATGGCTTCCCACTGCCAGAGGGCAGGGTTAAGTGGGATACTGGGAAGGAATTGGTGGCTGGGAGGGTGGGCAGGCCCTGGCACAGGTTGGTCAGAGAAGCTGTGGCTGCCCCTGGATCTCTGGAAGTGTCCAAGGCCAGGTTGGACAGGGCTTGGAGCAAACTGGGCTAGTGGAAGGTGTCCCTGCCCATGGCAGGGGGTGGAATGAGCTGAACTTTAAGGTCCCTTCCAACAAACTGTTCTGGGATTCTATGATTTTTCCATGTTTCCTAAAATATAGGGAATGGGAAGAGCCTCAAGAGGCCTGGCTAAGGGTCTGGCCTGGCAGGAATGCTGTGCACTGGGTGATGCAATGATGCCAAGGTCTGCCACGTGAAGACACTCAGCACTGGGAGACAATTGATCCAAGGAAGGTAACCAGGTGACATCCTGAGAAGGAAATGCCAGGTATCAGCAGGAAAGGAGGAATAAAGAGAAGGCTAAGGGCTCTGAGGTAGTTAATAAATACCAGCATGGTTTGTAATCCTTGATTTGCCATAAAGTCTGCTCAAAGTCACACCTCCCTGCAAACCTTTCTCCCTTGGAAGGGGTATAATGAGCTAATAAATCCTTGTCTTTGCATGTCCCTTGGACATGTCCTTGGCTGCAATGGCCTCTGGACACTGCAGTTCCCAGGCTGGAAGTGCTGGGATGTGTCACTGCCATCTGAAACACTGGGACCATTTCTCAGCATCTTGGTCAAGAGGCTTCTGACAGCACATGGCAGCAGCTCCTGCCTGAGGTGGGACAGGGATGTGGATGGCATCTGTCACTGATCCTTGCTCAGGACTCAGAGCAGGGTTAGTCAGAGGGCCCTGAAGGGAGCAACACAAACACAATTTGGGACTGACTCAACACAGGAGGTGAGCAGTTTGGCCGCTTTCAGGAAGCTGCTGCTGCCAAAATATCACAGGCTGGTTTTGTCACTCTCACCTTCAGAATTCCACAAAACCATCCATGCCTGGAGATCCTCATTTGGCTCTGAGCCAGCTTGTTCCCAAGCCAGGCCGAGCACCCTTCACAACACAAATCATGCAATCACACTGTGACTGGTTGGAAGGGACCTCTGGAGATCATTTGGTCCAACCTCCCTGCTCAAGCCAGGTCCTGTGTCCAAATGACTCTAAAACACCTCCAGGGAATGGGACCTCCAACAGGACACATGGTCTGTGATTCTGTGAAAACCAAAACCCAACCTCTGGGAGAAAATGATGGAGGAGAGTTTGAATCAATGTTTTCCACATTTTTTTACTAAATAGACAACATTTCCCACAATAAAAACATAATAAAGTAATTTATAGGTGATCAGCCTTATTTCTGACAAGCATCACTGTCGGTACCGGGAAGGTCTTCTGTTCTTTTAGACATTTTAAGAGCAGATCCACCCTGGCAGGGGACAGAGGAAACTCTTGGGAACTCTGAGGAAAAGTTGAGCTTAACTTCACCCACAGCCTGGAATTTAAAATCCGACCTCCACAAGAGCCACCTCAGCCCCTTCCAGCAGTAAATTGAGGGTTTTCCTGCCCACTCTCCTGTCTGAGCTCTCAGGCAAAGGATTCCTCTCACAGCTGTTGACAAAGCAATTGTCACCTCCAGAAGGAACTCTGTGGGATCTGCTGTGTCAGCAGATGAACATCTGTCAGCTCTGACCTGAGCTCTCAGGAGGTGACAGGGAGTCACTGCTCCCTCCATCCTGCAAAGCCCAGCAGGAAATAAATACCCTGTGGCCAAAAGGTGGAAGGAGGTGACTCTGCCCCTCTGCCCGCTCAGGTGAGACCCCACCTGCAGAGCTGCCCCCAGCCCTGGGGACCAGCACAGGAAGGACGTGGAGCTGCTGGAGAG
>JAWWMP010000036.1:1712154-1727561 GCA_035047865.1 Dendrocincla tyrannina
CCAGAGCAGAGGGGCTCCAGCCCTTGGAGCATCTCCGTGGCCTCCTCTGGACTCTCTCCAGCAGCTCCACGTCCTTCTGATGTTGGTGCCCCCAGAGCTGGAGGCAGCTCCAGCTGAGGATGTATGGAGCATTTTCAGGAGTAACCTAGGAGTCCTTGATGGCCACAAGCTGTTGCACTGCCCACTCGAAGGATCTCTGCCCCAAATCCTGCAAATCTCCCAAAGGGCTGAGCTGCCTTTCCAAGAGACTGTTTCGGGTTCTCCTCCCCACCCCGTGGTAGCTCCCAGGATGGGATTGGCTGTGCCAGGACCCCACTGAGCTCTTGGTGCTGCCCTGCCTTGCAAATCCCTTCGGGCTGATGCTGCTTTGGGCCCACCTGAGCCAGGCAGGGGTGGCTTGTCCTTGTCACAGCGCCAGGCAGGTGGCAAAACGGGATGAGGAGTGAGAGGTGGGTGTGTTATCCCCCTGCATTTCATTTCTGAGGGCCATGTCCCAGTGCTGAGGGTTGTCCACACTGCAGCCCTTCGCTGTGATGAGCTGCTCCTGGGGTGCTGGTGGAGCTGCTCGCTGCAAGACACCCCTGCCTTGGACCCGGTTCTGCTGCTTGGGCCCTAAAATGGGTGGGGGGGACATTAAATGTGGTTATTTAAGGGGTGTGATCAAGTCAGCGAGGCTGGGGGGGATGGACTTTTGACCCTTTTCAGCCAGGCTTTGTAAGAGGACAAGCTCTGGAATGTTTCTTGGTGAAAATTCCCTTTGTCTTGGTGGTGGAGAAGGTTTGGAAGGGTTTGTGGGGAAAAGGGTTTAATTACCACACGAGCCTTGCGGTGCAGCCACTCCCTGCTCCGAGCAAACCTCCCCAACTCCTTCCCCTTCACTTTTCTCTCCTTTCCTTTTTTCCCCCCCTCCTCCTTTTCCCTTCCAGGGTCAAGAAGAAGAACAAACCCTTGAACCTCAAGATCCACAACAGCGTGGGCAGCTGCGAGAACATCCCCGCGCAGCGCTCGCCGCTCCTCCCCGAGCGCTCCCTGCGCTCCTTCTTCGTGGGGTACCCGCCTTTCCTGCCCTCCACCCCTCCTGTCCACACCGAAGCCACCTTCTCGGCAAGTGAGTCCCCGTGGTCCCCTCGGCTCCCTCTTCCACGGGGAGGGGGGTGGGTGACGCCACGTGGCCGTGGGGACACCACTCCGTGGCACGGAGGACACTGGTTGGGTGTCGTGAACTGAGCATGGCCACTGGGGAGGTGTCTCAGGTGTGTTCGAGGGGGGATCCTGGGCAAAAAACACACCCAACATTTGATCAGTTATGGTTTTATCTGTACAAACCCGCCGATATATTGAGGATTGATTGATGCAAATGGCCACGGCCCCTGTCACAAGGACAGCGGTGTGGAAGGGTGGCTGCTGTCCCCTCCAGGAGGGGTCTGTGCTGACACCACCCGCATGTCCCCAAAAAGGGGCTTCTCCGAGGGTTGCTTCGTCAGCCCAGCTGTGCTTTGACCTCCAGCCCAGGCCTCTCCTGCCCCGGGGCTGGGAGCGGAGCTTTGGGAGCAGCACAGCCCACAGAGCTTCATCCCAGCCCTGCTCCCACCTGGGAGGTGTGGCTGATCCTCCCTCCCTGCCTCCCTCTCTCCCTCCCTTCCTCCCTCCTCTCCCTCCCTCCCTGCCTCCCTCCCTCCCTTCCTCCCTTCTCTCCCTTTCTCCATTCCTCCCTCCCTCCTCCCACTATCCTTCCCTCCCTCCTCTCCCTCCCACCATCCTTCCCTCCCTCCCTCCCTCTCTCCCTCCCTCCTGCCCTCCCTTCTCTCCATCTCTCCCTCCCTCCCTCCTTCCCTTCCATTTCTCCCTCCCTCCCTTCTATCTCCCCCTCTCTCCCTCCCTCCCTCCCTCCTATTCCTCGGGATGCCCAAGTCCCTGGCACAGCTCTTGGATCCTCCTGGACCGAGGGGGCTTTTCCCAGTGCTGTTTTCCACGTGCCAATGGCCAAATTCAATTTGCAGCCTGGCCTGAGGGAGCAGAAGGGAAGCCCTAAGGAGAGCAGAAACTAAAGCCCTTCTGAGGTGTGTCTGGGGGCAGGGACACCTTCCACCAGCCCAGGGTGCTCCAAGCCCTGTCCAACCTGGCCTTGGGCACTTCCAGGGATGGAGCAGCCACAGGTTCCACATAGCAGGACCTCAGTGAGGACATCAAGGTGACATCTCTGCAGCTTCCCCCATGCCCCACGTTGCTGTTGAGGGGCCTGGGTGGTTTCCCCTCCTCTGGCACGTGATGGTTCGTGTGTCCTCAGCTCCCACTGCCACTCTCTGAAGATCTTTTAGGTCCTGTGAGAAGTGCTGAGGGTGGTTTGGGGCTCACACCTCACCCATCTCCTGGGGTGCCACTCTTTCTCATTGCCTGAAGTGCAGGGGGATTCCCTGTGCTGCTGGGTGAGCTCTGTGGGGCTCTCCAAGGGCATGGGCCAGCACATCCTGCCCACCCTGCACCCCCAGGCCCTCCCTGTCCCCATCCTGGAGGCAAATTCTCCACAAGATGCCATGCCTGTGACCATAACCCCCACCCAAACTCGCCTCTTCCCTCTTCCTCTCATGGGATCAGCACCTGGATTCCTGTGGAATCAGCTCCCTAAGCACAGAAAGGCAAAGAGGAGGTTCCTGTTGCTGCTGTCAGGCTGGGATGTGTGAGAGGAGCCCAGCGAGCCCCGGGGGAGAGCCCTCTCTCCACAGCTGTGTCTGGATGATCTCCTTCATCCCTGCTCCTCCTCGGATGCAGGTTGGGGATGCTCCTCTTTTATTTTGAACAGCCATTTGTCCTCATGGGATGGATTTTCACAGCCGTGGAAGGGCAGGCAGGGATCTGCAGAAGGAGCCTTTTTCTCCTGCAGCAGAAATCTTGCTGAAGGAATCACAGAATCATGGAATATCCTGAGCTGGAAAGGATCCACAAGGATCATCCAGACCTCCCAACAATCCCACCCTGTCCCTGAGAGGATCATCCAAACCCTCCTGGAGCTCTGGGAGCCTTGGGGCTGTGCCCACTGCCCTGGGGAGCCTGGGCAGTGCCCACCACCCTCTGGGGGAAGAGCCTTTCCCTGAGATCCAACCTGACCCTGCCCTGACACAGCTCCAGCCATTCCCTGGAGTCCTGTCACTGCTCACAGGGAGAAGTCAGTGCTGCCCCTTGTGAGAAAGTTGTAGAAGGGGTGGAATTCCCTTCCCACGGAGCTAAGAACCCCATGAATTTTGGTTTGGGGTTGGTTTTTCCTTTAGCATCCCTTAGAGGGGAAGCAGAAAAGGGGAAGCAAAGACTTTTGAGGTGCCCTTGAATGGCCCTGAAGTGGCCCAGCCCCATGGCTGAGGGACAGGAGATGGTTTGTGCTGCTTCCAGGGCCTCTCTTGGTGCATCTGGTCACTCCCAGTGATGAAATGACCACCAGAGATGTTGTTACTTCGAAATAGGATTTAGGACAAGCCACCACTTGGCTTAAACACCCAGAAGTCAGGTCGGATCTTCTCCTTTCTGTTGTAAAGGCTCAGGACTAGAAGGTGCTGTTTGTGTCTCTGCTATCTGGTGGCCCTGGAGGCATCTGGCATTGCCAGAGCACTGTCACCAGGTGCATCCATGTCAGGTCACCTGCTTGGTGTCCTCCAGGATGGGCCAGCAATGTCATTCCTGTCCTGGACTATGTAAAACAAAAGTGGGTGGAAGGGAAGGGCCAAAAAAAGGCTGTGAGTGACTTTGCTGTGCCAGGACAGAGAAATGAGCTCCTGGGTACGTGGCTGAGCAGGGAATGCCCTCGTTGCTGCCCTTCCTCCAGCCGAGGTCCAACCCTGCAGAAGGGAAGGACCAGCCAACCCAGCCCAACTCAAGCCTTTCTGTGCCCCAAGAGGGGCCAACCCACCCCTTGTCCCCAGTGGCCCATGATGTGTGTGAGGTCCCTTTGTGCAGGGACGGTGCTGAACACCTTCCTGCATCACAGAGGGCCTTTCAGGAGAAAGACAAGAGCCATGGAGCATCCCTTGCTCTGTGGAGTCATGAGCTGTGACCCCTCCAAGCCTTTGCTTGTCCCTGGAGAGCCAATCCCGTGGTTCAATGTGGTCCCCAGTGATGCCCAACTCCCAGTTGGGGGCACCAGCCCAGTCCTGGCCGTCACCTCCGTTGCATCCCCTTTGGTGCTGTCCCTGGTGGGTCACTTGTGCTCAGTCCTGGTCCTGGTTCTTCCTCTTGGCTTGGTGACCAAGGACTTTGCAGTTCATGTGCTGACCTCCTGCCTGGGGAAGCAGCCTGGCTGTGCCCACCTGGGGCTTGGCTGGGCAACCAGGGGTGGCCAAGCAAAGTGGCAAGTGCTGAGATGCCACCAGAGCTCTTTGAGCCCCCTCAGCCCCTGACCATCTGAAGGGCTCACCTCGGGTGGGCATGGCTGGTGGAGAGGGATTCGGGATAATGTCCAGTGCATCCGTGTGGGAATCCAGGAACCCTAAATCCAGCCTTTCTGTTGGAAAGGACCTGGCAGGACTCAAGAGCATCAGAGGTGAGGTGCCATTCAGACCATGGCCTCCCTCTGTAAGGATCCCATCCCCGGTGCTGGGGGTGCTTTGGTGGGAAGAGGCTTCTCCTCAACACTGTCCTGGCTCAAACCACCTTCATTCCCAAACTTTCTTCATGACCATCAGTGTTTTTCTCCTCCATGAACCTGCCCTGCTGCCACTCCAAGCCATGGTAGGAGCACTCCAGGGGTGTGTTGGCAGCCCAGCTGGGAGCTCCCACATCTGGCCACATCTGGCTGCCTTAGCACAGCACCATTCCAGCCAGCAGCAATTGCTCCAGGGGTTTTCCTCCCCCAGGAATGCTGTGTGGAGTCACAGAAATACAGCTTTGTCTGGGCAAGCCTAATTGAGCCTGCAAGGCTGAGGATTGGGGGCAAAAATCCCAGTGTGAGTCTCTCGAGCAGTGGAGCGGCTGAACACGGAATTCCAGCTGGATAAATAGGATTGTCACACTGCAAAGGGGAGCTGCTGGGATTAGGAAGCAGCTCTGGTTTCACATAAAAGAGAGATGCTCTGAGAATAGCCCGGCCTCCTTTGCCTGCTGTGGAGGATCCCCCCTGGCCATGGCTGGGGGTTTGTGTCATCCTGCTGGCTCATCTTTCCACCCACAGCACTGGGTTTGGACCTGGCTGTGATCCCACAGGGGTTTGGGTTGGAAGGGACCTTAAAGACCATCCCATGCCAAGCCCTGCGTGGCCAGGGACATCTTCCACTAGCCCAAATTCTGAGCAGAATATTTGCCATGGGCACTGATGGAGGGAACAGGTAATTCCCTTTGTAGTTTGAATCCTGCATGGATTTTATATCCTGGAGAGAGAAAGCTGCCAGAGCTGCTGCTCCGAGTGTTGCTGCAGCTGAGCTATCAAGGGATTTCTCCCATCTTATTTTGACCCTAAAACCAACCTGGAAGTGTCCAAGGCCAGGTTGGACGGGGCTTGGAGCAACCTGGGCTAGTGGAAGGTGTCCCTGCCCGTGGTATGGGGTGGCACTGGATGAGCTTTAAGGTCCCTTCCCACCCAAACCATTCCATGCCTTTATGATAGGATGATTTGGCTCCTGCCTGTGATTCCTGCCTGGGGCTGTGCTGGCAGAGATAATCCTGACCCTGGATCTCTTCCATTCTTGATCTCTCCTTGGACGAGGCTGCACCCTGGTGTCTCCCCCGAATCTCCCTGTGGGACTCCACCACCCTGGGGCCAGTGCTGGGACCCTTTGGTGGCAGCCTGGGACAGACACAGGTCTGTGGGACATCTACAGCCAAGTGCAGAGTCTCCTGGCCATTGCTTGGCTTTGCAGTCCTTCCCTCCGGGCTGCTTTCCAAGTTCACTTCCATCGATTTTATCCGTCCCATTCATAATGTGAACATCTCCTGCCGCTGTTTGCTGTAGTAGGAGCAGGAGGGTTTGTTTTTCAGGCTGTCACAGTGATGGATAACGTGTTCACACCGATCCCCTGGGCATCCAGAAAGGTGCCAGCAGATGATAAAGGGGGAACTGGGACAAAACACGGCCCCCGTCGCTGTGGTTTGGCACCGCTGCCAACCCCAGATGGTGCTCCTGGTGTCCTTGGCGAGGGTGTTGGCTCACTGAGGGCATCACTGCCCTCCTTCTCTGCCCCCCGGGGAGGGTGGAACCCCAAAATAGTGACCCAGGCAAGCTCCAGCTGCTCCTCTCCATGCAGGAGATGCCCAGGCATCCCAGCTCGCAGCTGGGGGGTGAAGGGAAACATGCCCACCGGCAGCTGTGGGCATGGCAGCGGGGGCCAGGAGGGCATCACGGCGCGGTCCCCGTCACCTCCGAGGCGCGCGGGTGCCACTCAGGGACCGGCGGTGGCTGTCACAGCTGCCTGTCACCGCTGGGGAGGCGGGTGGCAGGGCTCTTGTGCCGTGTCGCCTGTCAGAGCCGCGCCGGAGGTGGCTGTCACCCTCTGCCCGCTTGGTTTCCCCCTTGCCTGCCCTCCTCCTGGCACATCTGATCCCATCAAGCACAGGCTGTTGACTCAAGGATAAGCTGTGCCGTGCGGAGCGGGAGCTGCGACCTTTGCGGGTGTGATGCCGTGGGGAAGGAGCCAGGGAGATTTCGGGGTGTTGGGCTGGAGGGTGGCATCCCCTGGCATCGGGGGCTGTGTGGCCACGACATCGGGTTTGGCTTTTGGGAGCCCCTCTGGGTGATGGGGAGGCAGAAAAAGGATGGGTGTTCACCCCACTGGGCTGCTTCTTGCCTGGGAAATTCCACTTGTACCCATTAAAACCCATTCCTGAGGAGGGAGGGAATTTATGCGGAGGGAAGAGCGAGGAGAGCTTGGGTTTTCAAGGCGTGCAGGAGGTTGCTGGTGATAAAGGTTTAAGTAATGACTGACGCGGGCAGGGAAAGTCGGGAGGCATCAATAGTCGGGGGCAGCTCGGGGTGGCTGGAGCGAGGAGGAGGAGGAGGGAGAGAAGGAGGGAGAGAGCCAGGGAAACAGGGAGAGAGGGAGAGGCAGCCGCTGTCACGCTCCAAAGCTTGCGAGGATCAACTGAGCTCGCTGCCTTGAGTTTGGCATTTCTCCATCCCTGGGTCCCCACGACACAGCCTGGCCCCCTCCCCGGCAGCAGCAAGACCTGTTCAAGGGGGTTTTCTCGCAAATTTTGGCAGTTTGGGGGTTTTCACTGAGAAGATTCATCCTGGTACAGCAGGGATGCTGCTGCTTCTCCCCCTTCCCTCCGGCTCCCACCCTGATTTAATAACGGCAGAAGCAGCTTTTCCTCCAGCTGGGAATCTCACGGCACAGGTTAAAGGGGTGAGAATTGCCAATTAGCTCCAAAGCTCCCCAAATTCTTGAGGCTGTTCCCCAGGGCCCTGGGGCGCTTCCCCCTGCCCTCCTAGCCCGCTTCGCTGCTTTCCCCTCCCGCAAACAGCAGGTCTGCTGTTGAACACCCCCATCCTACGCGGATCGCTCCCTCTAATGAGCGCAATTAGCCGCGAATCACGTCGGTCTCGTTTATGTTAGGAGGTCAAAATCCCTGTTACACTTTAATACATTTTTGCAGTGAGCGTATTTAGAAAGTAATTAAAAGGCTCAGCAGCCGTCTTTGCCTCCGCTCCCTGCGCTGGCAGGATTTAATTGAGGCCAGCGGAAAGTTTCGTGGCAATAAATTGTGGCTGATAAAGCAGAGGTGCTAATTTCCTTCTGGGAGACGGTATTTGGTTCTTCAGGGACCGGTGCTGGAAAGGGGATGATGACAACATATTTGAGTGATGGGATTTACTGAGGAGAAAGTGATGCTTTCGGAGGGATGAGGTGACACTCTTTGGAGGGTCATCTCTGGGATTTGGGGACCAGCTTCCCACCCCTGGCACTTTCCAGATGCTGGGGTGGTGGGAGGGATGCTGGTCCAACAGCCCAAGGGGGTTGTCTCAAGGGCTGGTGAGAACCATAGGTCAGAAATATTGGCATGGGGGGAAACAGCCAAGGTGGGGCTTGGGACAGCAGTTCCTTCATTGATTTTGAAGGGGCTTAAAAAAATTAGGCAGAGTGACTTTTTAAATGGGCATGGAGGGAGAGGACATGGGGGGATGGCTTCCCACTGCCAGAGGGCAGGGATAGATGGGATACTGGGACAGAATTCCTCCCTGTGAGGGGGGGAGGTTGGGCAGAGAAGCTGTGGCTGCCCCTGGATCCCTGGAAGTGTCCAAGGCCAGGTTGGGCAGGGCTTGGAGCAACCTGGGCTAGTGGAAGGTGTCCCTGCCCGTGGCAGGAGGTGGCACTGGATGGGCTTTAAGGTCCCATTCCATGATTCTATGATTTAATCTTAATTGCTGGCTCTGCCTGTGGAATGTTTGGGACCAATGCCGTGGAGTAAGAGAAGGAGCAAGAGCAGCTGCTGGAGGGAGGTGCTCGAGAAAGAGGCAGTTTGGGATGATACTGGAGAGGGAAGCAGATTGGGATGATACTGGAGAGGGAAGCAGTTTGGGATGATACTGGAGAGGGAAGCAGTTTGGGATGATACCGGAGGAGGAGGCAGTTTGGGATGCTCCTGGAGAGGGGAGCAGATTGGGATGCTCCTGGAGAGGGAAGCAGTTTGGTATGATCCTGGGTATGGAAGCAGTTTGGGATGATCCTGGAGGAGGAGGCAGTTTGGGATGCTCCTGGAGAGGGAAGCAGATTGGGATGCTCCTGGAGAGGGAAGCAGATTGGGATGCTCCTGGAGAGGGAGGCAGTTTGGGATGCTCCTGGAGAGGGAAGCAGATTGGGATGCTCCTGGAGAGGGAAGCAGTTTGGGATGATACCAGAGGAGGAAGCAGTTTGGGATGCTCCTGGAGAGGGAAGCAGATTGGGATGCTCCTGGAGTGGGAAGCAGATTGGGATGATCCTGGAGAGGGGAGCAGTTTGGGATGATCCTGGAGAGGGGAGCAGTTTGGGATGCTCCTGGTTATGGAAGCAGTTTGGGATGATCCTGGCTATGGAAGCAGTTTGGGATGCTCCTGGCTATGGAAGCAGTCCGGGATGCTCCCCGCCCTTCGGTGCCGGCACAGGAGCAGGATGTAAATGTAACCTTCAGCAGGCGAGTGCAATTCCAGCGCCGTGCTGCCCGCGATATTAAAGCGGGCTCTCGGAGCAAACAGCGGCTCTCCCCGCTGCCAGGGATAATATCGAGCCCGGTTTGCCCAGGGATTTGCCGGCACCCTGAGCAAACGGGCCCCCCCCGGCTCGGCTCGTGCTGGGCTGCGCTCCTTGTGCCACGGAGACCTCTCGAATCCGGCTTGGAAAGTGCAGCCTGTGAATCCTGGCACTGATTCCCTCCCCGGGCTCAGCATCCCAAAGGGTGGGACCTCTCCGTGGCCTCTTCTCCAGGAGGAGGAGGAGGAGAGACTGTGTCCTGGCGAGGCTGGAGGGGACTGTGGGGTCCAGACATGGCCATGCTGCTAATTAACGTCCCGCTCCACACAATGCTAATGAACTTACCTCCTTTTCCTTACCCTTTCTCCGTCCTTTCCCCTTGGAAGGGGAGCACTGAGGCTGCTTTTCACTCTGCCCTTCCCTTGGAATAGGAGTGGGATCTCCTTCTCTCGGCTCTTTGTTCAGCTGCCACCACCAGATGTGATGTCTGATCAAAAAATGATGATGGGGCCATTGCAGCTTTATTTGCCCTCTCTTATTTGGACATCATGAGGTGGTTCCCGGAGCTTTGCAGTCCTGCTCTGCCTGCACATGAGTACATCATATTCCTGGTCCAAACTGGGCGCTGGGGGCCTTTGTGGGGGGACAGGAGACCCCAGTATCCCACACACCCAAACACAAAGCCCAAAGGTCTCCCCTTAACAGAAAAGGAGCCCGGTGGGGGATCTCCAAAGGGAAATATCAGCAAAACCCCATTTTTTTGTGTCTGTGCATCCTTTCCTCTCCTCCCCAAAAACTCGAAGCCCAGTGCTTGCCTTTGCTAGCACTGAGGGTTGTCCCTGTCTCTCCTGCAGATACGCTGTCAGTGCCTCGCTGGTCCCCGCAGATCCCCCGTCGGGATCTCGGAAACTCCATAAAACACAGGTACGCCCACCCTGCTGGGGTGCTGGATCCATCTCTCCTCCAGCACAGGGGGCTCAGGACTGTTCCTCAGCTTTCCCTTGCTGTGCTGCACTGCCCTGGAAGCCCATTTAAATTCCATTTCAGTTCAGATTTGGTTCAGATAAGGCCTGAGTCGCTATCAATAAAAGCTGGGTATTATCCCTGACCTTGCCAACCCTCAGCAAGTTTCCCATCTCTGGATTATTGCCCTTCCATATCTCCCTGAAGAGGGAAAAGCACTGGAAATAGTCTCAGTGCTGCTGTTTGATGGGGCAGCTGCTTCTCTGGTGGGCTGGAAACTTGGCTTCCCAGGGCAAGGGGATGTTTTGGGGTGGGCAAAGCTGGGATGCCACAGCCAGCCAGTGGCAAATGCCCATCCTGGCTGTCTTGGACCACTTTGGAAGAGGCACAACCAAAGGGGGGGCTCCGATTTGGGGTTTGGCATCCCGAGATGCACCCTGCAGAGGTGTTGGAGGGCAGCAAGGACAGGATAAATCAAGGCTCTCTGTGTTTCCCTCTGCAGGTTTTCCACCAAGTACTGGATGTCTCAGACCTGCACCGTCTGCGGGAAAGGAATGTTGTTCGGCTTAAAATGCAAAAACTGCAAGTACGGAGCTGTTTGGGTCTCTCCTCAGTATTGGCAGGAGAGAAATTGGGGTTTTGCTGCCAGAGCCAAGCAGGGATTTGGGTGTGAGGAGGCCAACCAGCCTCTCAGCAGCTCATCCTCACAGGAAGCTTTAATAAAGAGGCATGGAATTGGGTGAAAACCACCCCAAAACAGGGCTGAGGTTGGGGCGGGGATGGAGCAGGGTCCTTGGGGAGGGTGCTGCTCACCAGAGCTCAGCTTTGCTGGCACCAGAGTTCTGAGTCAGATCCTGCCAGTCCCCCCTGCTCGCTGCCATCCTTGGCCTGGCATCAGCTGCCCACGTCAGGGGTTCCCTGTGGAATTCTCTGCAGGAGATGCACTGGACTGGGGGCTGAGAGTGGTGGGTAGTGCTGGGCATCTGAGGGGTTTTGCCCACAGCCTTTTGCAGCCAAAGCCTTGGAGGCCTCTGTTTCCTGGCAGGCTCTGAGAAGCCAACCCAGCCTAAATCCCAGCTCAGGCATGATGCAAAGGAGAGGCTGGGAAAGCAGAGAGAACTGAAGAAAAGAGAGCTGAGGCAGAGGCTGGGCCACTTGTATTCTGCATGTGCTCTAAATGGGGCAGAGCCCAGCTCTTGGACAGTGTCCTGCAGCCATCAGCTCTTAGGGAAGGTGCTGCTGGAGCCAGGATTGCCTGTACCAGGGATGGGAGCTGGGAAGAGGCCGATTGTGTGTGGGTAACTGAGCTGGCTGGAGCTGCGGAGCCCTAACAATCAACACTGCTGTTGATTAAATGCTGATGAGTTGGTAAATGGGGATTTAAACCTGATGAGAAATGCCTGGTTACTCCACAGCTGGTGGTGGCTTTCTGGCAGGGATGTTATCAAATCCATAGATTTTAAAGGGGTGATTCCTATTGCAGTCCATCTCAAGCAACTGGAGGCTGTGCTGCCTGCAAGCCCTGCCTGGTTTCTGTGTGGAAAAAGGGATGTTGTGCCTGTCCCTGAGTGGAACAGGGATGCTCTGCTCGCCCCAGCAATGCTGTGACTCTGGCTGTGTCAGTCCTGCTCCCTGTAATCCTACACAAAAGAACAAATCCATTCCCTGGCTGGAAAAAGTTGGGGTGCACACAGTTATTTAGGGTTTCCAGTTTTGCCACAGCCAAGGCCGGTGCTGCTTTTCCCAGAAACCAGAGGGGAACCAGCAGGTAAAACAAACAACCAGACCCCAAACCCCCCAAGCCTCAAACACTGAATTAATTCCTACCTTTCCCTCTAGGAGCAGCTTTGTAATAAAAGCTAACACACACAGCTCCTGAATTTTCATTACCCAGCTCATTGACTTGGAGCTGCCGTTCTTTTTTTTTCCTCCTTTCCCCCGTTTTTATAAATCCTTTGCTCCTTTTCCCCTTTTCCCCCATGGCTTTCTGCAGCCGTGGCAGAGCGTGAGGCGGGGACTCATTTCTGTCCCTAATTAGGAAGGAACAGGAAGGTTTTGGGAATCTGCTTATGCCTAAATGCATGACCCAGGAGTGAGGCCCTCCACAGGTTCCTGCCCTGGCTCCACGAACCAGGCAAAGCTCTACAGAATATTCAGTGTAACTGTAAATGCTCTTGCTATTTTGGTTAAATGTCCTTCATAAATCTGATTGGGGAGGGCACAATGATAGGGACACTTCAGGGGCCAGGGCAGCTGCTTCTTCCCTCTCCATTGCCCCTGGATTAATTAAGGATCAAGCAGCAGGGTGGTGGTTGTAAAGGTGGGAATTTCATAGAATAATGGAACGGTTTGGGCTGGAAGAGACCTTAAAGATCATTTAGTTACAACCCATGCCATGGAGAGGAACACCTTCCACTAACCCTTTACCCCAGCACAGGACTTTGCTCCCTTAAATTCAGCCAGCATAGCAGAAGGGGTAAGTTAAGGGGTAAGCTGTGGTCCTTCTCAGCTGGCAGTGCCCCCACATCGGGGAGCTCCTGTGCTGCCCCACCAGAACAGATGTGTCTGTTCACCAAGGGAGGGCCAGCCAGCCCATCCTGATGCTCCAGGATGTGCATCCTGTACTGCTCCTTCTCCCTGAGCTGCTGCTTGGGAATCAGGGGGCTTCCCAGGACCACAGGGATCCGGGAGTGAGACCCAGGGGCTGTGCATGACCAAAGCCTTGTATCCAGTCACCTTCCTGCAGGGAGAAAGGGGATGATGATGATGATGATGATGCTCCTTGCTCCACATCACATCATGGATTCACAGAATCCCAGAATGCCCTGGAAGGGACCTTAAAGCCCACAGACAGAGCCAGCAATTAAGATTAAATCATGGAATCATGGAATGGGGCCTTAAAGCCCATCCAGTGCCACCTCCTGCCACGGGCAGGGACACCTTCCACTAGCCCAGGTTGCTCCAAGCCTCATCCAACCCGGCCTTAGACTCTCCCAGGGATCCAGGGGTAGCCACAGCTTCTCTGCCCAACCTGTGCCAGGGCTTCACCAGCATCACAGCCAAGAATTCCTTCCCAATATCCCATCTCTCCCTTCCCTTTGGCAGTGGGAAGCCATTCCCCCTTGTCCTGTCCCTCCATCCCGGGATGCTCCGTGTCCCTCCACCCTCCCTTCTCACTCACTCCTGTTTCCGTGTCCCCTGCCAGGCTCAAGTGCCACAACAAATGCACCAAAGAGGCCCCTCCGTGTCACCTGCTGATCATCCACCGTGGAGGTAAGAGCCTTCCTGCCCCCCTCGTGCCTCCGTGGACCTTGCCACCACCGGGTAAAACTTCCAGAAGCGCCGCGGGGCGATTCGGGAGCCGGGATTTGGGAGTGGGGGCTCCCCCGGCGGGACGGAGCCTGGGAAAACTTTACCCACCGTTTTTTCCGCTTGTAGGGAGACGACCCGTTCGGGGCGAGGCAGATTTGCATTGCAAACCACTTCCACCCACCCTTCCCCTGCCTCCTTTTCTTTTCAGATTCCCCACCGCACGGGGTAAGTGCACCAGGTTTTAGCCTTTTGCTTCTGTCGAGAGCTTAGGGCGGACGGTGGGAGCCCAGAGCGGTGCATGGGGGTCCCCGCCGCGGCGATGTGGCCGTGCCTCTGTGGATGATGCTCGTGGGGCTTTTCGGAGCTGCCTTAGCCCTGCCCTAAAAAAAAGCCAAAGAGGAGGGAGAACTTTGCAGCAGGACGACGGGCGCCGCTTCCCACCTCTTTCCTTCCAGATTTTGGCTGCCCCTGATGGCCAGAGGACTGTCTGTGACTGCTTCCAGTTATCACCGCCTTGAACTCTGAGCTCTTAAAGCTTTGTGCCTTTGTGTTCAGTGTCACCAAAAATGCGCTCGGTGGTGTCGTCGTGGGGAAATGGCTTGTGTCGGTGGCGCCTCGGAGGGCGAGCGGGGATGTTGTGCCTCAGAGGGGGCCGGTTTACAGCCTCCACTCCATCCCTCATGCCCTTGCCTGTGGCAAATTTGGGGTTGAGGACACCCCGTGTCATTCTTGGAACTGCTGCAAACCCTGAGCAGGAGGCAGGGAAGGCAGCGCCCCGCATTGCCAGGGGCAGGTGGGCTCCTGGGATGGGCAGAAATGGGGATTTACGGCTGCGGGCTGGGGCGTTGCAAGAGCTGGAGCTGCCCACGGTGCCTTTCAGTGTGGCAGGAAGAAGCAGCATGGCTTTGGCGTGGCCTCAGCACCAGTGAAATAGCCCTCTCCCCCCAGAAAAACCCAAACCCCACCTCTTAAATACATTGTCTGGCAATCAAACCATTCCTGAGCACCCCAGCCTGCAGGCTGGCTTTCCCCCAAAAAAAGTCTCCCTGCTGAGAGCCAGCTCTTTTCCCTCATCCCAAAAACCTGTGGCAAGGAACAGGATTGTGCCTCCTTCCAGTGCTGGCTGACCCCCAGGTCTCGGGGTGGCTGTGGCAGCCTCTGAGCCCCCCCAGACTGCAGCCCCTTGGTGGGGAGAGAAGTGGGCACTTCAGAGCCCACCGTGAGGGGCTTTAAGCCCCACACATCCTGGGGGGTTTGGCTGTATCCTGGGTGCAAGGGATGCCAAAGGCCAGCTGCTATGCCAGGGCAGGAGCCAAGCCGGAGGTGCCAGGGGGAATCTCTTGGGAGAGCGACTCCAGAGCGGTTTGCGAGCACAGGGTGACCCCGAGGGCTCCTTCAGAGCTTTGATGTGTGTGTGTCTCTCTCTCTCCCCTTCCTCTCCATCCCCTTTGCCCCTCTCTCCCTTCTTAATCCAGCAAGGTTAGTGCGGACAGAGTCGGTGCCCTGCGATATCAACAACCCCCTGCGGAAGCCCCCCAGGTACTCGGACCTGCACGTCAGCCAGACCCTCCCCAAAACCAACAAACTCAACAAGGTGAGCTGCTCCCCCTGCCCTGAGCCCCCCCTGTGCCCACCCCCTGTGCCCAACCCATGCCAGAGGGGACTGGACAGGAATATTGGCAGCTTTTTGTAGAATCGTGGAATTGTTTAGTTTGGAAAAGGCCTCCAAGACGGTGGAGTCCAACTGTTCCCCCAGCACCGACCCATGTGCACATGGCAGGGATGGGGACTCCACCCCTGCCCTGGGCAGCTGTGCCAGGGCTGGACAACCATTTCCATGAAGGAATATTCCCAAAATCCAACCTGCCCCTGCCCTGGCCCAGCCTGAGGCCGTTCCCTCTGCTCCTGTCCTTGTTCCCTGGGAGCAGAGCCCGACCCACCCCAGCTCCCCCCTCCTGGCAGGGACTTGCAGAGCCAGAAGGTCCCCCC
>JAWWMP010000036.1:1741055-1785375 GCA_035047865.1 Dendrocincla tyrannina
TTGTTGAAGGTGCCTCTCAGCAGAGGAACTTGGAGCCTTTCTGCTGGAGAGGGAGCATCTCCCAAGCCCTTCCTTCTGAGCTGGTTGGCGGGTGGGGAACAGAAACCCAATCCCTCTCCTTGTGTGAGATACTAAAGATGAAATGAGAATTTGCTTTTTTCCTCTGTGGCAAACTGCCTTTAATAACAGGGAGCTAATTAATAGGCACTAATTAATTGGGAAGGTGTGAGAGCGAGGGATGGGAAGAATATCCGAGATGCTACAGCTGTATTTTCCTGGATAACTTCCTTGCACCACACGGGCTAAATATTGAGGGTTATTTTGATTTTAGGATTTATTTCTGTGCTGGATTTGAACAATATCTAATGCTTGGCTCTGATGCCAGGAGGAACAAGCTTGGCTCCTCACAAGGGATGCTCTCCCATCCCTGGATCCTGCTCCCTGTGGATCTCTGGGCAAAGCTCAACTTTAAACCCTTGGTTCTTCCAAGCCTCTCCCAGTGCCATTTACAGTGTCCCAGCTGAGCTGGGAAGGATTTGGGGCTCATCAATCTTGATGCTCAAGGATCTGGGGCTGAGGGGATGTTTCTCATGATTAAGAAGGTGAGAGGAAAGGGGAAGGGTGGAAACCACAGCACTTAGGAGAGAATAGACTGGGGGGCTTGGATTTTCCCCGTGGATGCTGTGCAAGCTTGCAGCCAGCCTGGTGTCCTCTCCAGGGATCCATGTTGGCCAGTCGAGCTTTAATCAATACCAAATTGAATGAACAACAAGGCCAGGTTGGGTGGAGCCCTGAGCAACCTCATCTGGAGATGCATCATCATGGCAGGGGGTGGGAATGAGATGGACTTTCATGTCCCTCCCAACCCAAACCAGTCTGGGATTTTATGAAGCTGGATTTTTCTCCCTGATGAAACTCATGGAAGTGCATCCTCTCAGCCTGCTTTCCTGCCCCGGAAAGTTAAGTGGAAGCTCTAAATCCTGTTCAGTGGGAGGGAAACTGAGGCATTGTTGTCCTCCAGGCTGGGCTGGAACCACTCCTTGACAGGACAAGGGGAATGGCTTCCCACTGCCAGAGGGCAGGTTAGGTGGGATATTAGGAAGGAATCCTTGGCTGTGAGGGTGGGGAGGCCCTGGAATGGATTTCCCAGAGGATGCCTCATCCCTGGGAGTGTCCAAGGCCAGGCTGGACAGGGCTTGGAGCAGCCTGGCCTGGTGGAAGGTGTCCCTGCCCATGGGATTTGGAACTTGATGATCTGTAAGGTGCCTTCCAGCCCAAACCATTCCATGATTCCACAATCCCAGAGCATTTCTGTGATGCCTTTCAGATCCTACTCCCCTCTCCCCACTCCTGGGTATATTTTGGAAGCAAAAGCCATGGAGTTCTGCCACCCCTAACCCTCCCCACTTTGGGAACCAGCTCATCCTGCTCTCCCTAAGTTGTTTTTCCTTCTCTTATTTTCTGCTGCTTTCATTTTGCTGCCAGCTAAATAATGGAGCTTGTAGATCATATAATAAATAGGTATTGACTTCATGCCACGGGCTGGATCAGAATGGATTGACCCGTGGGAATACACTCCCTCCCAATCAATAAGAGGCCATCAGGCTGGATAAATCTTGATAACGACTGACAACAGGAAAGTCAATATATGTATTAATATATACATTGAGTGAGTATATCTCCTCCACCTGCAGACAGCGTTGCTTTTGGCAGCTTGCAGGGCGGGGACGGCTTGGGCAGGAATATCCTGGAATATCCTGAGCAAGGAGGCTGGGGAGGGATGAGGAAAAGCAGCAGCCTGATCCTCTGCGAGGGCGTTTGATGCTGGAGGGGCGGCGGTGCTGGCTGAGCTTCTCTTCTTACCCATTGTAGCATCAAATCCCCGCCGGCGGCTCTTCGGCAGCGGCGCCTTCTCGCACTTCTCCTCTGCTGGAGGATGCTCCAGGGGAAGGTTCTCCTTCGTGTTTTAAGAGGGTTTCAAAGTGCCCCGTTTCTATTTTGGCCGTGATTTCTCAGGGAAAGTGCTTAACGCAGCTTTGCTGGAGAGGAAGGGATTTGACTGGTGTTTAAGGAAACACCTGTGATGAAGTGCCCTGCTGAGAGATGGTCCCACCGAGTCTTTCCGCTCGTGCCGGCTCTTCCTGTCGCTGCTGAGTGACATCTCAGCATCATTCCAGAGGTTTTCTGAGCACACTCAATGCCAGGGATCCTCTCTAGGGTCATTCCTTAATTCTTCTGAGCACCCTCAATGCCAGGGATCCTCTCTGAGCCCAGGCAGGGCTGCTTGTGAGGGAACCACATGCTGACATCCCGCCTAGCCAAGAAATAAATCATTCCCGTGACAGAATAATTTCTTTTTAATTAATAATCATTATTATTACTGTTCCAAAGTGGAGTTGGGTTCTAGTGAAGCAGCCATCTCAATCCAAAGATTTCCTTCATCCCTCTTTTCAAAAGAAGGTTTGGGGTTTTTTTAAATTTCTTTTCCTTCCCCAAGTTCAAATAGTTCAAAATAGCAGGAGGATCAGGGTGCATTGAATATAAAAGGCTCCTTCAAAGGCAAGGAGGTCAAAGAGCCTTTGCACATCCTCGTGCACAGATGATTCCCAGTGCATCCTGTGAAAAGGCAGCAAGTGGCACCCAAAGCCTCGAGTATTTTCAGATGACTTGCTTGCAAGCAGGGCTTTAGTTAAGCCCCGGGGCCTGGGGCTGCTTTGCATTCACCTGTCTCTCGGCTCTTCTCCCTGCAGCTGTAGAATAGCTCCTCTCCTTCGCCACTATCTCCTTCAAATAAAAATGCATGGGGTTGGCTTTTTTTCGAAATAACTTGTTTTTTTCCAAAGCCACGATGGAGTTGGAGCTACTTTTCGAGGGGGCTCATCCTCCCCCTCCCCCTCCCCCTCCTCCTCCTCCTCCTCCTCCTCCTCCTCCTGCTGCAGCCCTTGTGGTTTGGCTGTGCCGGCTGCAGTTATCTCCCATGCCAGCTGCTGGGAGGAAAATTCTGCTGCCTAAGTAATATCCATCAAAAGCCGGTGCTTCCATCGGGCGCGGGATGAGGGATCGTCTCTCCAGGGCTTTTCTGTTTCCCCACTCTGGTTTCACCCTGCAGAGGCTTCTCCATGAGGTCTCTCCAAGCTCCAGGCTGGGGATCTGGGCTCTGCTGTGGCCAAAATTGTTGCTCGTGGCAGGTAATGAGTTCCCTGTCTTCCCATTGGGGTTGCTTTGGGAGAGCTGTGGAAGGGTTTGACTCAGAGGTGGAGTTTGATGGGACAAGCATTTTCACCCTGGAGGGGCAGGACTCTGAGGGGTGTGGATGTTCAGCATCAGGTCTGCAGGTTTGGGTCAAGAATTCTGTGGCACTGAGTTGCCTCAAAGCTTTTGGGTGCTGCTTTCATAGAATCGCAGGATCATTTGGATTGGAAAAGATCCTTAAGATCAGCAAGTCCAACCATTCCCCCAGCACTGCCAAGGCCACCACAAACCATGTCCCCAAGTGCCACATCCATATGGCTTATAAATCCTCCAGGGATGGGGACTCCACCACTGCACTGGACAGCTCTGCCAGGGCTGGACAACCTTTTTGGTGAAGAAATTTTCCCAAATATCCTCCTTTTTCCACCTTGGTCATGGTCCAGTGAGGATGGATGGTGTTTCACAGGGTCTGGGGAGGAAGCAAACCAAGTGTTACCTTTGTTAGAGGCAACGAGGGGGTGACAAGTCCTTCTTGGGATGGAAATGAAAGGACAGTTGTCCTGGGGCTGCAACATTTCCAAGCTAAACCTCAGGATGCTGGAGATGTGTGACCCAGAGCAGACCTGCTTCACTTCCCCTGGAGGCTTTGGTGGTGAATCCCAGTGAAACCAGTGCTGAGCATCCCTCAAGGGCCACGGGAACCTGGAGACATCTTTCTCCTTCGGCTTAGACTTAAGAAATTCATCACAGCTCACGTTGGTGTGATCCCAGTGTCCTTGGGGTGGTGTTTGGATGCCGAGGGTGTGGAGCTGGAGCTGGAGCTGGATGGTGCCACTGCTCCAGCATGGCAGGGAGAACGTACGTCAAGGGGCTGAGAGACCTTATCAATTTAGAGGCAAACAAAGCCTAGGGATAAAAATTAACCCAAAGCTGCTCTTCCAGCCTTCTTTAATTTGTGAAACGCACTGGGAGCTGCCGAGATTCAAAAGCACAATTGCCAGATGTCTTTGAAAGAGAAAAACAAGCCAATATATGGAAAGAGCTCGAAAACCTCCCAAATAAGTCAGGAACGTGCAGGCATGTGCAGTTCTCCTTCTTCCTCTCCCTGCCCTTGCTAGTCCTGCTCAAATGAAATTAAATAAGTCCCAGCTCAGTGGTTCCTGTTGCTGTATCTTCCTTAATATTCCCCAAAGGTTTCTTTTTTTTCCCTGTGAAATACTAAAAATGAGTAAACTGGTGGGGAATGTGGAAGCATCCAAGCAGCCCCTCCTGTGCTCTGTCTTTCCTCAGGCACAGATGTAACCTGCCAGCAGAGGTATTTTTATATTAAAGTACTTCTTATTAATTCCCCCTCTCTCTCCTCCCGTGTCTCCCCTGGGTGCAGAGTGCCGACTGTCACCATGGAATCTGAGCTGGTTCCCCATAAATCTGTGCACCGGCACGTAATGAGCTTCCCAGGCTCTGGCGTTTGTCACTTTGGGGGGGTCAAGTGAGGCTCTTTCATTTAATGAGCATGGATGGGTGGGCAGAGGGAAGAAAAGCACCAAACACCGGCGAGTAACGGCATCGATTCCATCAGCTCGGGATGGATCCCTGTGGGAATGTTGGCCAGCAGTGTGGAGGTGGTGGCCATTGATGTAGAGGTGGTGGCCATCAATGTAGAGGTGGTGGTCACCAGTGTAGGGGTGATGGACACCACTCTAGGGGTGATGGCCATCAATGTAGAGGTGGTGGCCACCAATGTAGAGGTGGTGGCCACCAGTGTAGGGGTGATGGCCATCAATGTAGAGGTGGTGGCCACCAATGTAGGGGTGATGGCCACCAGTGTAGGGGTGATGGCCACCACTGTAGAGGTGATGGTGACCAGTGTCAAGGCAATGGCGAACAATGGAGAGGAGATGGCCATCAATGTAGAGTTAATGACCATCAATGTAACGGTGATGACTATCAATGTAGAGGTGATGGCCATCAGTGTAGAGGTGATGGCCATCGGTGTAGAGGTGATGGCCATCGGTGTTGCCGAGGGAGAATACAAACCCCACCATGGATGGAAGATGCATGAGGCTGTTTTCCCATCAAATAGCAAGAATATCAAGAGCCAGCTCTCCGCTCTTCCTCCCTCAGCCCTCCCAAATTGCTCCTCCACAAGTCGCCTTGGCTTTGCTCCCGTTGCTGATGTCTTCAGCCCACGTTGGTAAATGCAGAGTGTTTATAAAGCAATTTGGGATTTGGCTTGCTTGGCTGAGCACTTCAGAAACTCATTTTGAATAGAGAGTTGCATCTGCAGCGGGATGGGGCTGGGACTGTCCTAGTGCCGGGGAAGGCTGCGAACTGTGCGTGTGCTGTGGGTCGGGGTCAACTCCTGAGGACCCTGAGAAGGACCTTTGCCTCTCCCCAAGCCACCTCGATAGGCCATCCCTTCTTCCCCTCAGCTCTGGATGGAGTTCAATCACCGCATGGCACTGGGGACATGTCATCAACCTGCCTGCTCCGCCGGCAGGTGGGACGGAGAAGTTTGGGAGGAGAAGAGAACTCTTCCTTTCTGAATGTGCACTTCAGCGGTGAATGAACCAGCATCCACCTGAAGATGCAAATTGTCTGCCTTTGTTGCTGGTGTCAAGCGTGGCCCTGTGATCCTCGGCATCCGGATGGAGCCTCAATGCCCCCGCAGAGCTCTCCAAGCGGGAAGGCAGAAGATGATGCGCGTGCCCCGCGCTTTGTTCCTGTCACTCCTGCCCGAATGGGGAGCAATTGAAGGCAGGCGAGGAACGAGGAGAAGCGAAATTGTTGGGCTCTGCCATGAAAAGGTTCTGCAGGTGGTGGCTGAATGGGCTCAGGTGCTGCATAATAGGTATCAACCGGGCTTTATCTCTGCGTTGGCAGCTCCTTATCCGGCAAGAAAAGTCCGATGTGCAGGCGCTGGGGGAATTAATTCAGAGCAGTTATTCATCGAGGGGAGGAGAGAAGCACCTGGGCTGCCTTGGTGGCTCTCCCAGGCTCTGAGGAGCAGTGGGGACACGTCCCATGCCCACAGTGCTTTGCCATGTGCTGGTGCTAGGTGGTGGCTGCTCTCCTTGCGCTGGCTCCATCCGCTGCCTCCTTTAATGCTGTTCCTCTGGAAATGAAGTGGAGAGATGGGAATCTCATCGGTGAAGGGCTGCAGGCTCCACTCACAGGATTATCTCGGCAGTTCAGATAGGCAGAAATTTGAGGATTTTCCTCTAAATAACCCTTTACCGGGAAAACAGCTGATCTTAATTTGCTTTAGGGCTGAAATCAAGTCTAGTTCCAGCGCTAATCTACTCATTGCATTTACAATTTGGGTCCAATTCAGACCACAAACAACTTGCTGTATTGGTTTTCTCTGGGGGAAATCAAGCATTTGCCGGGGAATAGGGAGGGCTGGGGGATCTCCTCTGTGTGCAGGCAGGTCATGGATGTGGCAGAAAAGCTGTTGTGTCGCAGAGCTTAAAACTTCCTGTGTTCATGTAGCAAATTAGGGCAGAAAAATATACCGTAGTCGTGGTGGAAGGAGATTTTGTGTCTGCTGTTGTTTTGCACCCTTTAATTCCAGCTGCAGAAACCCAAAGGGTTTTATCACTGATTTCCAAGTAGGAGTTTGAGTGCTTGGATCCTAATCTTCAGCAAATTCCTATTTGACTGCAGCCAGGCTATTGCATGAGATAGGAAGCGAGTGGTTTCGAGCAAGGTCGTGCTTGTAATTGCGGTTCCTCAGGTCTGCTCCCAGCTGGGGTGCTCAGGGATGTGCTGAGACACCTGAACAGGGAAAGCCATCACTGAGGAGGCAGTCGCTGCCCTAAAATCCCCAGCACAGCTCTGCTGTGTCCAGCAAGGCTATTTCCAACACAACTGGTGGTGGAATACTTCGGAGGATGCTGTTGTCTTTCCAACACCCATGAGATGTGGGACTGGTCCCGTTCGTGTCTCACTGCTTGACCCGAACATTGTGCTCTTTGCCCATGGAGGGCTTTTGGCTTAGGAGCAGGAGGGTCCTTTGTGCTCATGAGAGTTTGTGTTTCTTCTGAGTTTCATAGGATCATAGAAAGGCTTGATTTGGATGGGACCTTAAAGCTCATCTCATTCCAATGCCCTGCCACAGGCAGGGACACCTTCCACTATCCCAGGCTGCTCCAAGCCCCACCCAACCTGGCCTAGTGGAAGGTGTCCCTGCCCATTGTCTTTAATGTCCCTTCCAGTCCAAACTCTTCTGAGGTTCTATTCTAAGCTTATTTTCATCCAAAAAGGACAAAACCTGTGATTTTCCAGGGGACAAATCCAGACCAGAGCTTGGCATTCCCGGGGCTGGAGGAACTGAGTGCGGGGAAAGCGGTGGAGCCGAGCGAGGATGCAGCTGGGGGAGAGCAGAGGAATTAAACCCTGTAACTTTTAATTTGTTAAGTAGAACAGAATGAAATTAACATCTGCTGGGCGCTGAAGGCTCTTTAACGAGATGTGTGTCGGGTGCTTGATTTGCCAGGCACAGGTATCCAGTCTCATCTTTCCAAAGTTGCCTGTAATGAGCGTAGGTGGAGAGAGAAAAGCAAAAAAGCCCTTTTTCGTGGGCGGGAGTCGAGGCAGCATCCACCCACGTACTCCATTATGATATTCAAATGTCAATATATTTTTAATTGGTTTATATCCCCCACCCCCTCCCCATCCAGCTGCCTTTGGTAATTAAGGCTCTGTAAATAGATTTTACTGTAATTGGTACGAGAAGGAAAATTGGAGGACATTGTACAGTGCATTGGGTTGGGTGGTTCTTTTTTTTTCCCCTCCCTGTCTTTTCCTCTTTTTGACTCATGTTACATCTGTGAGCTTTGTATCTTCCGAGGGAAGGGGAGGGGAGTCACGGCCAGTTTGGCACAAAAACTCTGGAGCAAGAGGGCCCGGTGGATTGCTCATGGTTGGGACACTGGGAAGAGCCAGGGACCAGGCTGGGCACCACGGTGTTGGCAACAGCACGAGCTCCAGACTGGGGAGACCCCCAGTTTCCATGCTGGAACTTCCACCTGCCTTGAGATGTGGCCAAAGCTCTTGTGATTCTTTACAGTTCTCAGTTGCCGTCTTTATCATTTGGGGATGTTTCTTGGTGGGGGTTTCTAAACTGTGGTTTCATCTTTCCCTTCTCCTGTTCTTTCAGCCTGTGTAAAGGACGGACTCTCTACTCGGTGGTGAGAGACGCCAAAATTGTCCTGGATGTCAACAAGACGAGGCAGATAGCACAAGAAATCGTGAAGGTACGGTGTGGTGGGGGCAGCTCGGCACTGGTGGGGTCTGGATCCAGCCAAGATCCCATCTACTGGTGGGAGTGGGAGAGAAGCAGCCAAGCATTCTGGGCAGGATAGCTCTGCTGGGCTCTGAGATCCAGGTCCTTTAGACCTCCCTCATGCGCTTTGTGTGGCACCAAGGCTTCCACGGGCTCATCCTGCCACCTCTCCTCTTCCCTCTTGGAAGGGCAGCTCTTCAAGTCCAGTATTGCTGCTGTGAGTGAGTTGCTGGCTGGATATTCCTCTCCTCCTAAAAAAAATAATAATCGTAAAATTCCAGAATGGTTTGGGTTGGAAGGGACCTTAAAGCTCATCCATGGGCAGGGACACCTCCCACTAGCCCAGGTTGCTCCAAGCCCCCTCCGACCTGGACACTTGCAGGGATGGGGCATCCACTTTTCTGGCAATGTTCTGTTGATAACCAGCTGTTGGTCTGAGGTTTCCCCATCTCCATAGCAAAAGAATCCCACCAGCCAAGGCTCCTGGAGGAATCAGTGCTGTGATGCCACGAGGCAGAGCACAAGTACATCTTCAGAGCTAAAAAACCTTCTCCTTTCCCAGAGATGACTCCAAGTGCATCTCCAACACTTCAGATGTGACACTGGGGAGGATCCTCACATGGCAGGGTCGAGTGGCTGGGAACCTGGGTCCTGAGCCATCACAGCTCCCCAGAAGGCGTCTGCAATGGCTTGTTTGCCTGAGAGGTGTTGAGCCGTCTCCAGAGTTGGATTGTCCTGTGATTCCAAACATATTTATCACCAAATGATACCAAAAGTATTTGTGCCCCTCTCAAGGTCAGGCAACACCTCCACCCCAGAGCCCAATCACCTGGAGCTGAGCTCACATTTAACTTATTTATATGGGGGGGGAAAAAAAGAAGGGAAAAATGTTTTCTGGCAGATTTTAACCCCCTTAAATATTCAAATCCATGTTATAAACCAGAATGTGTTCTGCAGTAGATCCTGGATGGTGCCATCCCCTGGATGGGGCTTAGGCTGGCTCTGATTGCCTGTTTTGCATTTATATACACTCAGATTCAGCAAAGAGCATATCGGTTTTAAACTTTTTCATTTAAATTCCTGAAATTCTCCTGAAGTCTCCAGGCAGGAGCTGACAGGGGAGCGTGGACTGAACCTCTTTGCTAAGCCAGCACTGCAAGGGGTGTCCTGGAGCCATGGCCTGCACTGGGGGCATCTGAGGCACCAAGAGCTTCTCCATTCTTAATTTCCACTTTTGATCCATATTTTCCACTTTTTAGATCTGAATTTTTCACACTGAGCAAATACACATAGTTTATCCTCATATTTGTATCCCTGACTTGTGCTCAGGGTTCTTGGCCTCCCAGATGTTCCCAGTGGGAGATTATGGCTCAGTTCAGCCCCTTTGTCTGGGCAGGTTCAGTGCTTGGTGAGGATTTTGAGGATGAGGATGAGACCATTGTCTTCTACAGCTGGGGTGTGTTAGGAACAGGTTGGGAACCTCAGACTCTTCGTGGTGTTGAGGCATCACCAGCACTTGGGAAGCATCACTGCTGGGTGAGATGAAAGCACCACCATGAAGAACATCAGCACCATCACCACCATGGTTGGACCCCCAGCAGCATCCCTGTATCCCTGCATCCCTTGTCCTTGGAAGGACAGCACTGGGTGCTCCTGCTCCAACCCAGGTCCCTGGAGGAACTAGCAGAGGTCCAAAGGCTCAGATGGGTGCTGAGTCCGTGCTCTCTCTGTGCACGAGAGGGAATTTAGGACCAGCACAGTAACAGGCGTTTTGTTGCAGAAATAATTCCGAGAGAATTTCTGAGGTGTGTTACTGGAGAATGACTTGTTTTGGAGGCTCTTCTGCCCTCTGAGTGGGTGTCACACGTTCAGCCCTTTCTCCCGTTGAAAAGACTGAGGGAATTTAAGGCAGGAGAGGTCCATCACAGCCCTGTTGCAGTGCTGTCACCCAACCACGGGAGGAGCAGCTTCCCAGCCTTTCCACCTCTCCCCTTTCAGCAGATGTTAAGGATGTTTTGGTGATCTTGGAGGTGGAGAAGTGAGGGAAAACCCCACCACCTTGGCTTGGGTTGGCTTGGGGCTGCGTTTCCCAAGGAGCTGGAAGCAGAGGCTTCACCACCCCATCACAGCAGTTGTTTGACTTCATCCTTGGAGTGCTGGTGTGTGATGGGCTGTTAAGCTCATTGGATTAGTTGGTGCTCGGGATCCTCCAGAGGCGAAAGCTGATTCTCCAGGGAGCGATGCTGGCAGAGGGAGCTGCCCTTTCACACACGCTGGGCAAACCAAGGCATTGCTGGGCCAGAGTGTTTTCTCCCAGATCATCCCGGGGCAGAAGGTGGCAGGGCTGGAATCTGCAGTGGGATCTCCTTGGAGCGAGGTGAGGGATTTGGGTTTGCCTCCAGCAAAGGCCTGGCTGTGTTTGGTGGTCCCATGGAGATGAGTTCCCACCTGCCTGGGTGAGCAGGGTGTGAGGTCCCTGCTGCCTGCTACCACCACCCTGGCATGCATCCTGTGCTGTCCCTTGCCCGACCTTAGCACTTTGGGAAGGTGACAGTGACATTTGAAAGCAGCTTTTTAAGTCTCATCATTATTTCATGTGCTGGGAACTGGAGACCCCTAATTAATCCAGGTGCCTGGAATAGTCCTGACATCCAGCTCCTTCATCAGGGACTCTTCAGGATCGACTGCCACGGGGTGAAGTGAAACCCCCATAACTTGCTGTCTTGTGGGAGGGATTTTCACTTTTCTTTCCAGCTGGTGGAATTTGGATCATGTCTTCCAGCTCCTCACCAGCCACCAACTTAAAAATACACTCTCCTTCCCCAGCCTGAGTGGTTAATGATGAGAGATGAAAGGATCAGAGCTAGGATGGATGGATCCCTGTGGAAATCCAGTTAATAAATCCCCCTTGCCAGTGACAGACAACCGATACTCGCTCTTAAGCAACAGTTTGCCGGCCTGTTGGGCATTGATCCTCCTGCAGCATCCTCTAGATCAAGTTTTCCCTTAGTCTGCTTGTGAGAATGAAAAGTGGGGCAGCATCAAAATCCCTGATGAAGTTAGGATAAATGTCTTTTATCCCCCTCCCCATTCCCAGGGCTGGCTATCCCATGGAGCCGAACATCCGCCGGCAGTCTGCTTGATTTGCCGGCGCTAAACAAGCCCCGTGCAGGAGAGCTTGGATTTCCCACCCATGGCCTTTCCTTGCCTCATTAGCAATAATTTTAATTAACCACCAAGCAGTTTTTCCTAGGGGAAGGGAATTAAGGCAGGACTCCTGCGAGGAGCTTGTTTCCAGGCTGATGGGGCCGGTGTGCGCATCGGAAGCTCCGGTGGCTCCGCCGGGGTGTGCCATAGCGGCGATGGAGAGCGTTGACTTATTACCCTCCTCGCCCAGCCCCGAAGGAAAACGGGGGCGAAAACATCATCATCATCAATTTCTCAGCGGAGGATTTCGGGGAAGTGGCTGCGGCTTTGCTTTGCTGTTAATTTTCCTTGCATAATCAATTAATCAGGAGGATGAGTCGCAGCCCAGACACCCACACGGCGAGCCCGTCTCTGTGAGCACCACACAGTGCCCGTTCTCAGCCAGGGATCCCTCCAGACACCTGCCCTTCGTGAAGGGATATTTGGGAATAAGCAGCCTCTGGCTGTGGCTCAGCCATGGCTGGGCTGTGCTGTGGCAGCTCAGGGATGTTCATACCCAGCCTCTCCCTTGGGGCTCTGTTATCCTGTCTCTTTGTGCTGCTTTTTTAATTCCAGGGGTTTTTGCCTTCTCTTCCCTCCTAGGGAATGGGTTACCTGCATGCCAAGGGGATCCTCCACAAGGATCTGAAGTCAAAGAATGTTTTCTATGACAACGGCAAGGTGGTGATCACCGACTTTGGCCTCTTCAGCATCTCGGGAGTTCTCCAAGCAGGCAGGTAGGACATGGTGTGGTGGAGATTCCTCTTCATGGCCTAGAGCTCCCTCTTGGAACGTGGGGAAAGAGCCAAAAATCCACCTCTGCAAGTGCCTTTCTGCATGTGCAGCTTTGCCAGACATGAGTTCAGGGTACCTTGGAGTGTCCTGGGGCTGCTCTGTTTAAAGACAGTTGGTTTTGATGGGTAGGAAGGAGCACGATGCTGGTTCAGAGAGGCAGGTTGTGTCTCTTGGACCCAATCTCTTCCCATGGGATGCATCATTTCCACAGCCAAACCACCCTGCAGCCATCCTGGAGATGCTCCTCAGGCTGTGTTTCTCTGGGGCAGGTTCATTCCCTGGCCTTTCCATAACACAGCATGATAAATCCCTGGGATCTACTTCATCTCCTGCCTGGGTCGAGTGGTTCCATCCCATGCTGTCCCTTTGCTGCTCTGGTGACCTTTTGGGTGTTACAGACAGCTGGCCATGGTGTCTGCAGTGAGAACAGAGCAAGGCACAGAGAAAATGATAGCCAAGCGTGGGCCATTTACAGCGTGGTGACATTTTGGGGTCTCTGAGGGTTTCAATCAAAGCCATTTGGTAAATGTTCCTTATTAAATTTCCTTTTTCCCAGTGCTCTGGGAGGTTTTCCAGCTGCAGGCACGGCAAGGCAAAGAGTTTCAGCAGCTGTGGAAAGGAGGAAAACCAAAGCTGGGGGGGGGAAAGGAAACAGAGGTGGAGAAAAAAGCAAATGGAAAATAAGGGCATTGCAGGCTTTTCCCCCCTTTTTCACTCAACCCTTTGCGTTAGAAGCAGCACGTGCAGGTTTCCTCTGGCAGCACCTCCTGGTCCTCCTGGTTTCCACCACCCCATGTGCTGGGGTTTGTCCCTGGAGAGGTTGTTGTGGCTGATCATCACTTTATGGAGATAAAATCACCCTGGAAATCGTGGTTTTTTCCCCTAGTTGCCATGTGATGAGGTCAAAGGATTTAGAGGAAAAGGTGCTGGCTGCTTCTCTCCATCCCATGCTGCTCATGGTGAACAGGCAGCCAGGCTTGACGTTCTGCCTTTGGCACAAGCTCAGAGAGAAGCTTTGAAAATCCAAGGAATCCCATCCAAAGTGGGCTTTGCCTCTGGTTTAGCAGCTGGGCAGGGGGTTTGGGACTCAGGTCCTGCCAGGATGAAGGTACAGCTCATTCCAGCAGTGGTAAGAGGATTTGGGCAAAAATATCCAAGTTTTGCCAGGAAACTTTGCTTGGAAGGTCAGAGATGCTCTGGAGAGGAAATGAGAGAGGAGAGACTGGGGGAATGGGGTATCTGAGGAGGTGGACAATGCATGGCCATCCCTGCTCAAGGTTGGGGTGTCACCTGGGGACAAAGTCCAGGAGATAATTCAGGACAGGAAGGATGGCCAGAAAAGCAAGACTGGACAGAAATGAGCAGTGTTTTGCTAGAAAAATGCTAAAAATGGGAAAAACTCTGCCTGGAGCAGCTTCCAGCATGGCTGTCCTGGGCTGTGGGTGGAACATGTTTTCTGATGGAGGAGAGGTGAGAGGAGACCAGGGCTCCTCACACCATGGATTTTGGCAGCAAATGTCTGCAGGTCTGACCTCCCTCTTCAGGGTGGTGTTTTGCTGGTTCTGGCTTCTCTCTGAAGAAGAAGAGTGATAAAGCCCAATTTTGGGTCCTGGAACAAAGATGTGTGGAGAAGCAGCAAATTTTGCAGGTCATGTTAAGGATGGTGACATTTCAGCTGTGAGTGAACTCCAAACTGGCCTGGTTTAAAGGGTTCAAACCCTTTCTGCAGAGACTTGGTGGTTTAGTGTCTTCTCCTGATGAAATCCCCAGATTTATTTCTCCATTATTTAACTGTCATTGGGCTCGGGAGGGCTGCTCTGTAATTAGGAGAAGCACGAGGTGGGTCTTGAGGAGTCTGAAGAGCCTTTCTGCTCTTGCTTGGCCTTGGGGATGACTTGCCCTTGGTGGGTTCAGGAGATGCTCAGCTGTTTGTGCTGCCTCCTGCTCATGGAAATGGCCAGGTCGGTTGGGAAGTCAGGGCAACTTTTGTCATAAACCCTCAAATTGCTGCAATTGAAACACTTTTGGGATCACATTGAAGCTCAGCCCTCGCTGGTGGAAGCTCATAACCCAGAGCTGAGCGCTCAGCCCGGGCTTTGTGGAGGGACGATGGGCTCGCATGGAGCTGTGCATCCAAACCCAGTCCCTGGAGCATCCCCAGGCAAGCCTGGGCACTGCTCGTGGGATATCACAGCACCGAGCAACTTAAACGAGCACAAATAAAAGCCCCAGGAGCAAAGCTGCTCTTGCTGAGGGTGGTGGAGCAGATCTAAGTGCTGCCCACTCCATCCTGCTCCCCGCTGGCCGCCAGGGATGGAGACGGCACACGCCGCGAAGGACGAGGGAGCTCCTCCACATCCTTCCTAATTGCCTAGGTGCTTAATGCTGCCTTGTAATTAAGAGCTGTGTGGGCTGGAGGAGGGTGGTGGGAGCTGGCTGGGGAGCTGAAAGCCTCCCCTCTGTGCCAAAGTGCCCCTTTGCCCGTGGCTTCCAGGGCCGGAGGGTCCGTGTCTCGCCAGAGCTGCTCGTTGTGGCCGTGGCTCCATCACAGGGGGGTGAAGAGGAGCCATCCAGACCCCAGAGGGGGCAAGGAGGCTTAATCAGTGATTCCATGGACCATCAGTGTCCTTCTCTGCGGAGGGGGTTCCTCCTCTGGGCGCTGACAGAGTTATGGGGGATTTCTGGGGATGGGGATGGCTGTGCAGACAGGAGGGTCTGCAGTGTGTGCACTCGGACAGCCAAGGAACCAGCATTTGTGGTGGGAGGTTCTAGTCCTGCTCTGAGGGTGGATGGAGGTGCCTTTGCCTGGATGGTGATCCCTGGCCTCTGGGATTTTGGCCCTCAGCAGGACAGATGACCCCCCAGCCATCCCTACCATCTTTGGGAGGGCTCCTGCCCATTCCCCTGCCCAGGGACCATTTTGAAGCCAGTGGTGCGTCCTGGAGGATATAAAGCATGAGGGAGCAACCAATGTCATCCTCAGCTCTTGGCCAAAGGAGCCTCATGGATTTATACTGAGCAGGGGGAGCTTGGGCAGGCAGAGGAAAGACAGCTGAAATGAAATGAGGGGCTGTTAATAAAGCCAGGCTGCTCCCATGGGTGATGGCACTGGGGGCTTGGACATGAAGATGGGCTGGAGGGGCTGTGTGGGGGCCAAACACCTGAAAGGACCCATTCCCAGCCTATTATTTTAGGATGTGTTAGGGGGAGTTCAAATTTTGAGTGAAACCCTCCCTGAATCTCCAGATCCTCCTGTTTTGCTTAATGGACATGGGTGGCTCCAGGCAACAGGATCTGGAGCACCCTGGGGATGCCAGCCTGGCACCATCTGTGCCCTTCTGGGGCAGGAACCAACAAGAAAGTGCTTGGATGTTGGATGGGGATGCAGAGGGTGGGAACAGAGGTCTGGGAATCCCTGGACACCTTGATTCTCCCTAAATCACAAAATCCTATTGTTGTGGCTGTGGGCAAAGGTGGCTTCAAGCAACAGGGTCTGGGCCATCCCAGTTGAGGATGGGTTTGCTTAGTGGGTCCCAGTCCAGCATCCTGTGGGGCCAGCTCAGGTGTCAGGGCTGGGGGAATCCACCCCCAGTAATGCTTTGCCCCCAGGTCTTTTAAGGTGTTTTGGTGCTAAAGCCACACCAAGAGCCCCTTCAGACCCTACATCCCCATCACCAGCCTGGCAGAGCCAAAGCCCACCCTCACTACCATCCTGTGCCCAGATTTTGCCCTGCTGCCTGGCAGGGACAATTGTGCAGCCAATGTGCTGGCATTCCTCAGAGCAAGATTAAAGCCTGACTTTGCAAGGATGACATAGGGAAAACCAGGCTTAAAAGCCATGGGGAGAACGTGTGAGGGCTGGGCACTGCTTGGCACTGGTGTGGTGCTGATGTGCCCCCCAGGGCTGGGCACTGCTTGGCACTGGTGTGGTGGTGATGTGCCCCCTCAGAGCTGGGCACTGCTTGGCACTGGTGTGGTGGTGATGTGCCCCCCAGGGCTGGGCACTGCTTGGCACTGGTGTGGTGGTGATGTGTCCCCCAGGGCTGGGCACTGCTTGGCACTGGTGTGGTGGTGATATGCCCCCAGAGCTGGGCACTGCTTGGCACTGGTGTGGTGGTGATGTGCCCCCCAGAGCTGGGCACTGCTTGGCACTGGTGTGGTGGTGATATGCCCCCAGGGCTGGGCACTGCTTGGCACTGGTGTGGTGGTGATGTGCCCCCCGTGGTACCCATGCCCTGTGTTTTGGCAGGAGGGAGAACAAGCTGCGGATCCAGAATGGCTGGCTGTGCCACCTCGCCCCCGAGATCATCCGCCAGCTGTCACCCGACACCGAGGAGGACAAGCTGCCCTTCTCCAAGCACTCGGATGTCTTTGCACTGGGGTGAGTCCCGTGGCACTGTGAGCGCTGTGGTTATGCCAGCTGTGAGCTGCTCTGGGCACTCAGGAGGGGACAGGGACATCATTTGCTTGTCCCAAAGCCCAGGGAATGCTGCCTGTGGGAATTCCCCAGGCTGGGCTGGGAGCACCTTCCTGCTTCAAGAAATTTTGAGTGAAACTGTGCCTAAATCCTCAAATCCTCCTGTTTTGGCTACAGAGCAGGGTGGCTCTGGGCAATGGAATCCAGAGCATCCTGGGAATGCCAGCCTGGCATCCTTCTGGGACAGGTACCAACAAAAAGGTGCTTGGATGCCAGCTGGGGATGCAGAGGGTTGAGGACACAGGCCTGGGAATCCCTGGATGCCCCGATCCTCCCTAAATCACCATATCCTCCTGTTTTGGCTGAGGATCAGGGTGGCTCTGGGATCTGGAGCATCCTGAGGATGTCAGTCTGGCATCCTCCTCCTCCTGGGGTGGGTACCAACAAGAAGATGTTTGGATGTTGGCTGGAGATGCAGAGGGTTGGGAATGCAGGGGGTGGGGGACACAGATCTGGGAGTGCCCTGGATGCTCCAATTCCCCCCAAATCACCAAATCCTTCTTTTCTGGTTACTGGACTGGGGTGGGTGCAGGCAGCAGGATCTGGAGCATCCAGGGGATGCCAGCCTGGCATCATCTCTCCTCTGCATCCCCCTGGGGCACAGGAAGGTGCTTGGATATTGGCTGGAGATGCCAGTCATGGTCCTGGGAGCTCCTGACTCCCCAAATTCCCGCACCGTCCGGCTGCAGGACGCTGACGGCTCTGGCTGCACTGCGAGGAGATGCCAAAAGGCCAAGCAAAGGAGAATTCCTGAGTCTCCCTCAGCGACCCAGTTCATTCCTGCTGCCCTTTATCTGCCCACAAACCTCCCCTGGGGCAGGAGCCCAATCCCACCCCGCTAAAACCCTTCTCGAGGCGGATTTTCCCCAGAGGATTAATTTTCTCACGGATACCTTAAAGGCTGTGGAGATTAGGGCGCGTGGGCCCCTTATCGGAGGCGAGAGTTCCTTCAAACCCACAGTAATTACAGCTGAAAGGTTCTGCTTGGGGTTTTTTTGCCCTCCCCGAGGTGTAAGTTCAGCACAAAAAGAAAGAAGTAATTAAGGGATCGTATCGAACGGAGCGAGAGTGGGTTGCTGAGACTCCGTTTTGCCCTTTTTTGCCTCAAGTGTGAGCTCTGCCTGTATGTAAAGCGTGAGTTTCCTTAAAAGATTAAAAGCTTTTCCCACGTTTTTCCTCTGCCTTGTTTCTGCTGCCCTCCGCTAAGCCTGGGAGGCTCACGGATGATCCGGGGGGTTATTGCTTCCCACAGGGGATTTGGGGATCAGCAACAGCAAGAGGGAAAGAGCTTTTAAAGAAGGCAGAGATGTTGAATTCCAGGGTGTGTGAGACTGGGGGAGAGCAGGGGGCTGAGCCTGGTGGTGTGTCCTCACCGAAACCTGAGAGATCCCCCCAGTAATGAGTATTAGATGTGTGATCTTCTCATGCAAAGAGAGATGGAGCAGCAGCCCGCTCTCTGGAGCACCATCTGTAGCTTGGGAAGCACAGCCCAAATAGTTTGGATATGTCTAAAAGTGGTGCATCAACCAACCAGAAACTCAAATTAATGGATTGCATGGGTTAAACTCAACTGGAGGTGTGTGGAGGCACCTTCACCATCCCTGAGCATCTCATCCTGTGCCCACAAGATCTGCCCTTCTCCAGCCCCGTTTCCTCTGCACCCACAACACCAACGTTATTGCCACATTATTCAATTTTTTTTGAGATTTCCAGCCAAATTGTGCATATTTTACCCAAATCAGAAGAGCCGATTTCCAAAATGAGGGAGCATCCCTATCTGAGGGTGATCTTTCCTTTATCAGGCCCGGAGTTTTCCAGCCTGCTATCATTTTAATCTGTTTCTTGCTGCTTTAAGTGGTCATGATGGTAATCCTGGAAGGGAAAAGCAGGTCCAGGGAGTTTGCCTTGGACAACAGGGATGGCTCTGCAGGAGTCAGGGCTCATCCAGCCTCTGGATGCCAGAAAATGAGGATGCAAAACTCCCAGGCGGAAGCGGGGGTGGCTGCCAGCTCAGCTAGAGCCACCCTTGTTTTGGGATATTCCCTTGGATCTGGGATTCCTCACGGAAAGGAGGGCTTGGCTTAGTGATGAGAGTGATGCAGTAGCAGATGGCTGGGGGTTCACGTGTGCCATCACCTGGTGAGGGCACCTGGGATGGTTCGTGCCACGGCTTGGACGGCTTTTTGTAGCTTGGAGCGCTTTTTGAGGAAGAAAAAGGGAAAAGCCGGAGGGAAGGTGAACATTTGGGCTCTGACACCCTGGAGTGGGTGTCAGAAACATCGGTCCAGCAGCTGGATCCCACATCTGCTCCATGGGCAACAGAGCAAAGCGTTGTCGCAGCCAGGTGGGAGATTCCCACTTGATGTAACAGGAGGGCTGGAGGCTCTTTCTGGGCCTCCATCGTCCCTTGTCCTCCTGTTGGGATGTCCCCTGGTGTGAATCAGGGCATGCTCTGGGTCAAGTCAACAGCCTCAGCTTCTCCATGTGGAAAATGGGAGAGGTGGCACCTCTGTAACGAGGGCTGAGCCCCTCTGGTGTCCTGTCTGGGGTGAAGCATCTCCTGGATGTTGGTGATATTGGAGCAGGGAGAGATGGTGGATGTGGGGGCAACAGCCAGACATCCCCCCACCCAAAATGCCTCCTGATTGCTCCATCTCTAACGCCCTCTGTCCCCCAACAGCACAATCTGGTACGAGCTGCACGCGCGGGAGTGGCCCTTCAAGACACAGCCAGCAGAGGCAATAATCTGGCAGGTGGGAAGCGGGATGAAGCCCAACCTCAGCCAGATCGGGATGGGCAAGGAGATCTCGGTAGGTGTTGTGGGGCTGGAGCACCGTGTGTGTGTGTGGAGATGGACTGGTGCATGTCCTGGCTTGGGGGTCCCTTGAGTCTTCACAAGGATGTGGTGATGGAGACAGCTCCTCATGGGATGGGCACATCCCCTCCATCCCAAATCTTTACAAGGACGTGGTGATGGAAATGGAACCTCGTGGGATGGACATATCCTTCCAACCCTAGCCCTTCACAAGGATGTGGGGATGGAGGTGGGTCCTCATGGACCCTTCACAAGGTGAAAGTGGTGTCCTCCCTCGTGGCATGGGCACATCCCCCTCCTATCCCAGATCTTTACAAGGATGTGGTGATGGAGACAGGTCCTCAAGGAATGGACACATCCCCTGCACCCCAGCCCTTCTCAAGAATCCAGTGATGGAAATAGTGTCCCCATGGGATGGGCACATCCCCCTGGCCCAATAAGGATTATGGTGACAGAGCTGGGTCCTTGTGCGGTGGATGTTGGGCACAGGGATGATGATTAGGACAGGGTCTGGCTCACTTTGCTCACACCTTCATCCCATATGACTGCAGGACATCCTCCTCTTCTGCTGGGCCTACGAGCAAGAGGAGAGACCCACCTTCACCAAGCTCATGGACATGCTGGAGAAACTGCCAAAGCGCAACCGTCGCCTTTCCCACCCCGGGCACTTCTGGAAGTCGGCAGAGTAAGTCCCTGCCCCTGCCAGTCCTTCCCTGTTCCCAGAATTCTTGCCAGGGGGAATGCCCTGCCCAGGGGTTCCTCCTCAAACCTGCAGCTTCCCGCGTGGTCTCTCCTTCTCCCATGGCCAAGTCTTGCTCCATTTCACTGCTCTGCTTCAGGAAATGGCATCAGTGGGTCCCCAGTCAGGGGTTTGGGATCTGCCCTGTCGGTAACAGCAGGCAAAACGCAGAACAATCACTTAGAAACTCATTTTCTTCCCTTGAGTTTGTCATATTATGACAAATCGAACCACAACTCTCACCCACGCAGGGATTGCTTTCACAGGGGAAGGGGGGTTTCTGTCTCCCCACGTGCATCCCCACAGCGTGGAGGCTGGAAATGGTCATGGAGGGAGGGAGACAGATGTGAGGACACTTCAGACTGCTTCAGGCACCCTCCGTGGTCCTCACCGAGGGTTGGAGATGCTGGTTTTTCCTGCTGCATCTGATAACAAACCTCCTCCTTCCTTATCAGTGTGGCGAACACGGGTGGCCCCAAGGTTACAGGCACAGTCCCTTGTGCCACCTCTCGTCCCACGAACAGCACAAAGCCCACAGTCAAATGGCCTGCAAATCACCCTGAACCTAAGCCATTAATCAGGGGGGGAGTTAATTACCCAGCCGTGCTCCGAGCAGGCAGCAGGGTGGCTCCGGCAGCCGGGCAAGGAAAGCTGAAGGTTGATGGCCCCAAAGCAGCAGGTTGTGTAATTGCTCCGTGGGGTTGGGGAAGGTTTTTGCAATCACCGAACCACGCTCTGCCTGCCACGGGCTGTGGCTGCCCCGCAGCATCCTCTTAATTACCAGCCCCGTCTTTTGCTAAGCACGAGAGGAGGGAGGATGGCTCGGCCCGGCTCAGCACTCGTTTTCCATCCTGCTGGCTCCTTCCAGAGGGACTCAACTCTGGCCGTTGTCCCTGCGTTTGGTCCCGGCTTCCCCGTGGGGTCCCTGCTCGCCCAGGAGTCAGTGGCTGTGGGACCCAGGGCTCTGCTGTCCCCACACCAAGGGGACGGGGGGCAAAACCCCCTCGGCGGTCCTGGATGCACAGGGATGGGGGTGAGGCGTGTGGTACCCAACAAACCCCTTTGGATGATGCACCGGGAGAACCCAACCCGGGCAGTTGTTCTTGGCTTCCCTCGGTGCCACTTTCGGGGGGGAGGGGGGGCTCCTCCGTGGCAAACCTGTTTTAAGGGAGGGTTTGCTTGCAATGAGCCGCCCTAAAAACCCCACGGTGGCGGCGGGACAAAGCCAGCCCAAAGCGTTGACTCTACTTCTTGCGTGCCTTGCAGGCTGTGACGGGAGGAGTCGAGGGACGGTGCCTTCCTCCCGCAGCAGTTCTCCTCCTCCTCCTCCTCCTCTGCCCACCCCGTGCTGCGGAGGAGCGGCGGGCGCTGGGGGGCTCGACAGCGGGCCGGCAATGAGACTCCTGCCCCGCACCGTCTGAGCCCGGGAAGCCTCTCTGCAAGGGCCGGAGGAGCCGGAGCAGCGGCCGAGCGCCGGGGATGCCCGGCTGCCGTGGGATGGGCACGGCGGGCACACGGTGGGCTCGGGGCTGGGGCCGCTTGCCCCCCGGGCAGGGCTCACCCGCCAGGCAATCGGCTTCGATTGAACCCCAGGGCTCCTCTGATCCCCATCAGCACGGCCAGTGCTCGTGAGGCTCGGCTGGGGAGGGCTTGTTCTTGGTTCTCTGTGGGTTTATTTCATTTCCCTTCTTTATTTCCTTTTCTTTTCTTTCTTTCTTTTTTTCCCTTTACCGAAAGAAGGGGGAATGTCGCTGATTCATGAGTTCGGCACCGCAGCCTGCCGGGCCGGGGAGTGCCGCTGCTTTTAGCTGCCCTCCCGTGGGGAAATGCATCTGGAGGAGTCCCGCTCCCCCCACGCCTCTGCAGCCCCTCGTGGGCGGCTGTGACCTTTCACAAGTGGCTTCTCTACCTCCCAGCCGTGTCCACTTATGTTTCCCCCCGCTGGTCTCCCTGCCAGCAGGACACATCTCCACATTCCCCTTCATTTATCCGCCCGCCCTGGCGTGTGGCTCATCAGCCAGCCTTGACCTCTCGCCCTCCCCGCCTCTGATCCGCTCTTGGCTTCTCCTCCCTCCAGAAGCCCCCGGGTTTTGGGGTGTCCTGGGGTTGAGCAGAGCAGAGATCCTGGGGTTGAGGTCATTCCCCTCTCCCATGGCCTTCCCTGAGCTCACTGCCGGAGCTGGGAATGCCAACAGGCTCTGGTTGTACAGAGCATCTCCCCTCCCAGCCCCACACACGGGACATCCCAGATGAACAACCCATGCCCAGAACTATTTCCTTCCTGCATATTCATCTTCCACCTGCCGAATGCCACCCCTTCCCAAAGAAATGCTCTTTGGGCAGCATTTCAGAGCTGGTGTTGCCATCTCAATACCATGTGCTGGTATTTCCCTCTCCCACCAGCTCGGATGGACCCTCTAGCCCATTGGATGAGCTGTCAAGTGACAGATGATGGCAAATTGCATTTTCAGGTCTTTATTGAGCATAATTGCTTGACAGGAACCATCCTGGATAATTCGATTGCAGGCTCAGTGAGCTTTAATTTGGCGACATGACGAGGCTCAGCAAACTAACCAGCCCTGGCTTGTTTGCTGCTCCTCCAACTCTTCCTCGCCGGCATTTGAACCGCTTTAACATAAGTAAATGGAGATTAGAAACCTAATTGGAGCTGGGAGGAGACATTACATTAATTGTGGGGGTGTGTACGAAGGTGCTTTCATGTCTTAAAATTCCCACACGTGCTTGTGTGTAAAATCCAAGGTGAGCAGGAGCAGGGGGGTGAATCCAGCCCCAAGGAGGGGCACAGGGTGGGGCTGGAGGAGTCTCCTGCTGATGATTTGGGATGGTTGTACAAGAAGCTGGGATGAGGCAGGATCGCCTCCTGCTGCCTTTGGTGCTGAGGCCAAGTGGGATGAGCAAGTGAGGGCAGGATGAGCCCTCGTTTGGGCTAATTGCCCCCTGACCCAGCAGCACAGGCGGTTTGGAGTCCCTGAGGGAGGGACTGAGCATCACCTCATCCCGTTGATGCAGCAGGATGCTCCATGGCCGTTCACCCTCTGCCTCCTCCACATCCCACCTCTTTCCTTGCTCTGACATCCCCCATCTTCATCCCCCCCACCCCCAGAGCACAGCACCAATGTCCTCTGTCATCCATCCTCATCGTCCCCACCCCAACCCTCCCTGCTGCCTCACACCCCTCCACCCTCTGTGCATGTGTGCACATGTGCCATAAACGTTGCACTAAAGCCTCAGAGCCTCTCTGAGTTTTCACCAATGCCTTCACCTATGGTGGTCCTCAGCTCTGTGGGAGGGAGAACAACCCCCTTTGCCAGAGGTTTTGGCTGCTGGGGGGGCACAGGGAGGTCTCACCATGAAATCACCAGGCCCCAAACCACGTTCAGATGGAGGGATTGCTGTAGAAAGGTGGTGTTCTTCTTGCTTGGTGGGTTTAGTTCCTGAGCAGGTGTGAACTTCCCAGGAGAGCAGCGGTGAGGGGAAGGTGTTGGAAGGATGAAGGAGGTGATGCCATGGGTGCTGCTTGTCACCAGGGGTGGCAAAGTGGTGTAGGCTGGTAGATGTGAAGATTTATGGTGGAAGGTACGATGTTCATCTTGAAAGGCTTGCTGTGGGTTTGCTCTCTGAACCCCAAGTCCTCACCTGGCCTGGAAAGTCTCACCTTGCCACATCGCCCCATGGGGTCTCCCAGCTGCTGACAGACACCTGAGCAGTTTTATCAGCCAAGAGTCAAGGAAACAAGTGAACTGAGGAGTGTGTTGGTTTGGTTCCCCTGTGGTGTCAGGTCCTCCCCAGGAGCACAGGGCTCTGCTGCAGCCTTGGCCAGAGAACCATGGGATGCTTTGGGTTGGAAGGGACCTTAAAGACCATTCCATTCAACCCCCTGCCACGGGCAGGGACACCTTCCATTAGACCACATTGTTCCCTGGCCTGGAACACTTCCAGAGAAGTGGCATCCACATTCTCTGGGCAACCTGTGCCAGGGTTTCACCACCCTCACAGTAAATATCCAATCTGAGCCTTCCCTCTTTCAGTTTGAACCCACTCTCCTTATCCTACGTCATTCCCCCTCATCCATGCTTTTCTTCACTGGATTTTGGGCATCTGGAAGGAGCTGAGTGCTCCTATGGCCAACAAATCTCATCAAATCTTCCCACCCTCTTTCTCCTCCTCTTCCCTCCCTGGAGTGTCTCAGCCAGGTCACGAGCGGAGCTGCCACGCAATCGTATGGATGGAAAAATAGCTGCCCTGTATTTATCATAAATTAGCCCAAAAGAGCAGCCCCTTCCTTTCCATTCTGCTCAGCAGCAGTTGTTTAGGCAGCCGTGTTATTTGCATCACGCCTTCTTATTTTTGAAAGTCTTAATTATTTAAAAAAAAAAAAAAAACAAAAAAACCAGACCCACACCAAACCAACAAATCTTTCTTCTTCTTGTTCTTTGGGGTTTTTTGACTCTCGCTTTGTGAGGGTGTCTTGGGGTTTTTTTCCCCCAGTTTAAAAATATCCAGCCCTGCAGCAGGGAGGGAGTGTCGGGGGAGCTCTCCACAATGCCCTCTAATAGGAGATGCGAAGCAGTGAGGAGGTCCATCCCTGCCTCAGTTGAGCAGGGGGAGCTGGAGGAGAGACAGGGCTATTTCCAGAAGTGCCAGGCGAGAGCAGAGCCGCTTTTAGCGCAGCGGTGCTTTGAGCAGCGGCCTCAGACGTCGGCACCATCCCCAGCCTCAGGGGCTGTCCCCGGGCTCCTGCAGCGGAGCAGCCCCAGCGATGCTCTCCTGGCTCAGCGCTCCAGCCCTCAGCCCCTTCATCCTTTCAGTGCCCCTCGCAGGCTCTTCCCAGAGCTCCCATCCTTGACTTTGCTGCTGCCTGAGGATTTTTCCCGGCGTTACAATGCTGATGGGGAGCACCACGCTTGGGGATGGGTAGTGCAGGCACTACCAGAGATGGAAGCTGTGGTGCTGCGTGGCCCCAGAGCACCATGTCCTCCTTGGGCTGCTAAATGATATTCCCTGGTCTGGCTTCTTCTTCTCTGCACCTTTCCCCACAAATTGCCCCAAACCTCGCTGAGCCCTGACCGGCAGTTCCTGGGTATGATGAGCTCAGAGTCCAGCCCTCATGACTTTTATTCGGTATTGACCATGGCAGGAGCTGAGCTGATTGAGGTTTCAGATATATGGGAGGCATCTTGGAGGTTGAGGAGCTGCTCAACCTTTGTTAGATCACAGAAAGGTTTGGCTTGGAGAGAGCGTAAAGTTAATCTCATTTCACCCCCTGCCATGGTCAGGGACACTTTTCACTGGCCCAGGTTGCTCCAAGTTTATCCAACCTGCCCTTGGACACTTCCAGGGATCCAGGGGCAGCCACAGCTCCTCTGCCCAACCTGGGCCAGGGCCTGCCCACCCTCACAGGGAAGGATTTCCTCCCAATATCCCAATTTGAACCCCCCCTCTGCCAGTGTAGGATGCTGTGGAAGAATTGGTGCCTCCCCCTCGTGTCTTTGGCCATGCTGAGGAGAAGGAAGGGCTCTGTGCTGGTGGTGCCACGAGACGGTGTCTGCACCCCCAAGTGCCACGGGGAGCCCCGGGTTGAGCCCACCGGTGGCCAGGGCTCTGCTGGGCACCTTCGCTTTCCTTCCTCCTTTCTTCCCCCTTTATTTATTTTAATTTATTTTAATTTATATCTGGTTTTGCCAAGAGTGATTCTTGGTCAGCTGCAAGAGCCGCCTTTAATTTCCAGTCCCTGTAAAGTATGCTGTTACATTTCCTTGTACATAAGGTATATATAAATATATATACATATCTCTATATGTATGTATATAGATATATACATATATAATGAGCTCTAAATCCTGTACAGTTTCCAACTGAACTCGATGGCCTGCTTTGTTTTCTCTGTGTTAGTTCTGACCGTTGCAGAATGAGCTGACTTTCATTTCCCTTTTTCCTCGTCCCCTTTTCTTTTTATAAATATATACATAAATATATATATATATTTTGTTGTCGTCGTTGCAAAACTCTCGTCACTGGAAAAAAAAAACAACTGCAAACAAAAAGAAAACAAACAGTTGATGCTGGTGAAAAAATAAACCACAAATCACCCCACAAACCCCCGACAAACACCACAAAAATCGCTGAGAAAGGCACGATGGATCTCCCCGCTGTAAATTTGTACAGTAACATTTCTAACGTTTTCTACACTTGAAGAAAGTCTTTATAATTTCAGCTGTCTGACTGGGTGCGAATCTCTGTGACCTGCAGAAATGGATTGCCATTTGTTCCCGTGGTTTCTTGTGCAGTGTTCGGTGAGGTGACAGTGTATGAATTATTTATGCCAATAAAAAAGAAAAAAAAAAAACAAACCAACAACAAAAACCAAACCACCTTTGCAAACCATTGCCCCCCCTGTGCTGCTCCGTGGCTCCGCATGCTCCCCGCCCTCTCCCTCTCACATCCCGGGAATATTTTTCCATGGTGGGGTCTTGGCTGCTCCATCAGACCTCGGGAGCATCTCTGGGGACACCCAGAGCTCTCTCCCGCACTGCCGCCTCACAGCCCGTCCCGTTGGGGATTATAATTCACAGGGAACATTTGGATGGGAGCAGCAGCTGAAAACATGGGGCTTGGGCAAATTAAGGGCCGGCAGGAGATAAATTTCAGCGCGGCTCTGCTCGCCGGAGGGGCCGGGTGGGTGCGTGTCAGGGGGATGCTCCTCCCCAGCTGGACCCCCACGGGGATGGCTGAGCCCGGTGATGAAGCGCTGGAGGCTCTTGGCATCTGCTGCTTTGTTTGTCTGCTTCTCCCATGCTGTTTTACTGGGATGCCACCATAAATCTGCAGAACAGCCCCTTGGAAAGCGGCGGCGTTGGCGTTGGCTTGTGGGGCTGATGGAGATGGAGAAGGAAATCACGGAGGGTTTGGGTTGCTTTCCCCCCTCTCCTTCCCTCCTCGCTATTGCCCGAGCACTTGAAAGGTAAAATAATGATGGCTCCCCATTAATAAACCATGAACACTCAACACTTCTCCTGTTGTGGGCTTTTCATCTTTCAAAGCCTGCAGGAGCTGGTAAGCAATTAAACCAGGCACATCCCGGGCGGGGAGTGGTGACGGAGCCATCCGGAGGGATTTTCCTGGGAAGGATGGAAAGGGACCGCTGTGATGGATCTCCAAGAGGAGGGAGAAACGGGATTTGGGGGCAAAGAGTTGCCACTTGCTGCCCTCTTCATGGCAGGGACTTTGCCACCTCCCTGCCTCCCTGGATTCACCGTGGGGTCACCATCGCTTGCACCTAGGCAATAATCGGGGGGTTGTGTGGAGGGGGTTCCCCTGGCGTAAATCTGGAGGGCTGCCACCAGTCTGGAGCGTAACTGGTTGGCACTGGTGTGTAACTGGGCAGCCAGGGCCCTGGTGGCTCCAGCACTCCAGGGACTGAGCTGCTAATTGCAACGCTGAGCCCCTGCCAAGCCCAGCACGGGGATGCTGAGCTCACTCCTGGCTTGTGGCTAATGAGATGCCAGCACCAGGACGGCAAGAAACATGCACTATATCCCCAAAACAGCCTTAATAGTGGCTTTGGAGGATTGGAGGCGCCTCTGAATACGGATCTGCATATATCTGCATGTGTGTGCACGGGAGGGGCACATGGATACGCACACGTGTCCATCATCTTCGTGCTGGGGAGGAATCAGGAGCCATTAATATTTCACAGGCAAAGAAGAAGTGCAGGGAGGGAAAGGGGAGCTCAGTCCCCAGGACACCAGCTCTCTTGCTGCTCCTGGGTGACCCACTTGGTGCTGGGAACTGGTGCAGTCACGGCACGAGTGGGCACCAACATCCAGCGGGGTTTGCTTTGGGCCAGTAACACCTTTGGGCTCAGTTGTGATGATGAAGACCAGAAGGCACCAGCAAAGGTGGCTCCAGATATGTCCCAAGTGCTACTTGGGTGACCCTGGACACCAAATTTCCCCCCAGATTATTCCTTTTATTGAGCCGAATTTAAAAAAAACAGGATGTCTAAGCACCAAGGTGGGGCACCTGGCTGTCGGACGTGGGCACTGGCCACAAGCCTCTGCTCCTCGCAGGGTCTCTGCAGGGCCGGCTCCCCGAGCCGTGGCTGCTGCTGGCAGCTTGGGGGGTTCCCTCTTCTGCTCTCCTTCAGCAGAAACACGAGTGGGAGGGGACAGAAAGGGCTGTTGAGGAGCCAAACCCCGAGCCTGGAGGGTGAGAAGCAGCGGTGGCCCCGGCCAGCGCTGCCGGCAGTGCCAGCCCAGCGCCGGGGGGTGTTCGGGGAGATGTGGGGACTGACCCAAGGCGGGGACTGACCCAAGGCGGGGCCGGGATGGGGCTGGCGGGGGTCCCGCACCTCTGACCCGGGCTAGGACCATCCTGCCCGTGCCGGTCCTCCCCGGAACGGGGCTCCATCCCGGGGCTGTGGCACAGCCCGACAATGGCATATTGTTCATAGCTGTGATTTATGTTTCCTCCCCAGGCTCTCCTGGGCTTTCTCAGAATGCTCAATGAGCTGCTGGAGCACAGGGCTGGTCCTTTTGGGGGGGCCGGGGTGGGCTGAGCCCCCCACAGGGACTGGGGTGGCCCTGCCGGGGTGAGGGCAAAAGCTCCAGCCCTTCGTTAGGCCTTGATTAACTCATTAAAAGATGTCCCCGGCTGGGACAGCCCGAGCCTGCCCCACCACGGATGTCCTGGAGAGCATCCTGGGGGCTCTGGGGAGCCCCGGGAACCCTGGCCAGGCAGCCGGCCAAGCACGGAATAAATGTCCGCTTGTGCCGTGCGTGGCCACCCACCTTTAACAGGATTGTTGCTCTGAGCCAGAGCAGAGCTGATCCCTCTTTGCAGAAAGACCCGGCTCGCCAGCGGGATTAATGCCAGCCGGGACATAGCAAGGAGCTGCCCGGCGGCCCTTGGGGGTTTCCATCATCTCCTGCCCACCTGCTCGGAAGGGGCTGCCCTGCTCAAAGTCCCCATGTCCCATTGCTCAACAGATTCCCTTTCCTCACCTCTATTTTTACGCAGCTCTCCGGGATGGAAACCCGACCCCCTGTGACTGCAGACACTCCGGCAGCTCCTGCTTTGGCTCCCAATGCAGGACCCTGGGAAAGAGGAGGGAGTGATTCCCGATTCCCAGCTTTTTGCCCCAATCGTCACCCGTGCAGCCTCCTCCAAAGAGCTGAGCCATACCCTGGGCGGCAGCAGGTACCAAAACTGGCTGAAGGCTTTCCCTTGCCCCACAGCTATTGATTTATTCCTTGTATTCTTGGGACAGGGTGGCTTCCTGTGTCCGTGCAGTGAACTCTGGAGTGGGGGGTGGGGATTCAGGGCACCCCCTGGCTGTTGTGGGAGGTCCCCGTGGAGTGGGGATGGGTCTGTGATGCTGAAGGTTCCCTTGGAAAATAACCCCAGCTCAGGGTTTGTGCCTGGCAGACTGGAGGGCTGTGGGATTTGGGCAGCCAGCACTGGGAGAGCCGTGGCCACAGGTGTGTTGTCCCACCTCAGAGGTTGTCTGGCACCTTTCCTGGCACACCAGGGTGCCAGACACCGCCGTGGATCTCTGGAGGGCATGAAGAAAACCCTGTGCCCCCCATCCTAGGGACAACCGTGGGGTAGGGGTACTTCATTGTACCCGCTGGCTTCACATCCCCAATTCCATCTGGTGGAGAGAAACAGCCCAGAATCCTGGCTGGTCCCAGGCACCGTGGATGAGCCTTCAGCCTCTCCTCCCTTCCTCCTCGGCCAACAAATCCTGTGGGGAGAGCCCAGTTGGGCACTGCCCCTCCAGTCTCCTCCAGCTCCATGGCCATGGGCACCATCCTGAGCTGGTTGATGCTGGTGGTCCCCAGGCTCTTGGGACAGCCACCCCCAAGCTCGTGGACACTGAGATCACTGTCCCTGGGTTGGGTTTCAGCTATTTTTGGTCCTGTAAATCCAATGGGATAACGCTCGTGGCTGTGAGTGTGTGGTAAAGCCATCCTTAGGTCCTTCCTCAGCCTTTCTTTTTAAGGCTCTAACTTATATACACTTTTTTCCAGCTGCTTGCTCCGTGCATCCCCTCTTCCAGCATCCTGGGTGGTGACTGCTCCTTGTTTACCCCTTACATGAGGAGTTTGCTGCCTGAATTATCCCACAGCAACCTCCCACGTGGTGAGCAGTCCCTGCTCCCTACCCTGACCCCCCCCAAAACCAGCACACTGGGCTGCTTCCCAGTTTATATTGCATTTCCACTGGGGTATCCAAGCACTGGGAGCAGCAACTAATAGTGGCATTGACCCTGCACTGGTTTTTCAGCCTGCACACTATGAATCCACAGGGAAGTAGTTGGGAGGCTCTGGATTGGGAAGGGAAGGGTTTGGCAGTGGGAATCCCTTGCCCCGTGGCTGGGCAGACACTATCCAGGTTTTCCCTGGATCCTACCCCTGGGCTTGGCTCAGAGCAAACCTGCCTGGAGTGCTGGGAGGAAAATGGATTGCCCCATTATCCCTGCTTTCTCCCACACCTTAAAAACAATGCACCTGGCAGGAGCAGGGCCCCTGGGTGCTGCTCACCCACACCTCCCAGGGAGCACCGTGGGACTGCTTTTCCCAGGGGAACAACACTGTGGCCATCCGTGGAGCCAGCGGTGAGTGACACCGGGCTGAGCTGGGGCTGGTGGGGTGATACCCTGGGCTGGGGGGGTGTGCCAGGGCTGGCACAGGGGCTTGGGGCAATGCTGGATGGGGTGTGCTGGGGTGCCTGTTGTGTTTGAGGGGAGAATTTGGGTGCTGAGGGTGTGGGAAGGTTGTGCTCTGCTCCTAAAGGGGCAGAGGAAAACTGTTGTGGAGGATCAAAACACTGCTCTTGTCTGTGGGAATAAGGTGGGGAAGGCAAAGGGTTTGCCTTCAAATATTTGGGAAGCTGAGAATCAACAGTTGTCCCAGTGGGATGTGCTGCCTGTTCCTGTCCAAAAGCAGTTCCAGGATATCCATGCATCCATGCATCCATCCATCCATGCATCCATCCATGCATCCATCCATGCATCCATCCATGCATCCATGCATCCATGCATCCATGCATCCATGCATCCATGCATCCATCCATCCATCCATCCATCCATCCATCCATCCATCCATCCATCCATCCATCCATCCATCCACACTGCTGGAGATGTTCAACCGCCTTCTCTAAATTGCTGTAGCCAATTATAAAAATGACCTGTCCATCAGTGCACAGCACCTTTTGTGCCTCCCCTCTCCTTGTCTCCATGTAGCTGTGGGAATGGATCCTGGGAAGCCACAATTTGGGGTTTAAAGGCAGAAATGCTGAACCCAGTGACTGTGCTGTGAGGCGGCTGCTCAAAAATCTTTCTAGTGGAGATTTGGTGGTTCAATGGCCCTGGTGCAGAATAGCAGGGACTGATCCTGGCTTTGGAAAAGGGAAATGCTGGATTAAATGGTTCACGGATGGATCAAAGGGGAGTTGTGCAGGCAGTGAGAGACTGGAGGCCACTCAGGGTTCCTGCTCTCAGGAGCAGCATCCGAGTCACCTCAGGATGGGAAGGGCTCGTGTGAAGTGTAGCAGACACCTGCCCTATAGGTGTTGACAGCAATCAGGGCAGGATGTGACTTCAAAAGTTATTTTTATTTTGTTGGGTTCTTGGGGTTGAGCTGAAGTTTCTGGGCAAGACAGCCACGTCTGTGTTGGTGCAATATGTGGGTTAAGCTCATCCCTCCCTGTTGGGGGCTGGAGGGCTCTCACTTTGGGCTTAAAATGTCTGAAATTTAAAGCAGCAAATTGTCTCTGCACGGGTGAGCTGGGGATGTTCAGGGGCTTTGCAGCAGAAGCTGATGCTGAATTGAGGTGCTGAGCAGATGCCGGATGGGGCAATTGGAGGGGACAGGGACAACAGGGTCCCCGAGGATGATTTAATCTCAAAGTGCTTGTTTAATTAACGCAGCAGCCCTTGCATGTATCCTAATTCTCCAGGCACTCATGACTTTGCAGCACACGGGGGCTGAAGTTGCGCCTCTCTGTTCTCCCTCACTTTGTAGCTGAGAAAAATCAATGCAAAACCCTTCAAAATGCCCGGAAAGACCCGTTATCTCCTGATCCAGCCGGGGAGGTGAAGTTCAAACAAAACCCCACTGCTGCATCAAGGACGACAGCTCCTTGCCTGCTCTTCTGGGAGGGGGTTAAGAAACTAAGCCCTTTCCTACAGATATATATAAATCCTTTGGTTTAGGACAAAAAGAGCCGTGCTTGGCCCGGTTGTGCTGTGGAAAGAGCTTTCTCCTTGAGTCTACACCTTGTTCTGCTTCGGGAAAAGCACTTTGCAGAGGGGAAGGCCCTGGTCCCTCTGCACGTGTCCTTGGGAGCAGGGAACAACCTGCTGGAGCCTAGTTCTGCTCTCAGTGAGGGGCTGCTGGGCTTTCTCCTTCTGCTTTTCCCATTCCTGGGATGTTTTGAACTCAAACTCGAAGCTTTCTCTCATCCTCACCCCCCTTCCCAACCCACCAGCTGGTCTAAGAGAGACATAGACCCACTGGATGCCTGAAAATCGGCTGCAACCCGTGCTTGGGCAGGTGCGGAGCAGCTTCCACCAGGAGAGGTTAAAAGTTACTGAATAACCCAGCTCCGTTCGCCTCTGGTCGCTCCAGGCAATGTGTCTGTGCCGGTGCCAGGTGCCCGGTGCCCGGCGGGTATTTCTGGTCACCCAAACCCACAAAGCAACTCTCCCCCCATCCCAACCCTGACGAGCCCAAGGGGGATGTCCCGACGGGGGCGATGGGCAGAGTGAGCCCTGGGAGAGCTGCAGGGCGCTGGGGAGGGGACGAGGCCACTGCTGGCACCCGCTGAGGGTGGATGCCACCGTGGGAAAGCCGGCGGGCACCGCGCAGCCTGCTCGGCTCCGCTCCCGCAGCCCTCCCGCAGCTCCCCCGGCTCCACCGCCAGCAAAGCCCTTTCCTCCCGCTGCCCAGCGCCTCCTCCCCCGGCTCCGCCAGCCCCGGAGTTATGGCCTCGGTGTGTGCCTTTTGTTTGCTCTTTCTTTTGGGACTGAAATGCCCCGGGGCGGGGGGAGCGGGGCCCCGGCCAAGCGGCATCTGCGGCGGGGGCGAGCGGGGCGCGATGCCCGGTGGCATCTCCGCGGCTCTCTCCGGACACAAGTAAGGCCGGGCACGGCGGGGGCACCTGTGGGGTGGCGGGGGTGGGGGCTGGCTCGGAGTTGCCTGCAGAGTGCGGATGCCTTTGGTTCACCACTGAACCGGGAGTTTCGGCTTGCCGGGAGTGGTTTATTGGGGATGAGATGACGCGGGTTTGCTCTCCCCCACCTCCCCGCTGGTGTCTCAGTCCGGGAATCGCAGGGGGATCACTTTTTGTCTCCAGCCCTCTGCGCTGCTCCACATGTTCCTCTGCTTAGACACGGGTTTGGCCTTTGCACGGGGGGCTGGCGACTGGCACTGCCATCAGCATCCCTTTGGCCCGAGCAGGTCGGCGCCTCCCCCTGGCTGGGGTCTGCAGGACGCTTTGATGCACCCGGAAACCTTAAAAATGCCTCCCATGTGCATCTCGCTGCACTTTCGGGTCCTTTAGCTTCTCCTCCATGCCGTGGGCTGGCGGGGCTGTGAACCACAGCACATTTTTGGCACATGGGGCTTGGGGAAGGGGGGAAGAAAAGCATCCAGAAGGGAAGGGAAGGGAAGCAGCTTCTGCGGGGAGGCGTGCGCTCCTTCCTCCCTCCAGCAAGGACCTCATCCTGCAAACTGCGTCGGCATGCAGCTGCTCCGGCTTCCTGGGAAGTCCTATTGATGCCAAAGCTGTCCTGCTGGGGAGGGGGGAATGACTAAAGTTATCCGCGGCAATGTGCTGCTGCAGATGCGGGGTCCTTCCCCCCTCCTTCCCCCTGGTTTTTGGGGAGGGGTTCCGAGCCCGCCATCAAAAGCTGGAGCTGTCGTCCATCTGCTTCTGACAACCTGAGCGCTCGCTGGCAGCTTCTGAATTCAGAGCCTTGAATTCCTCAATAATTAGAGGAGTTTTTTTCTGAAGAAAAAAAAAAATAAAAAACCCATCTGGGCTTTTTCACGATGGGAATGAAAAGCCAAGGTGGGTGTGGGAGGGGGGCAGGTGGATTTTCAGCCTTAGCAACCCAAATCTTGAAATATTACATCAGCACCGAAGAGGTGTAATTAAGTAGGAAACAAATGAGCCCAGCTAATCTGTTTTGCTTGTTTGAGCTTAGCGGAGTGCAGAAAACAAACAGAGGCTGAATGATGAATGAGGCTTCTTTTTATTTTTTTTTTGAAGGGTTTCTCTTTCTCTGAGCCCCGAGGGGGGGTGGGAGGGTTGCGATGTGGGTCAGGAAAGTCGGCCGCTCCCCCCCGCGGCTCGGAGGTCAGCCGGACTCGGGCCGTGTGCCCGGCGCTCGCCGCTTGCCCCTTTGCTGCTCGAAGCGGCTGCTCTGCCAAGCCGGCTCCCTTGGATGCCTTCCCGGAGGGATGCGGGTGGATCTCCACGCCGCTCTTCCCCGTGGTTTTGGGGGTATCAAAGCCGTGGCCCCGCAGGTCGCCGTGCAGGGTGGGACTTTAACGTGGGCTCTGCCACCTCATCCCTCCCTCGCTGCGGCCCCAGGAGCGGCCACGCGTCCTTGGGGCACGGGGGTATCGCTTGGCATCGGTGTTTCTGCAGGGAGCCGATGGTGCTGGTCCACCCTGGGGTGGCAGAAGCGGCCGGGCAGACCCCACATGGGGACCCCCTTCCATCCTTCCCTCCCTCCCGCTGCCCCCCTGCCACCAGCCGTGCCACGAGGGACACGGGGACGTGCCCTGGCTCTGAAGCCGCTGACACTGTGGCTTTCACAGCTCTTTAAACACCCCGAGGAGCTTCAGCAGCTTGACCGTGTCACAGCTTGGCCCCAGATGAGACAGGTGACCGTGTGCCACGGGGAGGAGCAGGAGCTCAGCTGGGTGGGGACAGGGGGGCCGGGGGGCTCTCAGCATGTGGGGTCACCCGCGATGGTGCCACCATCGTGCCCCAGCTGCTGGCATCCCACCCCGAGACCCCCGGCACGGGCTCACGGGGCTGGGGCAGTGGGAAGGAGGGAAGAAAGGCTGGCTGGGGTTTATTTTCTCCAGGCACTCGTGTGCTGTCGGGCTCCGGCAGTGCCACGAGGTGCCAGGAGCAGATGGCAGCCATCGGCCGGGCTTTCTCTCAAATCCCTGTGTCTCCTGGCACCGTGCTGGGCAGCGGCTCCTGGTAACCCCCTCGCTCCCGCACTGCTCTCTGGGGAAAGAACTGGGGTTTTTTGGTCTCTTCGTTGAGTATTTTCATTTAAGTCCCATCCGCCGCCCGCTGAGGAGTTTCTTGTGGCTGTCTCTGGTGTGATGCCTCGTGCTGGGGATTGGAGCGAGCAGGGGGTTTATGTTAAAGGCAGGTGGGTCCCTAACCCTCTGCCCATCAGTCAGTGTCGACAAAGACCCTGTTCCCCCACTCCCCTCCTCCCAAAACTTCCAGAAATTGTTTTAAAACCAGAGGAAACGGGCAACTCGCTTGGCCCCGGAGAGAGCAGGTGACTGTGCGCCATGGGGAGGAGCAGGGGCTCGGCTGGGTGGGGACAGGGGTTCTGGGGGCTGTCAGCATGTGGGGTCACCCCGGGAGGGGGAGCCTGCCCACCACCGGGCTGGTGCTGAGGTCCTCCCTGACCCCGGGAGGGCTGTGACCCCAAAATCACACAGCAGAGGGGACGGTCCCAGCGAGATCTGAAATGTCGCATGGAAAAGGTGGTGCTCCCAGTCAGCATCTCCCAAAGCACCCGGGAGCTTCCTTTTCACCCACTCTCTTGGTCCTGCTGTTTAAAGCCTCCCCCATGGGGTTGTGTGCCCAGCAGCCCGCCCAGTTTGCAGCAGGAGGACCCTGAGCCCCCCGCACCCATCCGGCTCTCCCTCCTCACCCTTCAGCCCTGCCCATCCTCCCCTCTGCCCTCCCTCACCCTCACATCTCCTCAGCGCATCTCCTGCCGCCGGAGGGGCCGGGAAATTGGGTAACAGCCAAAATGAAACAAGTTCTCCCCTTCCCTCCTGGGTGACAATTTCAAGGCAGCAGGAGCTAGGTGGGCAGCAGCCAGCTCTCGGATCCACACCGGCCCCACCGCCCCCCTCCCCTAGGGGAGCACCAGCCCCTGCCTCCCGTCAGAGCCAGCACGGCCACTCGCCGTGTTCTTGTTATTCTAATTGTTTTAAATTCTGCTTTTTCTCGGCGAGGGGAAGGCTGGAGCTATTTATTCTCAGGCGCTGCAGTCGCTGGTTTCAGCAGTGTTGTGTCTCTCTCCGAGTAATAAGAGCATCTCTGGAAGAGAAAATTGAGCAACTCGGTAGCAGGCGGTGTCCTCCTCACCGAGCGAGGCTGTTTATCCTCCTCGTTTGGTTTCAGATGAATAAATTTGCCAGACAACAATGATATTAGCCTCGTCTCAAAGACTTTATCAATTTGCAGTTGTCTCTCCGATGATAGTTTTTTATTGAACTGTCTGAGATGATTTCCAAAGAGAGGACTGCAATTTAAACTATTAAGTAATTTGGGAGAGCAATTAGTGTTAATCTGGAAACTCCCTGTGTTGCTCCCGAATAAATCAACCTCTCCGTGAGAGCAGTGCTGAAAGAGCCTGGGCTGATTTATGGAAAAGGGGGGCTTTTGGCCAGGAAAACAACAAGGAACAAGTTTCTTGCCTGGAAAACTTTAATGCAGTGGGTCAGAGGGTGTCAGGGACTTGTGGGAGCTGCGTTTTCCTCTTGGGGTCTCCCAGCACAATGAGGTGTCCCCCCGTGTAGTCCCATCTCCCAAAGGCTTCTCCAGCAGCCCTCTTTTGGTTCTGGCCTTGGTTCTCCCAGGGGAGATGAGAGGACAGAGGAGATCCTGCTTCCTCCCTTGCTGTGTGATTCTGTGGGACAGGACCTGGCTCAGCACAGGGCACATCTGGCCCTAGAAACACTGTGTGCTCCCGTCAGGTGGAGCTGAGCTGGGGCAGGTGGAGCCTCTTCCTCCTCTCTTGGCTTCTGCTCAAAACCGATGGCCAAAACTGTGTGTGAGGTCTCCAAACCTCTCCAAACTGTCTGAGCATCCTCTGCTCTCTATCTTTCACCCTGCATCCTTCCTCAAGGCAGGGCCAGAGGTGGATGCTCAGGGCCGTGTTTCAGATAACTCCAAGGATGACAACCCCATGTGTTCAACCACTTTCTTGGGGAACATCTTTTGCTCCCCTAAAAATGTCACAGTTTCTGATGTCCCATCTTGTGCCATCACATCCCATCCGCTGGTGACCTCCCCATCTTCTTCCCAGCTTCCACCTAGATGGTTGCAGACGTGTCTCTTGTCTTCTTCCCCTCCTTTTCTTCAGGGAGAAGGATCCCAGCTCCCACAGCCTCACCCTGTGCCTTGTGTGCTCCTGTCCCTTGTTCAGCTTGGTCTCCACTGGACTCTTCCAGTGTGTCCATGTCTGTCTGACCCTGTGGAATCCAGAACTGGACACCATCCAGACCTCTAGGGACCAAACAGAGGGGACTAACACAGCCTAGGGAAGCAGATAGCTTTGGCCAAGCTGAACTGTGATTGTTCTTGTCCATCAATATCTCCAGATCATCTTCTCTAAAGCTGCTATTTGGACCCAGCTTGTCCTGTTCCTGGGGATTACCAGGACTTGGTGTTTGCCTTCAAATTCCCTGAGCTCCTGCTGGGCTGTTTCTTTGGCAGCCCTGACTTCCAGCGTGTCATCAGCTCCTCCCTGCTATCATCTTAGTACGAGCTGAGAGCACAACGTGTCCCCAGTTTCTCTGGTTTATCCACAGCTCGGCCACCAGGACAGGACAAAGAGGGGTGGTTTTAAACTGGAAGAGGATTGATTTCGATTGGATATAAGGGAGAAGTTTTTCACAATGAGGGTGGTGAGGCACAGGTGAAGAGAAGCTGTGGCTGCCCCTGTATCTCTGGAAGTGTCCAAGGCCAGGCTGGACAGGGCTTGGAGCACCCTGGGCAAGTGGAAGGTGTCCCTGCCCATGGGACTGGATGATCTTTAAGGTCCCTTCAAACCCAAACCATTCTATGATTTTATTCCATGATCCTTCAGGAGACTCTGGCAAAGGCCACGTTAAAGTGAAGGCACTGCTCCTCTTGGATCCACAGAGCCAGTGCTCTCTCCCTGGAAGTGATCACGTCCACTGGCCATGATTTACACCTGAGAAATCCCTGCTGGCAGTTCCCAATGTCTTTCACATCCATCCTGGGTGGAAACATCTTCCAGGAGGATTTGCTCCATCTCCTTCTCAGGGAAGCTGAGCAGCCTGTGCTTCCCTAGATTATCCTTGGTGGATGATGGGTGGCATCTGCCTTTTCCCCCCTGCTCAGGAACTCCCCTGCTCCCCACAATCAGAGGCAGAAGCAGCTCAGGTGAGGACAGAAGCAGAAGGGTGAAGGCAACCCCAGCTCTTCTCCCTCTCCTTGCCTCTCTCAAGGTCATGCCAGGGAAGCTGTTTCTCTGGGCAGGGATCGTGACAGCACCTTGTGATCAGCAGCCTGGAGAGCCTCCCCCTCTCCAGACTGTTGCTTCTGTTTGGAATTATTGTTTTTTCCAAGTGGCTGCCGGTTCCCTGTTCGAATCCCTTCCTAATCCACTAAGGGACCTCACATCTCCCTTTCTTCTTTTTTTCTCTTTCTAAAACAATTAGCTTGGCTCAAGCCCCTCTGCAATACGTCAATTAATACAAGCTGCGGCAGTAAATTAAAGGGAAACAGGAACAACTACGCTGGGATTAGGTCACTGAAACTATAAACTTTGGAACAAATCAGATTTCCTTGGGAAGGGAAATGGACAGCGGTGATATGTCAAGTCGTGAGATGAGACAGGCTCAGAGCAACTTTCCAGAGTCTCCTGACTTGGCTGCTGGATGCCAGAACTTCTTCCCCTAGGGGAAGTTTTGCGTTGCCAGACCCTGTTGCTGTTGATAAATCCTTGGATGGCCAAACAAACAAACAAGAAGAGAGAGAAACTGGAAAAGAGGGTTGTGGGGGAAAACTGTGGGGCCGTTTTGGGCAGTAGATGGTGTGTGGTTTTATGAAGACCTGCTGCCACTGAGGTCGAGCCCTGTATCCCCCTCCCTGTGGTGGCTGATGCTCTTGGCTGTTGTCCATGGCCCTGCTGGAAGGTCAGGTTTGTTCATTCCCAGCTCACCTGGTAATATCCCCATGCTGCTGAGTGGTGGCAGCAATGCTGCCCAGGGGTCCCTGCAGAAGGGCCAGAGGAAGGCAGAGCACTCCCTTCTCTGTACCAGCTCAGCCTGCAGGCAAGAGGGGATAAAAACTCCTCCCCAAATCCAGGGGACTGGTACAGCAGCGATTTCTGCACTGAGGGAATGACACCATCCTTGCCCTGGTGCTCTGGCAGCCACTTTTCTGAAAGGGGTCAAATGTCCCCCCTCTCTCCACAGAGGATCCACTTGTGCTCCTGGTGGAAGGCCTGGAGGAAGGGTTTGCACCCTCCTGGGGTGCTCTCCCCAGCAAGAGAATTATAACCCACGTGTTCTCCGTAGCTCCAGGAATGCCTCATCATTTTTGGCCTCCAGCTCAGTCCTTGGCTTCAGTGAGATGCTGCAAACTGAATGACACGCTGAGTGCAGGAGCAAAACTTTCCCTCCTCCTGGCTCTGCATCATCCCTCCCTCCTCTCCTCCCACCAGCTTCACCCCAGGCTTTGTCCCCTGGGCTGGTCATGCCAAACCCATGAGGTCCCCAACGCCTTTGTGGGAACGTCCCTGTGGCCCTGTGAGCACAAAACCTGCTCGCTGCTGCCCTCTGAGCTGACCCCACCGCTCAGCCCCTGCCCACACAGCCTCGTTAGCAGCGCTGGGAAGGCCACCACACCCCTGCACCTCCAGACTAAAGTCTTCCTAACGATGGAAACACCTGCTGGGGGAGCTGGAACAGCGTGGGAGCTGCGGGGACAGGGAGTCAGCCTTCAAAAAAACCACCCAGCGTGGCCTTTTATTTCCTCCAGTGCTAATGATGTTTCTCAGCCACCTCAGCCCCTTCAGAGGATCAACATTGGGAGCCAAAGCTCTGGGCTTGTGTTGTCAGAGAGGAGAGGCAGTTCTGGCTGTGGTGGGCTCCCAGTATCTCCCAGGGCTCCCACCCCTCGTGGTGTCCATGGTCCTCCTGGAGGTCCAGGGGATCTGGACATCTGCAGGGCTGCACCCTGTGGTGGTCAGTGTGGGCTCTGCCATGGGGTGGAAAGAGGACTGGGGCTAAAAATCAGAGAAAAGTGGGGAGTTCTATTCAAATTGTAACAGAAATGATAACAGCACAGAAATTATAGGGGGAGATGCAGTTGCTGCTCCCTGGATGGAATGAGGTTGGCAGGCCCAAATCCTGTTCCACGATGACTCCCCACACACACAGCCTGCAGCCTTAAGCACATTCTGAGTGGGGTGAGAGGGAGGGTCAAGCAGAGTGGGGACACCGTGGCCAAGCTCTGCTGAGATCCTTCCAGAGACGAGGACACCACACAGCAGCTCTCAGCCAAAGGACAGAGGAGAAGGTGTCTTCCTACCGAGCCACCAACTGGGGGGAAATCACTCTCCGTGGATGAAGTTGGTTCATTATGATCTGATGGTACCATTAACACCCCCCTCCATGCTGGGGTTACCTGCCCCCAAGGTGTGAGCACCCCTGGCTGAGCACAGGCTCTGTATTTTACTGACTGTGTCTTCAAGAGTGAAGAGAGAGAATTTTACACCAAAGGTCTGTCTGACTGGTCAGACCTAAACATAAAGAATAGAAGTTAGGAATGGGGAGAGGTTAGGGAAGACTCCCTTGGGCCATTCACTTCAGAGCTGGGCTCGACGATCCTTTTAGGTCCCTTCCAGCTCTGTGAAACCTGTGAAATAGTTTCTGGGATCAGCAGACAGGCTGAACCCATCTCTCCCCTATCATGATGCCTCTTGTGTAAGAACCATACTCTGGGCACACCAAATTATTACCTTGAGCTCACTTTTGGCAGGGATTAGAGCTTGTCTTTATATTGCTTTGGATACGTTTTTACAGTCAGATGCTGTCACTGGCAATTCTTGAGCCTCAGTCTGTCACAATTTTCTATTAGCCTGTGTATTAACAGAGTGTTACTCCATAACCTGACAGTTGAATCCTTCCAGGGCACTGGCAGGCCCTGGCAGCAGGGAATATATTGAAGAAGAGTGTGGAGAGCCAGGAGAGGGTCTCTCTGCAGCTGTTGGTGTGTCCCTGAACGCATTAGTCAAACCACCCTGAGATCCAGCAGCTGCTCCATGGAGAGTCCCCCTAAGGGGACACTGGCAGACTGGTTGGGCACAAGGGTCTTGGCTTCCCTGGGGCACTGACAGACCACCCAGACACAAAGGGGTTGAGGGAATCCCCCCTTTCTGGTGACAGGAAATTGGTGTAGTCAGATGCTCCCTGTAGCAGATGTGTGATGGAGTAAGGATGAGCAGAGGAGTGATGGGATAAGGATGAGTAGAGGTCTGATGGGATAAGGATGAGTAGAGGAGTGATGGGATAAGGATGAGTAGAGGTGTGATGGGATAAGGGTGAGTAGAGATGTGATGGGATGAGTAGAGGAATGATGGGATAAGGATGAGTAGAGGAGTGATGGGATAAGGATGAGTAGAGGTGTGATGGGATAAGGATGAGTAGAGGTGTGATGGGATAAGGATGAGTAGAGGTGTGATGGGATAAGGATGAGCAGAGGAGTGATGGGATAAGGATGAGTAGAGGAATGATGGAGTAAGGTTGAGTAGAAGTGTGATGGAGTGAAGTTGAGCAGCTGTGTGATGGAGTATGGCAGTGATGACACCACTTGGCAACCTTGCTCAAACAAGTTCCCTCCTTCTCTCTTTTGGTTAAACCAAAGCTGTGCTGCCTCTCCCTGCTCTAAGGGAAGGCAAACCAGGCAAATTCTGCTCATGTTTTGAGCTCCTTCTTTCCCTCGTAACACCTTCAAAATGCTGCTGAGACACTTCCCACCATCTTCATCGGTTGTTGGAGGCAGAACATTTTGTAAAGCTTCTGCTGCTGCCTCCCTGCTCTGGGCCAGGCTGTCAGGCCAAACACTCACCCAGCTCCAGGCAATGTTGGAGGAGCTGGATTTGCCATCCTCAGCCTGATGTCTCTGCTGGTGGGGGCAGCATTTGTGTTCTCTCCATGTACAAACCACTGCAGTGATGAAACAGTGGTGAGAAGCAGATGTGATTTCACAGGGGTGGTTTCATATGTGCCACAGCCCATTTATTGCTCTTTCACCACCTCTTCCTGGTACTGAGAGGGCACAGGGATGGGAGAAGTAAAGAGATTTCACCATCAGTGAAGGCAAAACCTGGTCTGGGTTGCTCTGGTGGCCCTGCCTAACTTGGCTTCTTTCTTCATCTTCTCTGAATTATGCTTTCCTCCCCTCTTAATAAGAGAGAGCCGATCCCAAAAATCATGGTACCAGGCAATGTGATGCCAACCAAACACCTTCACGGTCATGTAGACTCCACGACTGGCATCAGGAGGACCTTCCACCAGCTTCCAGGAGAGCTGGGTGCTGATTCAAGTGCAACAGGCAGGGCATGTCATATCTAACACGGCACCAGAACTTGTATTACTCCAATGTCTTCCTTGTGTTTCCAGCATTGATACCCCCAGTCCCCTCATGGGAAGCAACGTGTGCCATTGGGTGGGAATGAAAGGGTTGGGAGAGGCCGAGACAGCCAAGCAAAGTGGGGTTTGTAGCCGGAATAACCTCTGGGATAACCCTTTCAAACCTCTGCTGGCAGTGCCCCCGTTCACACCGGCAGAGCCTCCACCTTTGGCTCAGTCTTTCCCTCTCTGCGTCCCCCTGAATCGAGGGTTTCTGTGGCTGCTTGGGGTTTTCTGGGGTCCTCGAACCTGTTTGGGGAGTGGAGATGCCTGCAGGGAGATCGGGAGGTTCAGACACTGGCTAATCCTGTTAGGAAGCCAGTGGTTATTGCAGGGCTTCCAGTGGGACCTGCTAAATGAACCATAATTCTGTAATGAGATTTCCTTTTCCCAGCCAGAATAAATGTTCTTGGCCACTGGGAATAAGAGGTCGGGGAGGGAGGAAGAAAAAATAAAGAGAGAGCAAGAAAAAGAGGAGGGGGAGCCTGTCTTGGGTTCTGCCTCTCTCTGGGTTGTATGGAAGGTTTGAAGAGCTCTGGTTATTGAAGCTCATCCTGCACCCCATGAGGGCAGCCCAGGGCCATAGGCTGCCCTGCCCTCCCCTGTGGGGGGTTGATAGGACCCTGAGAGCAAGAAAAACACATCTGAGGTTGTGTTATCACTCCAAAACCCAGGGAAGGCGAGAGAGGCTTCTTTACGAAGCAGCAGGATGCTGGAGAGGGAAGGGGAAACAGGCTGTGAGGGAAAAACACTCTGGAAAGGCAACAATTTCTTTGGAGGAGAGTGGAATTGCACCGAGAATCGTTCAAGGTGTGTTTTATTCTGACTTCAAGCTGCAACGGGGAAGAGCCAGCAGCCCCCTGGTGTGTGAGCACAGGTGGTGTGTGGGGCAGCTCAGCACCAGTCCTGGCCCAGTTCAGCAATGGGACACCAGTGGCCCCAGTGCCTTGTCAGGACAGAGGAGAATAATCTGTGCAAACAGCAGGGTTTGGGTGCAATCCCATAGCAGGGACCAGCATTAGCTCATAGAGCACCAGACCCTCAAAGCTCACCTTGTCCCACCCCCCTGCCATGGGCAGGGACACCTTCCACTGTCCCAGGTTGCTCCAAGCCCCGTCCAGCCTGGCCTTGGACACTTCCAGGG
>JAWWMP010000036.1:1795316-1817597 GCA_035047865.1 Dendrocincla tyrannina
CGCCGCTGCGGGCAGCCGGGCTCCGCGGAGCGGGGCACACGCGTGGGGTTTGCCCACGGAAAGCCGCCAGGTCGGGAGTGGCAGCGCCGAGCCGCGGCTCCCACCGGCAACCCACCCCTCGGGCCCTGTTGCCCACCTGGCCCTCGGCCCTCCGCACCCCCGGGGCTCCGCCGCCGTGCCCGGCTCCCCCCGAGTGCCCCGGGCTGAGCCGGCTGCGGGAGCTGCCGCCTTCCCTCCCCCGCAACTCCGGGCGCCAAGTTCGGATGGGGCGAGGGGGCTGCGGGCGCGGCCGGGAGGGCGGATTCCCGCGATGGGGGCACACACGGTGTATCCGGGGGAGAGTTTTGCCCGGGGAGGGCAGGTAGGGGCAGGTGGACGGAGTACGGGGATGGGCGGTGGGAGCGGCGGGCAGCGAGCCCGGGACAGCCGGAGGTTTGCCCGGGGAGCGAAGGGAAAGGGGCCGGAGAGGGCGGGCCGGAGAGGGCAGGGGGCCGGGATCAGCAGGTTTCTGGGAGGACGGTGGGGCTTAACAGGGACAGTTTCTGGGGAGGGCAGGAGGGCAGTTCTCCCGACGGGAGTGGAGGTGGAATGTCAGTCTTCTGGGGGAGGGGCAATTGTCCCTGGGGATGCTGTTTCCCGGGAGAAGGCAGTTCCCGAGGGGCGAGGGCACTGTCCCGGGCGGGTGGCAGTGTCCCGGGTGGCAACAGTGACCCGGGAGGGTGGCAGCAGTGCCCCTGGCGGAGGGGCAGCAGTGTCCCGGGGTGGCAGCAGTGCCCCAGGGCGGGTGGCAGCATGTCCGAGGTGGCAGCAGTGTCCCAGGTGGCAGCAGTGTCCCAGGTGACAGCAGTGTCCCGGGGCGGGTGGCAGTGCCCCGGGTGGCAGCAGTGTCCCAGGCGGAGAGGCAGCAGTGCCCCGGGATGGCTGCAGTGCCCCGGGATGGCTGCAGTGACCCGGGATGGCAGCAGTGCCCCGGGATGGCAGCAGTGCCCCGGGTGGCAGCAGTGCCCCAGGGCGGGTGGCAGTGCCCCGGGTGGCAGCAGTGTCCCGGATGGCAGCAGTGCCCCGGGTGGCAGCAGTGTCCCGGGTGGCAGCAGTGCCCCGGGTGGCAGCACTGTCCCGGGTGGCAGCAGTGTCCCGGGGCGGGTGGCAGTGCCCCGGGTGGCAGCAGTGTCCCTGGTGGCAGCAGTGCCCGCCGCGCCCGGTGTCAGAGCTGTCCCGGGTGCTGAACTCTGCGGGCACCGCCGCCTGCCCGGAACGCCCCGGCGCTCCGAACACTGGCGGGGAGGGTTTGGGGTTGCAGGAGATACCACCAACCCCTGTGCTGGGTTCAGGGGTGAGCCAAGCCGGGTCCTGCCCTTTCTATTTCCCCTGTCCCGCGGGGTCAGAATGTCCCAGGTGTCCCCAAGGGGGTGTCCCCACTCTCTCTGGGGCACTGGCTTGGGAGCGAGACCCCCACCCAGCCCGTGGTGGGGAAGAGACTCCCCGATGCGGCTCCAGCCCTGGAGCAAAGCCCCGGGATGTCCCGTTGATGTCTGGCTCCTGTCCTTTAGGGGGTCAGTCCGGGGTTTGCCCCTTCTCTCTCCCCACCTGCACACCACTGATCTCTGTGGAGGAGCTTGGAATGCAGAAGGGAGTTGTCGTGGCAGGGATCAGAGGAGACGAACCGAACCCTGCGTGCCCTGCCTGATGTCTCTCGGCTTGGTTTACAGTAGACAATAGAAAGGTTTTGGCTTTACTGGCAAAGCAGAGCAAAAAGCCACCTTTGTGAGTGCACATCTGGAGCATCTGGAGCTGGGGGGGGTGTGCATTGCCCCACCCGTTCCCTGCCTCCCCGAGCGCGCTGGCTCCTCAGCCCAGGTGCAGACATTTTCTTCCAACGCTTCCAAGTTATGACTGTCAGGAGGAAATTCTGGCAGGCAACTTGACAATTATCTGCTGAGCCCCCGGGGAGCTGATCCGCCTCTCACTGAAATGGAGGGGAAGTGTCTCTTCCTTCCCGTGGGAGCACGGGCTGTCTGGAGCGCGAGGTGTGGGATGTTGCAGGGGGCAGTTGCGGTGGTCGGGGGCTCCACTCCTTTAAGTGCCAGCTCCTCTTCCTCTTCTACATTCCCAAGTGCCAATAGAGGCAGAATGGCATCTACAGGGATGATCACACAGAAGCTGCAGGGAGGGTTTTGGGGCAGAGGGGCTGGGCAGGGCAACACTCTCCCTGCACATCTTGGCTGGCGCTGCCTTTTCTGTTAAAGCCTTTGGGTGGGAAAACCTTATTTTAAAGAATTTGGGTTTGCATCAGTGATTTCTTCCTCCCTCTCTTTCCTTGTAGCTTGTGCTACCAGGAATATTTCCTTAAAGACACTCCAAACTCCCAGAGTCTCCAATTTTAAAACATGCATATGTTTGCAAACAAACTCCTGGTACGGAGTCTCTTCCCACGCAGCCGTGGGGTTTGAGGGGATGTTCCTCTATTCAGGTACCTGCTCTGGGAGAAGCATGGCACGTCCTCACGAGTGAAGGGGAATGACAAGTCCCTGTGCCCTCTGAATTCTGTTTATTCCCTTTGTCAGTGTGACGACCATGAGTGAGAGGCCATCTTAGGCAGAGGGGTTTGGGCTGAATCCTCACTTGGAATTGACGTTGTGTGTCTGCTCAGGGGGAGGGGTTGGTCCTCCTTCACCCTCAGGGCCATTTTGGCCCTGTCACATTTTTTTCCCCTCGCTTTGCTTGTGTGTTTTGCCTTTTCCATTTCAGTGGTGTATCTGTACAAAGGCTTAGGAAATCTGCCAGATTCCCTAAATCAGTGCCTGAAAACAACTATATATAGTAACCGATAAGTCACATGAGCCCAGCTCGCATAGATTAGCATTTACCTTTCCCGAGTAATGAGAATATTGTTTGATACTTGTTGATACCATCAATTTTTTACTGAAGAAATACAACCCAGATAACAAGGGACCGGTTTTGAGAGGAGGCTCCAACCAGAGCCAAAATGCCTTTGTTCTACTCACGCTGTTCTGATCGTATCTGTGCATTAAATCAAATCTATATATGCAATCTGATCTCTCGTAGCGAGCCAAAAATAAATACATTGTGTCCCAAGGAGGCCTGCAAGCTGTCTGGCTGAAGCTGGATGAAAGCATGTTTGATGCTATGCGCTTGTTCCAAACGAGCTGTGATGGGCTGTGTGTGACAAGGGACCCGCCACACGCCGGGTTCCCCCGCTACGTGCAGCTGTGCTGAGATGACACCAAGGGAGTGCTCAGGACCTGGCTGTGGGCACGAGCCACACGCGCTCTGGGGAGCCCATATGTTGTCAGCATGTTGGCTCTATATGTGGAGCGAGGAAACCTGCAAGTTCTCTGTGTGTGTCTATATACAAAAGCAGAGGTAATTATGCCAAGGCAACGCTTTCCAGAGCTTCTCTTTTCCCTGACAATTCAGAAGTGCTTAATGAGATCTAGCAATGCCCTTCTAGGGCAGGCTTGTCTTAATCCCATTTTCTGGAGTTTCAGGCTTCTGTTATCAGACATGCTGAAAATGTGAGGTTCTTCCTTGCTTTGAAAGGCCAGACAGCTCCGTCTTTTCCGAGCAGGGATTATCCTTCCTCCCCAAAAGCCATCAAAATGGAGTATCAGGGTGATGTGTTGGTCAAAGCCTCCAGAGCTGGCCCTGGGGTGGCAGCCTGCCCAGTGCTGCCTCGCCCCATGATGCCAGGAGTGAGGAGCAGGGGCTCGGGAAGTCCAATTCCTCTCCTCTGACACAGGGAAAAACTGTTCTTGGGGTAAGGGCCGGGGCTGCTTCAGCCAAAGGTGGCATCACCAGCATGGGGCTGACCCATGGGGAAGAGGAAAAGCCCAGGAACCGATGGGCACCAGGGACCATTTCCATTCCTCTCCCTCAAACACTCGTGGCTTTCTTGCCACAGAGCCCCATGCCCAGCCCCACATTCAGGGGTGCTGATGGAGTAAGATGTTGCCTCCAGTGAACAGTCTCCTTTAGCAAAACTAGGAGGCAGAAAATTCCACACCTCTCCACCTTAATCCTGCCCGAATTAGAGCCACAGCCCTCGCAGGACAAGGAATGAGTCCCAGGAGGCCCCCCGAGAAGTTTGCCGCCGCTGTTGGTACTATGGCAACAAGTGCTAAAGCAAAACCCTGAGAAAAGCATGGGCAGAAACTCAGGGGAACAAATTATCCTCGATTTTTGCCTTGTGCAGTCCCTGGGGATGGCGGCACAAAGAGGGTGAGTCCTTTGCTTTGGCTCCGTGTACTGGACTGCTCCGTGGGGAAGAGGGGAATCACACCTTCTGATGCTGAAGAGAGGTGGTGGTGACACTCAGGGGACAGAGCAAGTCCCAGAGCCAGGATTTCTCAGGGCCCTGGCTGAAGGCTCGTGCCTCCAGACCAAGGAACCCAGACTTGTGCCGTGAGGCGCCCGATCTTTTCCTGAGGGTTTTAAATAGGGATATGAGTCACTCTTCAGAAAGTCAGTGGCAATAAGATCTATTGCAATTCAGTGTCCTAAATGGCTTGTTAGGCTAGGAAAATTTAATGCCACGCTAGAGGGAATTTTGGGGTGTCAGCAGCAAGGGAGAGGATGAGAACATGAGTTGCTGAAATGAACCAGGAGTTTATTCCTGGACCAAGTGAGCCGAGAGCTCTGTCGCTGACTTTATTGATGCTGGCTTGGCAGCTCTGGAGCTATTACAGCTCCAGCCAACCTGCTGCGATTTTTAAATTCTATTTTTCCCTTTTTTTTTCCTAAATAGAGCCCAAATTCCCCTCTCGTGCTGTGATTGGATTGCGAGACCATCCATCAAGTGGCATTTTCTCATTTATTTCCTACCTACCTATTTTGTCTTTTAGGACAAAGTGGCTGTGTGTTAACACGGGGCCAATTTGTCAAACCGGAGTCACTGGTGTAATTCCAAACCTCTGGGCGAATGGATGGGGGTGGAATCTGTGTTTTACAGATGGACTGAGCCTTAATAAGAACATCAGTTGTAGATGGGGTTAGCAGCACAATTGACGGTTTTATCTAAATTCTGCCCGAGCCTCACACCACGGGCACCGAGAAAATATTGCACGGAACAGCAAAAGAGAAATGGCAGGCGTGGTGCTGAAATGTGCTCAGCCTTGAACTCCAAATTACAACGGAAACCCTGGTTCTGTCAGCTAAAAAAAAAAAAAAAAAAAGGGAAAAAAAGGAATTTTGTCAACACAGTTGTCTTGGCAACATTAAAATGCATTGCTGCGGTCTGCTCGGAGAGGGGTGGCTCGTGTCAGATGGGGTGAAGGGGAGGGGGCGAGGGGTTTCATGGCATTGAGATAAAGTTTTGGTGGGGTTCTGCTCCCTCTAATTCTCCCTGATTAGGAGGGTGCAGGATGCTGGTCTAAGTGGGGTGGGATAGGACAGAGTGTTTAAGTTGGAAGGGATCTGCAATGCTCAGTTCAAGTGCCTGGAGGATGTGCCAGTGGCTGCTGGTGCCGCCAGGGCCAGGCTTTCCTTGGCTGTTTCAGGCCCTGGGGAGGGGATGAAGGCAAAAGCAAGTGCCAGGAATTGGATAAATGTGCAGGTCATGGGGCTTTGGGGCACTTTATCCCAATAATATGGTCATGAGCAAACGCACAGTGGTTTGCTTTCCAGAAAACAACCCCCTGATTAGAGGCAAATGAACCCTCTTGGGGACTGGGCAGAGATTTACTGGCATTTTTTTACTTAACTGCTCTTTTACCAGGAATAGGCGTGTTTCCAGTGCAGACAGCCCTGCTGACACGGGGCAGGTGAGGGGGTCGCCAGAGCTGAGTCCTTGGCCCTTCATCCCTTTGGCATCACCATTCCCAATCCCGCCGGTATCCAGGGCTCAGGGAGGGGCCCAGCAGCTCTGCACCATCGCTGGGCACGGCCGTAAGGGTGTTGTCCAGAAGGCAAAGTGTCTCTTATTTCACTCACTCCTGTGTGTAAATCAGGTTTACTGGGGGCAAAGAAAACGTCGTGGCCCCGGTGAAATAGTGGCTTCCCAGCCAGGTGTGCTGGGGATGGGAAGGGACAAGCGGAGGGATTGTTTGGCTGTGAAGGGAAAGGGTCTCACTCCTTCTTGGGCAGATTTTGGCAAGATTGGTGGGGAGTGGGTAATTAAGGATGGCCGGAGGAACATGGTCTATACACTGCCAGGATTAAAAGGCCACGTACACGGACACACCACCCCACTGGTTGGAGCCACCCAGGAATTGAGCGGGGAGCTGCTGGCACAAGCCAGCTGCCTGCCAGTGAATCACTGTAACGCTCCCTTTTCAGAGGCACAGACACGCAGGTTTACAGTAACTGTGCATATGTTGCATCCCAGTGCTCCTCATCAGATCCACTGATGCTCCACGGGTCGTAAAAATTAAGCGGGCGTAAATCCATCGGCACCGGGGCTCTTCCTCGAGCGCCATAAATCCCACGAAAACTAATTAAGTAGGACAATGGTGTCCATTTGAAGCTGGCACACAGACCTGCGAGCCATTATCGTGGTGAAGACAAGGCTCAAAATGGATTTGTGAGGCCAAGGGCAGCCCAAGTGCCGATGCCGCAGGGCTGGAGTTGGGCACGTCCCAGCTCTCCGCAGCCCACGGCTCCTGGCTGGGAGAGTCAAGAGATTGTGTTAAGCTCCTAAGATTGAGTTCTCCTCCGCTTTGTTTCTGAAATCAAATCATCCAATTAACATATGTGCTGGAGTTTGGTGCTTGAAATGTTATCTGGCAACTCGAGAAGCTTTTTGCTCTTGCTTCTGTTTTTTTTGTAGGAGTTGTTTGTTGAGCGAGCGCTCTCGTCGCTGTCGAACGGGAGCCTGTTTGCTGCTCTTCTCTGCCCCAAAGCCTCCAAAGGAGTGAGGTTACCAGGGACTGGAGTCGAGATCAGAATTAATGCTTGTCTGTGGTGCCACAAGTTTGTACCTCTGCAGGGTTTGCTGCTCTTCTGTAGTTTGAGTTGGGTTCATGTGTTGGAAAGGGAAGGGAAACTGAGACAGGGAGTGGGATGGCACCGTCTGTGGATGTTTATTCAAGCAGAGTGGCTCGACATGGAGCTGAGCTCAGCTTTGCCCATGGCATTGGCCACCTCCTGGCTCTTTTTAAGGTGTAAAATAAGTGTTTCCACCCCGGTGAAACCCTGCCCTGGCTGGTTTGAAGGAGTTCGACATGACACCTCCAGTAGCTTTCAATGTGCAACCTGACAAATGCACTGCAGCTCTTGGGCTCATAAATCAGGCTCCTCACAGTGCTGGGGGGGAGAACTGAGCTCCCAGACTCAGGCACAGCTGCCAACAGCTGCTGTCTCCTCGTCACTTCACATGGGGTTGAATCATTGAGGTTCCATCTGAAACGTGTCCCCTCTGGCAGCAGACCTGCAGGTGTCCTGGGACATCCCAGGAGCTGGGCATGGGGTGGCCCTGACCCTCACTGGGTGTCTGGGGGAGTCCTTTGAGTCCTCCTGGCTGCCCTGAACTGCTCCCTCTCCCTCCTGTCTCCAGTCTGAGTCTGTGCCAGACTTTATAGCTGAGAAACCATCAGACTCAACGATCTTAAGATTATTATCCAAACTAAATGATGCCCTAATTTTATGAAAATTCTTGTCCAGCTCTTCCCAGAAGGAGCAGAAGGATCAGGAGCTTAGAGACAGGTTGCCCTCACTCTCCTTGCCTGCCTCTCTGCTTTCTACCTTTTTTCTGACCTTCCTAATTCTGAGGAGCTGCAGAGAAAAAGGAAAGGAAGGGCTTGAGGAAGGGGGAAAAAAATCATGAACAGGCACATAATGTCATTCCCTGTTTCCCAGCCAGTCCCCAGCAGGATCCCACAGCTGAGCTGGGGGGAGATACAGTCACGGGTGGGAGCATGCGAGGTCCAGGAGCGAGTCACCCTCTGCCTGTAGGGGACATGCTGGTGCTCCCCCAGTCTGGGGGAAAGCCCTGGCTGGGGGTTTAAGGGATCACCTGCAATCCCACCTTTTTTTGCCTTGTCCCCCTTGTAAGGAATGCCGAGGTGTTGATGGGTTTCGAGGATGTGCACCCAGAAATGATGCTGTTGCCTGGGATCTTGCAGGCCGGAGCTGAATATGCCTAACAATTTGTAAGCTTTTTGGTGGTAATAACTGGAAATTAGCCTGGTGGGAGAAGAGTGAGGGAATAAACACCTCGGGCTTTCTCAGCTCTTTCCAGCGAGCTCGGCGTCGCTGCGCTCCCCTGCAAGCACCACGGGAAGGTCGAGCTGGGCTGAAGGGCATTGTCTCCTCCAGCTGTTGAACATCTGCATGTGTGAGCTGCTGGGGATGCCCAGCAGTGACAGGGACTTGTGCCAGGCAGTCCCTGAGATGGCCTTGGCCCCGCTGAGATGGGCAAAACACAAACACAGGCTTCACGGCCGGTGAGGAGTTCACGAGCTCTGCGCTGCTGGTGACTAATCCCGAGCAAATAACAGGGTTGTCCCCTTGAAGGGAGCTGGCAATCCCACACTCCCGTGGCACTTGTGCTGCTTTCAGTGCCACGTGTGCCCTACAGCATCAGCCAAGGCATCAGAAATGGGTCCTGCATGACTCGGTGCCGTGCCCGGACATCAGGGTGACCGTCACGTTTCTTGTTGGGGGGGCCAGCGGAGGGGCTGGGGATGCAGGGACCATGCTGGTGGGCTGCCAGGAAAAGACAGGTCCTGGCAGGGCGAAGGAAGCTGGTGCTGTGGTTCAGCACTGGCACCAAAATATCTGGGAGAAAGAGGGAAGAGCTGGCTGCAGTCCTGCTCTGCCTGGCACTGCCGGTGAAAGTGGGCTCTGGCTGGGGAAAGGGTGGATGGGCCGGGAAGGAAGAAAAGGGGTAGAACCTTCTCGGTAGGAGCAGTTCTCTGCTTTCCCTCATCCTCCCCAAAACTGGGCCCTTCCCTCCCCTGATGGCTGAGGATCTGGAGTGGATACCCTGCTCTGCTGCCCTGAGCCCTGCGAGGTGACACAGCCCGTCACGGCCCATGGAGGTCCTGCTTCAGTGGCCTCTGGCCCGGGTCACTTGCAGGAAGTCACCCAGCAATTAGGGCTTATGTCACCGGGGTTAATTAGCCCTTGAGGATGCAGCTCCCCATTGACCTGCTCAGTGGCATTTAACCCTTTACATGATGCTGCTGCTTTGCAGGGCTGAGTCTCAGCAGGAGAAGAGCCACAGGGGTTAAATCCATCATTTGGGTTATTGGTCTTTAATTGTTTTATTCTTAACTCGCTTGCCAAAATCACACTCTGGGGTCAGCAGCCTTCACCACACGAGGATTAAACTGCCTGAGTTAATGCCAGGACAGGTGTCACTGGCTGCTCCTCAGGTCCCTGTTTTTCCCATCTGGGTCCTGCCAGAAAGGTCTGAAGTTGCAAACACTGCCCTGAATATGGGGAGGCAGGAGGGTGTTTTCCTTGGCATGTCAGGATCTCCAGCCTGCAGATCAAGTGCCCTCTGTTCTCTCCCCACTACTCAAGATTTGAAAGTGAAAAGGAGGCGCCTGCCTTTCAGTTTGCTGCGAAATGTCGGGGCACAGTCCTGGAGAGAAACGTTCTCCAGAGCATCTGAGAAATGGGAGGGGAAGGCAGAGAGGGTTTGGGAGCAGAAGTTCCCGAATGCAAGCGTGGGCATGTAAGAACAAGGGTCCTATCAGGAGTCAATGAGACGTGGCTCCCCGAGCCGTCTGAGGGCTGTAGACAATCATGCCCAGCTGCATGAGGCTCCCCGGAGAGCCGGGAAAACTCAGTGCGTGTTCTCCTGGAGATGGTTTGCCATCAGCTAGAGCAGTGTGTGTGGGAACAGTTCAGAGCCGGATGGCAGGGCTGGGCACGGGGGAGTGCGAGCGTTGCCTCCTCATCCCCGTGCCAGCCTTGAAATCTGCGGAGAGGAGGAGCCGAGGCGATGATCCCTGTAGCCAGGCTTAAAAGCAGTTGCCTTTGCAAGTTCAGAACTAAGGGGAAGGGGGCTGAGTGTCCTCTACTCCTGCCTCGCTCTTCTCCTGGCCGCGACTCCTCCGAGCATCGAAACCCCAGCGAAGTGACAGCTCCTGCGGAACGGGTTCCCTCCTGGGCAGGGACGCACGTCCCCCGTCTGGTCCTCGACCATCAGGTTGTTGGACGCTCTGGAAAACACAAGGAGACAGGATCCTCCGCCGGCAGAAACCTCCGCCGAGCCCCGTGGGGATCTATCTACCCCTTCCACCCCTTCCCCAGCCGGGCGTTCTCTCTCCAACCCCGGGCAGAACGGGGGGCACCCGAGCCGGGCTGCCCCTCAGCCCCTTCCCAGGGCTCCCCCCGCGCCCCCGCCGAGCAGATGGTGCCGGATTCCACGGGGAGGGGATGGAGGAAACAAAGCCCGGAGCGCTGGGAGGCTGCAGCCTGTCTCCCAAACGCAGCCCCGGGGGTGACATCTGCGGGGACGGGCTGATGCGTGGGGGTGCCTGTGGCGTGCCGAGCCCCGTGCTGAGCAGGCACTTGCGCCTGCCCTGGCTCACTTTTCTTTCTCCTTTGTTGTTGTTTCTCCCCTCCTTTCCAGATAAAGAAGCTCGTGGACCGCTGGCAGGGATGTCGCTGAAGCGAGCGGGCTGCCTCCCCCTGTCTGCCCAGCGCAGGACCAGAGGCTGACTGGAAGCTGGCATGCTGCCCCCTCCAGCCCCTGCTTGGCCACGCGATGCCCAGCCCTGCCTGCCTTGCCTGTCTTGTCCCTAGCCTTGCTTCCCACCCGTGATACCCCCTGCCTTCCCCGGGGACACCGACTATGCCACAGAAAGCCACCCTGCAGCCGAAGCCCCGAGGAGTTTTCCAGTGAGGCCAGTTCCTTAAAAGCCAGAGTTGTCCCTTCCCCGCCCCGGCGAGGCCAGACATCTCCACCAGTGAATTTCCCTGCGCTCAGTGGGTGTTGAGGTCCTGGTCTGCAGGCTCGAGGAGGGGCTGCCATGGAAGAGAATGTGTTCAGCGTGCAGCAGATACAGCCCAACGTCATCTCGGTGAGGCTCTTCAAGCGCAAGGTGGGCGGCCTCGGCTTCCTGGTGAAGGAGCGCGTCAGCAAACCACCCGTCATCATCTCCGACCTGATCCGGGGAGGGGCTGCCGAGCAGAGTGGCCTCATCCAGGCTGGGGACATCATTTTAGCCGTCAATGGCAGGCCCCTGGTGGACATGAGCTATGAGGCCGCGCTGGAGATCCTGAGAAGCATCGCCTCCGAGACCTACGTGGTCCTCATCCTGCGGGGCCCCGAGGGCTTCACCACTCACCTGGAGACCACTTTTGCGGGCGACGGGACGCCGAAAACCATCCGTGTCACCAGACCCCTCTGCCCGGCCCCGAAGGCGGTTGACTTGTCCAACCCAAGCGTGCCCAGCAAAGAGCAGCCACTGCCATCAGCCGACCGCGCCATGGGCTCCCTGTGGAGCAGAGAGGTCGTGAGGGAGGGGGAACCGATGGTCCACGTTAACGGTGTTGTCACCAGCAGCAAAGGGCAGGACGCTGGCAAGGGCAAGGAGGGCGCTTGTGGTCACCCTTGTCTCAACGGCGGCGTGGAAGACAATGAACTGCTCAAAGAAATCGAGCCCGTCCTGCACCTCCTGAAGAGCGGCAGTAAGGACAGCGATGGAGATGCACCCTCCAAGGTAGAGACAAGGGATATAGAAGTCCAGGTGGACTGGTAGGTCCCTACATACATTTTTTACATTTGGTGAAATGTGCTGGTTTTGGCTATGCAAGGTGGCCGGTTTAGGTGCCGGTGAGAACCTCTCCAGAGCTGGCTGCTGACTGGCACAGCAGGATGGAGATGGAGAGGAAGAGCTGCACAAAAAGGGGGAAGTGGTTGATGAGGGGAAGGTAAAAGTAATGAAAAACTGGGAGAAGGTTGTGGAAGAAAGGGAGAAAGATAATGTCTCATGGAAAGCTGAGCTGTGGAGTGGTGGATCAGGGGCTGGGCTGGGCTATGTTTCTGGTTTATGTCCTTAATCTTATTTGGTTTAAGTTAAACAAAATCCCCTGCCTCAGTTTCCCCACCTGCCAGATAAGATTCAGGTGTTGTCTGTCCTTGTGGTCCTGCTTTGGAGCCCTCCAGGGGAAATCTGCTGCTGATTAACGGTGAAGGTCAGACAGGCAGGGTACGGTGCTTCCCAGGAGAAATGAGTTTCAAAACCTGTTGTGCTTTGGGAGAGGGGAGAACAGCCCCAGTCCAGCTCCATCTGAAGCCGAGGGGACCTCTGTGCAAGGGCAGGGGACTTGCCCTGCTGCTCCCATCTTCTGGAAAGCAGGGAAATGTTTTGCATGGAGAGCTCAGGAACGGTCAGCCCTTGTTGAAATGCGAGAGTGGAGCTGCCTGTTCATCCCCCCACTCTTTGTAGAGCAGGGTAATGATTTCAGTACATGTGTGCAGGGGTAACAAGGGTGGGGACAGGGGCAATGCTTGTCCCATGGCTTGTTGAGGCCAGTGAGTTCCCATCCTGTGGGTGGAACAGCTTCATTTCTGATCCGTGTGTGGTGTTGCCCTCCTGATCTTCCTCAGCACTTCCCTGAGATGCTGCACATCGTTCCAGAGCTCTCCCCGTGGCCCTTCCTGCTTTCCAAAGCTGTTGTTAGGAGCTATTTTTTTGGTAGCAGCTCTCTTGCCTCCCGGTCATTTATTAGCAGCGATAGGTTGCCTTTTGCTGTTGCCATTCCCCAAGTCCCCAAACACATTTTAGTGGTGTCAAGCGCTGCAGCAGGTTGTGGCTGCCCTCGGTTATTGACTGGCTGTAAGAGCCTGGACGGTTTGCTGGAGCTGGAGGTCTCAGTTCAGCCACAGAGGGATTTGTAATTTCAAGTTCTCTTGCTGCACACGCTTCCTCAGAAAGGGGAAGAAAAAAATTGGATTAATTTTTTTTTTGTCAGAAACAAGAGGGGAAAGGCACAGCAGGAGCCCTGCAGTGGGCTCCCAGCCAAGGCTGAGCTCCCAGTCGCTCCCATCCCAAACCAACACCCACTCCCTGTGTTTACCATCTCCCTTTTTGGATTTTCAGTTGTTTTCTTGCCGTTTCTGCTCTCCCAGATTATGCATGTTTGCTGTGGAGGACACGGTAACTCAAAGCCTGTTTGGGTGGTCACACTGAGTCAGAGGGAAAGAAAACCTGCTGAGTTCGGTGCCGGTGGCTGAGGCTGGGCAAGAGCAGTGGGACACACTCAGGGACACCCTCCCTGCCATCCCCTCCCCACCACGTGGACCCCCAGGTCTTGTACATTTGGGAATTGTTGGTTTGGGTCCCTGCTGTGCAATAGGAGGCAATTTAATCGCCACACCCCCATCTCCCACCCCCCGAGCCCAGCACTGTCTTTAAAGGCTGAGCTGCCTGCCTGGATTGTGCGTCCTTTAATCCAGTACCAACCCATCCTGGGGAAATCTGGTTTAAGCAACCGAAGAATTTGGGATATTGAGAGGGTCGTGCTTGTCTACAAAATGTGCAGGGGTGCTTAAAAACCCCCTGTGGTTTAGCAAAGGCTGCTGTGGAGGAATTGGGGGTCTCAGCCCAGCAAAGCCCCTGGGGGACACAGTTCTGAGCACTGATACAAGGTACAGCCCCACCCTTCACACCATGTCCCCTGTTGTCCCTTTCCATCCCACAAGCTGCAGGATCTCTGAGGAAATTCTGCTCCAGCCGCGGGAGAGGGATGAAAAATGTGTTTTTCCTTTGAGGAGTCTCTTCTATCCAGAGATTAAACAGAAATGCTTGGAATTCACGTGAATTGAAGGACCTCGAACCAGGGAGAGGGTACTTCACCAAAACCTCACTATTTTCTTTTTTTTTTTCAATATCCTTAAAAATAAATCATGTAATCTATGTAGTCTGGGGCAGAAAATCCACTTTTCAGTCAAAATCTCCTGTCTGATGAAAAGCTGTGGGCTCGTTCTTGCCATAGAGAGTGAGGGCTCGAGCAGAGATGTGGGAAAGGAGATACACTGCAGGAAGAACTTGTTGAGAGCTGCTCTGCTCTCAGCAAGGGCAAAGGGTGTTTCTCCTGTGATGGGCTGGGGGTGATTCATGTCCTCAGCTTGGGCTCAGGCAGAGCTGGGTCATTGTGAAGGTCTGCCACAGTCCAAGTTTTCCTGGTCTGTAGGAGAAGTGCAGTCAGGTCAGGGAGCGATGGGGAGTGGATAAGTGGGGAAGCTGTTGGTCAGTGCCAAAGAAATGCCAAAAACCCCAGCAAGCCTTGTCAGATTGATGGAACTCTCATGCTGTAGGCTGTGACTTCTCCAGGCTGGGGGAAGAAGCAAAGCTGGCCTTAGCCTGAGCAGGAATGGAGCTGACCCGGACACCAGGAGGGCGCAAAACCTCACTCACGGTTGACACCTACAGCCTGGACCACTTGACCATCAATCCAGCTGGAGATGGTGGATTGGGATGAGTCCACTTTTGTCTCCTCTTCGCCTGGTGCTGACCTTCCCAGCCTGCAGCACTTTGTCAAAGCTGATCCAGCTCACGGAGCCGTGACAGCTTTCCAAGGGCAGGAGGGAATGGGACGAGGCTGAGGTTATTCACGAGGAGCCAAAAACTTCTCGTTCAAGGTGGGCTTTGCCAAAAGTGATTCCAACAACACCTGGTACTTTGGGCTTCCTGCTCCTGTCTCTAGTGTTACTTCCAAGGAAAACTGGAAACCGTGAAGTCCAGTACCTGAAGGGAGCCTTCGAAGATGGAGAGGGATTTTTCACATGTAGTGACAGGAGAAGAGGGAACGGATTCAAAGTGACAGAGGGCAGGGCTGGATTAGGTATTAGGAGAAAATCCTTCCCTGGGAGGGTGGGCAGGCCCTGGAACAGGGTGCCCAGAGAAGCTGTGGCTGCCCCTGGATCCCTGGAAGTGTCCAAGGCCAGGTTGCATAAACTTGGAGCAACCTGGGCTAGTGAAAGATGTTCCTGCCCATGGCAGGGCATGGAATAAGATGGGTTCTAAGGTCCTTCCAACTCAGGGCATTCTATGATTGATTGATTCTAAGTTTGCTTTGGGGGAACAGTCAGTTCATCTCCATCCCCTGTGCCCATGGTCTGTTATCCCTGGACTGCCCTGGCTTTTCCTCCCTGCTGATTTCCAGCAGGGCACGTGTGCCCACAGTGCGTGTCTGTGGCATGGGCTGTGGCCACGGCTGCTGCGTGGCTCAAGCCATCTGCCCTGAAGTCACTCACAAAACAGAGCCTGGAAGTGGGGAGCAAGGTATGATGAGAGCTGGCATTTCTGCCATGAGGCTCACCGTGGGCTAGAGAGCAAAAATAGAGTTTGATTCACTCCCTGCCTGCTAACCTGGGTCTGTTTTTCCCTCAGAGCTCTAAGGGAGATTGTCATGTCCCATCTTCCCTCCTTCTTCCCCCCCTCTCCACCGAGTTGCCAGTATTTATTTTTCTCCTCAGGTCTATTCCATAACATGAACAGCATGATGGAAACATGGCAGTTTCGGTCCAAAAGGCAGCATCAGCAGCCCCGAGAGGGAGAAGTGTGCTGAGAGCAGGCATTCAGTTTATGAAGGGTTTCAAGGTTTCAAGCTCCATCCTGCCTTGGAACAAACCCCATAATTTTGCAGTTCTCGAAGGGAAAATTCTCTTCCTCCCACCTCCTTCACCACCGCCAAAATCTCTTTGTGCCGCTCAAAACATTTCATTTGCATTTCTGATGCCTGCATTATTCTGCACTTGGACACGAAACTTTAAAACCTCTGAAAGGAAAAGGTTCCCTGAAACTCTCCTGTTTGTGCCATTCTGCAAATGGATGCAGGGAGCTCTGGAAGGGAATAACCCTCCCCTTCTCCCTCGGCTGATTCTTCTTCCTTGTCACTCCGGCTCCATCAGTCTGATCCACAGAGGCATTTTGTGCCTGCAAAGAGCACATTCCACCCAAATAAACCCCCCTGCAGCTGTCTTGGACCAGACCTCAAACCACCCTTCCTCCCTTCACCCTCTGTGCTGCTTCTTGCATCCCGTGGCATGGGATGGGGCTTCTCCCTGTGTGTGGTCCCAGCAGACAAATCCACGCCCCACGTGTGACCCTGTGCTCCCCCAGCAGACCTGAACTGTGTTTGGCCTCCAGAGAAGCTGCCGAGGCTCGAATCCTCCAGCTGTTCTTCGGCATGGCTGGGAAGGGACACGAGTGGTGACTGCAGCTTGATGCTGGTTGAATTTTGAACAATGCTGATGGGACTTTGGGATGGCTTGGATCTGTTCCCAGGTCTTTATCTGTCGGTGCCTGCCCAACGACATTTAACAGCCTCATATTTCATGGGTGTCCCTGAAGCCACAGCTTGCTCGGCTCATTAGTCTCTGATCCCAGCACTGGGCACAGCCCTGCCATGCTCTGACCTTCTGAGAGCACAGGACCTTCTCCAGGCCATGCCACGGGCTGGCTGGGAGGCTTTTATCCTCCTTTGGTGCTGTTCCACACCCCCTTTCTCATTTAGGAAGCGGTTTCTTGCTTTGATCACTCTGCAGCTGCCCACTCCGGCCACACTGTCCCTGCTGCATCCCTGGGGAGTGCATCCCACCTTCTGCTTCCAGATTCCCTCTTCCTGAGCTCTGCTCCATCCTCTGCACTCTGCAAATCCCTTCTCCCTCTCCCTCTGCTGTTACACAGGCCTTGCTTTCACCCTCCAGCTGAGGAGTCTGCAGCCAGCACGTTTTCCAGTGTTGCAGAGCATGAGCTGCCCCAGGAAATATTCACTTCTGGGGATGCCATGCCCTCTGGAGTGTGGTTTCCCATGGGGCAAGGGGAAGGTGAGGCAAAGCCATTTACCCCAGCACTGGAAGGAAGAGCACTGCAAGTGGAGGATTTATACCCAGGGATAAATCAGGAGAGGGGAAGGAGGGAAGAAGAAGGGATTTCTTCCAGAAGCTCAGCAGTCCCACACAGAGTTCGAGGGTGGGGTGTTCAGCCCTCAGGAGGAGGGCCTGGAAGGGAGGAGTTTATCCACTGTGGTCACAGCACAGAGTGATGCTGTCCATGCCATGGGACGGGTGGGCACCACCCTCCTCATCAGCTCATCCATGCCATCATGGCATGGCAGCAGCCAGTGGTATCTCTCCTCTCTGCCTGGGAAGTCAGAGAGATCCTTCTGCCACGGAAATTCAAAGGAGAGAAGTGACAAACTTTCCTTTTATTCCTCTATTTTTTTCATTTTATTTTAGATTTCTCTTTGGAAAGGCGTTGGTGAAATTTAAGAAAGGGCTGTCTCAGCAACTTCCCTTCTGCTTCATCACTCTGAGCACTGCAACATCATCAAATTAGTCAAAAGAAAACAGTGGTGCCTCTCATTTCTCCAAACAGCCAGATGCTCCTTCTGAGGGGAGGCAGCATCCGAGGCTCTTGCACCACGGGGGGAGGGCAGGATTCCTCTTTCCTTTTTTAAGTATTAAATTTTGCTTTCAGAACAGAAAACAACCTCAAAAATGGTCCCTTGCCGAAAACCTAGTCCAGATCCAAGAGATCTGGCTAACAGTATTTAATGGCTCTGGCAGCAGGACTGGCCAGAGAGGGATCTCTGGATCCTGGCTCTGGTCTTTGGGATGTTTCAGCCAATCCATGGCCTGCAAGGACACACCTTCAGCATTGCTTCCAGCTCCTCAGAGACATTAAGGGGCTCATTTAAAAAATCTTATGGGATGGTTTGGGTTGGAAGGGACCTTAAAGCCCATCTCATTCCACCCCCTGCCAGGGGCAGGGTCACCTTCCACTAGCTCAGGGTGCTCCAAGCCCTGTCCAACCTGGCCAGGATTTCTCCAAAGGCTGCCAGGAGCCAAGGACCAGCTCCACTGGGAATGTCCAGCCTGGCTGCCTCAAAACACCCCTGGAGGGAACTGCTCCCTCCCCATTGCCCACCAGAATAGCCCTTTGGGTTCTCCTGTTGATCGAGTGCTTTTGGAAACATTACCCAGAGGCCGAGCTCGGGCATGGTGTGTCTGCCACTCTCCCTGAATTGTGAGTGGCATCCTGGCACGGATGGGGCAGGTCACCCTGTGCCTCTGCTGGGGGCTGGAGAAGCCACTTCAAGGGAGGAAAACAACTTCCCCCAAACACCCTGTTCCTGTCCGAGCTCACAAACAAGGCAATTACAAGCAAGGGGCAGGAAATATTTGTAAAATGAAACCATTGATTGGTTTTATTCCCCCCCCCCCCCCGTCTGCGCTAGGACTGGGGCGAGGCTCTGGCTGCTCTGAATGGGCTTTTCTCTCCCTGCCCCTCTCCAAAAGACAGAGCCGGATCCTTCTGGGCAGCCCCATCCGGGCTGTGCTGGCTCAGAACACGCACCAGGAGCCCCAGGAGGGAGGGAGGGAGGGAGGGAGAGAGGCACCCCATGCCCCGACCCCTTGGCACGGAGGGGCGAGATGCGCCCCCAGGGTTCAGCCTAATGGCTCTGTGGCATCTCGGCTTGACTGTGCTTTTGCAGCAGGGGCTGAGGGCGAGGCAGCTCCTCCCTGCCCTGCTCAGGCAGCCCTGAGTCCGGCAGGAATAGCCACACACAGCCCGCCCCTGCCACACTTGCAGACACGCAATGGGATGTGGAGCGTTTGTTCGTGAGCATCCGACCTGGAATGGTCTCCTGGAATTCACAGTCCCTCGGGATGGGTATGGAATCATGGAATCATAGAATATCCTGAGCTGGAAGGGACCCCCAAGGATCATCCAGCCCAACTCCGGGCCCTGCACAGACACCCCAACAATCCCACCCTGTGCCCCAGAGTGTTATCCAAGCACTCCTGGAGCTCTGGCAGCCCTGGGGCTGTGCCCACCGCCCTGTGGGGGAAGAATCTTTCCCTGAGATCCCACCTAAGCCTGCCCTGACACAGCTTTATGCTGCTTCCTCAAGACACAGTCCCAGAAGCACAGGATATGCCAAACTGGAAAGGACCCACAAGGATCATCGAGTCCAACCCTTAGCCCTGCACAGGACCATCCCCGAGCCACACCCTGAGCCTGAGAGCATCATCCAGACATTTCTTGAACTCTGTCAGGTTTGGTGCTGTGACCACTGCCCTGACGAGCCTGTCCTGATCACAAGAGTGAAGAGATTGGTACCCACCCCTCCACTGCCCCTCATGAGGATGCTGAAGACCACAACAAGGTCTCCCCTCAGTCTCCTCCATGCTGAACAACCCTCGAGGTCAGTGACTGCGAGCAGGTCCCTGCTCCAGCAGCACTTGCAATACACAGAGTACCCATGGTTTAATTCACCTGGGCTTTCTCGGTGCCTTTGGCACAGGTGCCAGCCTTTATGGCTTTGCTGGTGTGCAGACAATGAGATTAGACTTTCAGCCTCCCTGCAGAGCCCTCGGGCTGCTGCTGCCAACTGATGGATCCCTCTCCAAGCTTCCCTTGTGCCGCCACTGAGGTTTGCAAACACCTCCCTGGAAACAGCAGGTCATGCCAGGTGTATCCTCAGTGTCATCTTGGAGGTGCCATGCTGGGATCTGCCTGCAGATCCCAAGTCTCTCCTGTGTTCAGAGAGGCAAAGCCTGTGCCCCTGGAGAGGCAGCTTCCCTCTGCCAAGCCCCAAGCACCAGGAAAAACCAAGGGATTTCCTCCCTTACCTTATGGACTCAGTGCTTGTGCTCTTGATTTTGGGCCAGCCAGGAGGAGCAGCACGTTGAGGCTCCCGAGCCACGACAAGTGTGCCCCTCACTTTGTGTGCTCAGTAGCCCTGTGGTGACCTGCCTCCACCCTCCGCGACATGATGGGGCTCAGGGCAGGAGGGCGGGGATGTGCAGCTGTGACACGAGTGTTCTCCAGCAGATTTCACAGCTGCCTTTGGACTCAGAGGGAAGAGCCAGATTGGCTGCATTTACATCCTGCTAATTCTCTGTCTTGCTGCTGGGGATTATCCTCGATGGAGGCACACTGGATGTGTCAAGAGGCCCTAAGCTTCCCTTCTGGACGGGCTGGCACTGGGCAGAGTGGCATTGCCTGGTCCATGGCTGTCCCTGCCCCTGGGATCTGTGTGTCTGCTGCATGCTCTGGAGATCCAGGATCTGCTGTGTTGGCTGTGGTGGAGAGGATGGAGTTTCTTGTGGTTTATCTGATGGAAACCCTTTCACATCCTCATCACCAAAGAACAGCTTTCCTGTCCTGGGGAGTGGCATAGAAATCCCAGTAAAAACTGCCCCCATAGCACCTGTACCTCCTCATTTGTCCCAAGCTGGCCACTTTCACCCTAAGGCAGACAATGTCTGGAAGACCTCCAGGTGTCTAGTGAAATATTTTGGCAGCTGAACATTGCTCTGTAAAGGCAGAAAAATTACAGAAAATGGAGAGCATGGGGAGATGCTCTTTAAGTGAGGCATTTTCCTCAAGCTGTACCTAAGGGTACAACCTGGGGGACAAGGAGGATTGTGACACTGAATTTGTTTGTATCTTCCTGCCACGGTGTCAAGAGCATCATGTGTGAATTATGTCCTGAGTGCAAGTGTCCTACTTTGGTCGGTGCCCAAAACCCGCCGTCACTAATGAGAAGGCTCATTACTGACTTCAGTGGGCATCTGGAAGAATTTTAAGAACTGCCAGCGGGAGTAAAACAATTGCCAGAGTGCATTATCCTGGGGCTGTGCTGAGCAAGGGCAAAGGCAGCCGTGGCCATGGGGCTGTCCTGGCCCCCACAGCCCAACCCAACCCAACCCAACCCAACCCAACCCAACCCAACCCAACCCATGGAGCTCCTTCCCCCTGGTGGCCTCACAGGGCCACCACCTGCCTTCTCTGAGTATCACAGCTCCAAACCCCACTTGTTTTTCCCCTTCAGAGGGCTCCTGTGGCACTGGGTTTGTGTCACCTGCTCTGTGAGTTCCTCCGGTGTCACTGCACAGCCCAGGGCAGCCAGTGCTGGGATATCCTCAGTCCCCAGCCCTACCCACACCCCCAGCTCCGGGGGGACCAGCCATCAGTTTGCCTCACTAAATTCACTCCCACTCCCCAGCTTTGGCAGCATCTCTAAAGGTCAGGAAGAGGAGAGAGAAAGCTGTTTCCCGCTCCTGGGAACCACCTATTTGTTCTTGGGCTTTTTTCCCCTTCTCCGCTCATAAACACCGAGTTGCTCTGCAAACCTGGCTGGTTTTGCTCTGAGGTTTTGCCATGAGGTTTTGCAGCTGGAATTGTGTGTGGCTCCCCTTTCCTCATGTGGCTCCCCTTTCCTCGTCTCCATGCTCGCTTTCACAGGGTTCCAGCTTGGTTTTCGGGGTGCTGTGTGACCCTGCCAGAGCCAGTGTAGGGGCAGGGTTTTCCTGTTGTTCTGCAGGCACTGAGCTTGCCCACGCGGTGGAATTTCCATTGTGTTTGGGTTGCCCTCTCCGTGGTGATTCATCGTCTTGGCCGAGGCAGAGTTTCCTTCCTTCCTGCAGGGCAATGTGCAAGTTTTCACTCCCGTGGAAAGCAGCTGGAGCAGGACCTGTCCTCGTGGTCCCAGCACCCGGCCACCCTCCAGCCTACTGACCCAAATGGTTTTTAACCCTTCAGTTTCAGGGAAGGGGAAAACAATCCCCAGAAAGCCTTACCGGCTTGGACGGAGAACGACCGTGTCTTGGGTGACCTGTGGGGGAAGAGCAACGTGCCCGTGGTCCTGAACAACCCCTACTCTGAAGCAGGGCAGGTAAGAGCCCATGTCTTGCGCTGCTTTGGGTGGGAAGGTGGTTTGGGGGCATGTGACCCATCCTGGTGGGCTCTCACACCACAGAGAACCTGCACTTTGACCCCAAGAGCTGGAGCTGGTGGGGCGTAGACCCCGCGGTTCAGTCAGGGTATATAGGTCACTGGAGAATGATGCTCACCATCCAAGGGCTGACGTGGGATGGGAGCACAGCCAGGGACCAGGACTGTGAAACCTCCCTCGGGAACGTGATCCCTTTTCGTGGCAAACAGCCAAGTTGCATCATTAAAGTCGTTTTGATTCATATGACGGTAATTCAATAGAGCACTTCAGATAATACGTTGTACGGTGCCTTTTCATCTCCTCACACTCCACGGACATAAATTCTCAGGCTTCCTTGCCAAAAGTAGATTAACTCCACGTTTGTAGCAAAGCCAGAGACGTAAGGCAGACCCTGCCAGGCCACAGAGCTCACCTCAGGGAAAACATGACGTGTGTGAGCCCTGCCAAGCCTGTTCAAGCAAACGTGTCTCCCTGATGGGATTAACCAGCAGCAGGGCAGGACATGGGGCATCAGTCTCAGGAGCATCTTGTTCCAGATCCCCTGCCATGGGCAGGGACACCTCCCACCAGCCCAGGGTGCTCCAAGCCCCGTCCAACCTGGCCTTGGACACTTCC
>JAWWMP010000036.1:1820130-1883299 GCA_035047865.1 Dendrocincla tyrannina
AGCTCCAGCCCTTCCCTGGGTGCTGTCCCTGGTCCCCACAGAGCAGAGATCAGTGCCTGCCCCTCCTCTGCCCCTCCTGAGGAAGCTGGACCTGCAACGAGGTCTCCCCTCAGTCTCCTCTTCTCCAGCTGAACACCCCAAGTGCCCTCAACCACTCCTCACACACTTCCCCTCCAGGCCCTGAACCATCTTCATTGCCCTCCTTTGGACAACTCTCCAATGGCTTTATATCTTCCTTACGTTGTGGTGCCCCAAACTGTCCCAGTATCCACACTGAGGCCGCCCCAGTATTCACACTGGAGCCACCCCAGTGCAGGCACAGCCTGGCTGGTGATGCCCCCCAGTCGATGTGTTCCAGCAGGACAATACCTGCCACCACCACCGGCCACAGGAGGGCTGAGGACTTGTAGAGCCTGCTCAGATCTCAGAAGGGAAGATGCTCCCTGTCATTCTGGCCCCCAGGAGCTCCCAGGCCCGGGTGCATTTGTCCCCTGCTGTCCCCAGACAGCTCCCAAGCTGCGTGCTGCCGCTAAGTGCCACCACGCTCGCTGCTAAAAGCTGTTTGCATAATGCATGTGCAGCCCGACTGGCACATTAGTCTCTCGGTTTGTCCCACTCTTGAGTCACTAATATCACAGCTGCCTAATTAGAACATGAAAGGATCTCACACAGCCTCCCTGACAGAACGAGGGGTAATATTTGGCTTCAGCTTTGCCGTGCAGGGAAGGAACACACACACACACACACACACACACACACACACGCACATCCAGCTCCTTCCCAGGCTCTTCTGGGTGTCTCTCTCTCCACAGCTGCTCTGTGATGTGGTTGTCAGACCTGGCACCTCTGCTTCTTGGAGGTGGTGTTGCCTCGGCTGCTCCAGCCTGGCTGGCATCCCAGAATTTCAGCATCCCGGAATTTCAGCATCCCTCTGCTCTGTGGCCCTCTCTCAGCAAAGGCTGAAAGGGTTGTCAGGTCCTGGAACAGGCTGGTGGAGTTCCCACTCCTGGGGATGTCCAAGGAATGACTGGCACTCAGTGGTCTGGGTGACAAGGTGGGCATTGGGGACAGCTTGGACTCCATGATCTTGGAGGTCTTTCCCAACCTTGATGATTCCATGACTCGAAGCCTGAAGCTTTCCCAGATCCTGTAAAGAAAATATAGACAGGAAAGGGAGCAGCTTTGAGAGAGTCTAAGGCAGAACATCTGTAGGCAGATATTAAGCAGCCAATGTCCATGAGCTCGCCCACTCCAAGGTGACACACCAGGCCACACCTGGATTCATGGCACACTTGGGCCATCCCAGCTCTGCCAAGATGTCAGGAAATCAAAACTAATTGGGATGTAAAAAGTGCTGGAAACAATCAACACTTCCTGCCCGGTGCTCGCGATTTCTGTCTGGCAGAAATCTGGATTCAGTGGCATTTTTGGGCAGCAGTTTTCAGCTTCACTTGACCAATCTCACAGAGCTGCTCCGAGTAATCACGCTGAGGAGGAAGGTGGTAGATTGTTCCTCTTGGTCCTCGGGATGGCTCAGAGAGCACAGGATGCTGTTAGTGGCTAAAGAATGATTTCATTCTCTGGAAAGAGTAAAATAAACAGGGTAAAAAAAATAACCAGGAACTGCCACTGCCATAATTCAGGTCATGTTCCCTAAAGTTGAAACAAATTAACTTAAAAATGGTGCTTTTCCACAAATACATTTTGGTGGCTCTTTTTATTTACTGCTGGTTTTGAGCTCGATGTGAAGTTTTATATTTGGTTTTCACAGCAGGGAGAGGGGATGCTGAGATCTCGTGTGTGGTCACTTGGTTTTGGGGGCTCTGAAAGTCTCCTTGGGAAGATCACAGGATTTGTGGCATGAGGAATGTCCTAGATCCATGGCAGCAAAGCCTAAGGGGGGTCCTATAGAGGGGTCAGGCTGTAATCTCTCCCTTCCCCTCCAGCCTCTGCCCCTTGTCCCCAGCATATGTTTTCAGTGCTGAAATGGCATTACACTGTGAGCCTCAGGCTGCTTGACAGAAAAATTCCTGTTTTCCAAAAAAACCTAAAAAAAAAGAATCTGGAGCATATGGTAAAAACAAGGACTGGGCAAAACCTCTGGCCACCAGTGCCACCAGGGCCCTGCTGAGGTGTCTGCTCAGCACAGCAATCCGTGACCAGCCAGGCATCGATGTCTCCCTGCTTTGGCAAAGCAGAGCAATCCTCTGTCTGGCAAAGCTGGAACTAGTTAGACCTGGGGCCTCACCTGCTTTGTCATCCTTGTGGCCCCTGTTGCTTTCCCTCCTGAACCAAGAGCTTCTTCCACGCTGTGTTGGGTCTTTGGTCTGTGCCACTGGATTTGTACTATTGCTGCCAGTGCATGGGTGCAACTGTGATATCAGCCCAGAACCCCCAAAAGGGAGGGTGAGACTCTGCACAGCTCTCCAGAAAAAGCCTCCTCGATGGACTAGAAAGGGACACCAGCCACAGGATTCATGTAGGAAGGTTACAGCAAAACTTGGTCCAAGCTCAGGGATAATTTGCAGAGATACAAGCCCTGGAGCGGTGCCAAATAGAAACAGGTTTTGCCAGGATGCTCTGGCGTGGAACAGATCTCCCCTTGAAACCTTCAGCAGCAGTGTTGGGGTCACAGTGGTGGGATTGAATCCTACTGTAAGATCTGATTCCTAGGAGAAACATCTCTGCTTCCCAGAGCCACTGCAGACCTCCCTGTCCCAGGACACGCTGGCAGACACCAATCGCTCTTTAAGCTCTGAAGTGCTTGGGCTGAATAAAGGCCACAACAGAAATCTGAGATGTTATCTGGGAAAACAAGCAAAAAGAAGCACTTGTAAGCAGTTCCTCTCCTCACAAGCTCCGTGCTGGCTGAGGCTCTCCTTGTGCTGGCACAGAGCTCCACAAGTGCTGGATGAGCACACCCAGCAGAGCATCAGGGAGGGCTGGGGACTGGGAGCTGAGCTGAGCCATCCAACCATGCATGATTCAGCAGCCCTCCCACTTGCATAACGCATCCCTCCTTATTCCCACAACCTTACAGCACTGCTAGCAAAGGAGGTGTGCCTCTGGCTTGCTCAGAGGAATCATCAGCTTTTCGCTCTGTCTCACAGCGCTCCAACCAGCCAGGCAGAGCTTGGCACCTGCAGGGCTTGAGCAGGTGATGCTCCTTAGAAAGAAACATCCTAGTGGGCTCCTGTAGGTCTTCCACACAACATTCTACTAAGTCACTTCCACCCCTGGTTTTACCTCCTCTCCTACAGGTTTGGCTGTCCCATAACCAGATATGAATTCTCAATTGCACTAAGACTTGGTTGCCTCAAATAATGCCAAATATTTGGGGAACACACCTTGTCTCACTGTGGTACCACTGGAATGTAAGCACGGGCATCCTCCAGTACAAGGAGCTGCCTGTTGTTGTGACCTTTCCCTGTGCCTCGGTGGTGAGTGCTGACCCTGTTCCTGGTGTTCCCTGTTGTGCAGCCACCTCCATCTGGGCGTCAGTCCCCGACCAAGAACGCAGCCAATGGGAGTCCTTCCAAATGCCCACGCTTCGTGAAAATCAAGAACTGGGAGACAGGCTCCGTGCTCCACGACACCCTGCACCTCAAGACTGCCATGGTGAGTAGAGTTGGTAGGACTGGCCAAGAGCTGTCTGAGCAGAATGGAGAGGATCACAGTGTTTCCAAGATGGTTTTGCCTGCAAATGCAGAAGTGGATGAATTCAGGTCAGTCTTGTCTCCAGTAGGGTTTGAATTTCAAAGCCTTGGTGTAGTAAGCTGGGGGAGAGGGAAGTGCACCTGGGATAAATGAGGAAAAGCATTGGACTTCATGCCAAACTGGGGCAAGAATCCCCTGAACTCCAGTTGTCTGTGTCGTGTGGTTCAGGAATCGAGCTGTCTCACACAGCACTAACAACGGAGTGAGAACAAATAAGCTGGACGTGTCCCTGTCTGCCAAAGACACCACCAGCCTCCAGGCAGCCCATCACTGACTTGCCCCAGCCCAGCTCAGGTGCAGAAGTGCTGCAGTGACCCCAGACACACCTGAGCCCTCCTGTCCCCCCAGACCACAGCCTGCACCGAGCAGATCTGCATGGGCTCCGTAATGACCCCCAGCCCGCACATCCGCAAGTCAGAGGACACCAGGACAAAGGAGGAGGTGCTCCTCTTGGCCAAGGACTTCATTGACCAGTACTACTCCTCCATAAAGAGGTAAGGACTGGCTGGAGAAGGTCACACATGACACATCAAGCACTACATCCAGCTCCGGGGTCCCCAGGTCAGGAAGGGCAGAGACCTGTTGGGGTGGAGTCCAGAGGAGGCACCAAGGTCAGAGGGCTGGAGCACCACTCCTATGAGAGCATTGGGATTGTTCAGCCTGGAGAAGGGAAGGCTCCAGGGTGACCTCGTTGCAGCCTCCCAGTACCTGAAGGGAGCTACAGGAAAGGTGCAGAGGGATTATTGCAAGGACTGGAGGGACAGGACAAGGTGAAATGGCTTCAAGATAACAGAGAGCAGGGACAGATTAGATATTAGGAAAAAATTGTCCCCTGTGAAGGTGGGCAGGCCCTGGCACAGGCTGGGCAGAGAAGCTGTGGCTGCCCCATCCCTGGAAGTGTCCAAGGCCAGGTTGGACAGGGCTTGGAGCGACCTGGGCTAGTGGAAGGTGCCCCTTCCTGTGGCAGGGCGTGGAACGAGGTGATCTTTAAGGTCACTTCCAACACAAACCATTCTGGGATTCAGTGATTCAGTGGTCTGATCTTTCACACTTGACAGTCAAAGCAAGGTGACACTGGTGCTCCACGAGCATCTGCTTCTTCGGTGGAGTTTCATTCACAGTGTTTGTTGTGTGTCTGTGCAAATTATTGACCTCTCCCACTTGCCCTTGGTCATCTCTTACCTGAAAGCACACACATGTATGTGTGTGTGTGTGTGTGTTTGTATGTGTGTGCACATGTGCGCTTAAGGAAGAAAGAACTCATGCCCAGCTGGAGAGCAGCAGGATTCCCTGCCCTCCACCCAAACCTCCACCTCCTCTGCTCCTCACCCCTCCAGGTCTGGCTCCAAGGCCCACATGGAAAGGTTGGAGGAGGTGACCAAGGAGATTGAAGCCACTGATACCTACCAGCTGCGGGACACGGAGCTCATCTACGGAGCCAAGCACGCCTGGAGGAACGCAGCCCGCTGCGTGGGCAGGATCCAGTGGTCCAAGCTGCAGGTGAGCCCCAGCCCCACTGCAGACAGACACCTGCCCTAAGGGACACTGCAGTTGTGGAGAGAAAAACCTTGCCCTTCCAGCACCTGGGGAAGCAGAGCACAGGCACAGCAAGGGGTGTCCATCACACAGCAGCTTGGGGGGTCCACAGGCTGGGAACTCAGCAGGAGCTGGAAAAACATCTGTGGGGTTGGCGTAGCTGAGGGGGCCGTGTCTGAAATGGGGCCAACTGGGATGTGGCATTCTGAAGGACTTTACAGAATCAGATCCTGCTCCAGTGTCTTACCTGCTGCATCCAGAACTATTGCTCTGCCTGCAGAGAGGCAGCAGGACACACTCTTGGTAAAGAGATGCTACAGCAGGAGAGGATTTGGCTCAGAACCCCTCTGACTGGTGGGAGCATAAAGGAGGATCAGGATTAGTGATCTCTGGTGGAATCCCTTGGCACAGAGGTGACATGTCCTGATGTACCTTGGGGCACAGCTCCAGGGCTGCTGAGAAGCTCCTGTGGTGCTTCACACAGAGTATGGGCACAGCCTGCCTGGCAGGCTGGGCCTTCTTTGATCCCAGCTCAGCCTTCAGCTCTTCTCATCCGCTGTTTCTTTTGGTGTTTCTGAACCTTGGGGCAAGACATTCCTGCAAGAACCTCAAGCTTCCTGTTGACCTTCTTTCCTGGTTTCCCCATCCTTCTGTGGCTGCCCCATCACTGGGAGTGTTCAAGGCTGGGTTGGACAGGGCACTGAGCAACCCGGTCTGGTGGGAGGTGTCCCTGCCCATGGCAGGGGGGTGGGACGAGATGGTCTTTAAAAGTCTCTTCCAACCCAAAACTGTTCTATGATTCCATGATTCCCTGTCCCTCAGACCTGGCTGACCCCATCCTGCTTCATCTTTGAGTGCTGATCTACAAGAGAAGCAGAGCAGAGCCCAGAATTGTTGCTGGGTAAGCCAAGAACAGCAGCAGGTTGGGAGCACTGGAATGAGGAGGTTTTTGCCTGAGCAGCAGATGACTCACCTCTCCAAAGCAAAAGGGGCAGCTGGATGAGACATCCACGTGTTCTAAAGGCAAAGAACACATAATTATGGAGCTTTAAATCCCTAAGAAGCCACGGCGGTGTCTCGAGTTCTCCATGTTCTATGTTTCCTGTGCTTGGCTCTGCCCTAGGACTTGGAGCATCTTGTAGCAACACCACAATTGCTTCCCCTGTTGCAGGTGTTTGATGCCCGGGACTGCACCACAGCCCATGGGATGTTCAATTATATCTGCAACCACATCAAGTACGCTACAAACAAAGGGAACCTCAGGTGAGCCACCAGGGAGTCACCAGGGTTTGGATCCAAAGGCCTCTGCGTGGGTGTAAACCCAGCTCTGGGCTGAAGCTGTCTCCTTTAGCAGCAGGATGGTTGTACCTGTCCTGGGAAGCACTACAGGGGAAGGTGTCCTGCTGGTCCAAGTCTATCTCTTGCTCTCTGTGGGACCTCAGAGGGCACATTCTCCAGTTATTTCTCCTTTCCTATATTCTGCATCAAAGCCAGAGCACAGACTGCTCTCCAGACCTGCCTGAAACCCCACACTAGCAGCCAGCTAATTCCACCCTGAATTCCAGAGCCAGGGCACACCTGGCCATGACTTCCTCACAGTAAACCAGTTTGGGGACACTCAGGGGTGGGGCACAGGGTGGTGGCAGGGACCCAACACTCCCCGACTCGTGATGGCCCCGGCACTCACCAGCACTGCCTCTGCCTTGCAGATCTGCCATAACCATCTTCCCGCAGCGGACGGACAGCAAGCACGACTTCCGCATCTGGAACGCACAGCTCATCCGCTACGCCGGCTACAAGCAGCCCGATGGCACCATCCTGGGGGACCCCGCAAACGTGGAGCTCACAGAGGTACCAGCCCAAGCCACCCCTCGTGGGCACCATGGGGCTGGAGGGGGCACACGGGAATGCTGAGCATCCCAACTCTGGGACGAGCAGGGTTAGCTCATCCACGGCAGCACCACGGAGTGAGGCTGGGTGTGTGTCACCCTCAGTTGTTTTCCAAGGAATGAAGGCTGGGTTTTGGCATTTTGGCTTTTCTCACCCGTTTTCTCCTTCACCGTTACAGGTGCAAATACTGTAAATGGATTTTCCAGAGCCATTTTCCTGCCTGGGGTCTAGTTCTAGGCTCATTTTCAGCCCTAATCCCCCTTTCTTGGCCATGGCTGGGCTGTGACAGGAAACCTCGTGTTGTAGCTCCCTCGGTTGGAGGTTATTACTCAATTATGGCTTGAAAAATCCTTGGAAATCCTGTTAAGAGCCCTGCCCAGTGCCATGCGAGTCCCTGCCCGTAGTGCTTGAAGAGCACGTGACCTGCTGGGACGTCTCAGCCCACTTTTATATTGCCTGTAGATCTGCATCCAGCAAGGATGGAAGGCACCGTATGGACGCTTTGATATCCTGCCTCTGCTCCTCCAAGCCAATGGCAACGACCCAGAGCTCTTCGAAATCCCCCCAGAGCTCGTGCTGGAAGTGCCCATCCGGCACCCCAAGTAAGTCAGAGGAAGCCCAAAACTGCTCGAGAGCATCAGGAGGACCGAGCTCCTCTGGTCCCACCCTACGCCACCTCCTGTGCCCAGCCTTTCCTTGCCATGGCTCTGCTGCTTTCCACAAGACCCTCTCCCAGGTCTTACCTCCACTCTGATGTAAAGCTGGCAGAGCCTGGAGATGGAAAGCAAACTGTGTCCTTGTCTCAGGGCTAGTTTCCCTTTCCTCAGAGTCTCCCAGGATCTACAACACTCCACAACACCCCTGATGCATCGTTTCCTCCCCACAAACAGCCCCTAAGGGAGGCATTGCCCCCAGGATTCCTTCTGCTCGCATCCTTCCCCCTGGTAGCAAAGTGACGTCCTCCACTCCCCTGCCTGCCGTGGGCAGGGAAGGTCTGGCTGGTTTCCTCACCCTGCTTCTCCTGGCAGGTTTGAATGGTTCAAGGACCTGGGCCTGAAGTGGTATGGTCTGCCAGCAGTGTCCAACATGCTCCTGGAGATTGGTGGCCTGGAGTTCTCCGCCTGCCCCTTCAGCGGTTGGTACATGGGCACGGAGATCGGGGTGCGCGACTACTGCGACAACTCCCGCTACAACATCCTGGAGGTAATTCCCCCTCCTCCAGGCGCCCCTGGGCACGGTGAGGTTACTGGGGAGCGGGCACGACACTGGGACAGCGTTGCCTTGAGTGGGACTGCAGGAGATCCGTTCTCCTGGAGCCACAGGGCCAAGGCATGGGTTTTGTGTCCTGTGGGGCCAGCTGGTGTCTAACATCCTACTGAGCTCCCCACAGACTTCCCAAAGCGCCTGCTCATGGTGGGACTGAGAGGGTGCTGAGACACTTGGTGGCTTCTCAGGGACATGCCTGCCCATGGGGACCATCCAGCTGGCCCCTCTGGAGTGCTCAGCCATAGCTTGGGAGCTGCCTACACTGGGAGAGTCAAAGGCAAGCCATGGGAGATGCCAGTGATCTGGACTCATCCAGACCTTCCAAGGGGAATGTTGTGTTATTTAGGGAGGCTGCACCCCTCCCCAGACCCCTGAAAACCAGAGAGGTGAGAGCAAGTGTGTGTGTGTACAGCTGCTCTTGGTGGGCCTTTTCAGCAGCATTTAGTTGTCTTCCTCTGACCAGGGAGGCAGAAAGGCCATGCTCCTGCTGTGGAGAGGAAAAGGCAGGACGAACACCAGCCCTTCCCTGCCCTGAGGGTGCCTTATGTCAGCCTGGGTTCCTCCTCGGGGTTCCTCTGCCCAGACAGAGATCTCCAGTCCTTGGTCATTAAAAGCCTTCACTTTGTGCCATGTTCTCTTGCAGCAAGTGGCCAAGAAAATGAACCTGGATATGAGGAAAACTTCCTCACTGTGGAAGGACCAGGCCCTGGTGGAGATCAACATTGCTGTGCTGTACAGCTTTCAGGTATCTCGGGAGGAGGACTCTGATTTGTTTGGGTCAGGCCTGAGGGACACAGGGACAGGGGAGACAAGGATGGGGACATCAATCCAAGGAGAGCACATCACTCAATGAAATTGGACTGTGCCTCCCTAATTTGAGCTGTTCCAGGAGCCTGCAGTGAAATTTATAATCTCTGTGCCCTGGGTGTTGTAAAGACACCACCAGCATCTGAGTTCTGCTGGTCCACAGGGAATATCCCAAGGGGACAAGATCCAACCCTTCTGTCACATCCCAGGTTCTCCCCCTGCCAGCACTTAAAGGTTGAATTGCTAAACTAGTCCTTGACTACCCAACTCCAGAGGGTCCCAGAGTCCTTCTCAGAGCTGGGTCAGAGCTGCCTCATTGAGTTGTACAAGCCAGGAGAGAGCTGCCCAAGAGGATGAGCAGAGGATGCTCCACCCTGTTCAGGCCATCTCAGTCTTTGCTTGGCCCATGACAAATAACAGGGATGGTGGTCCCATAGCACATCTCGTCAGGAAGGGCTGGGGCAGCTTTACAACCTCCTTAAGAAAACCAGGGCCAGCAGCCACCGTGGGTCATCTCCAAAGGTCCTGTAAGACCATGGGAGTGAGGAATATTTGGGACAGCTTCGAGTGTAAAATCTTGGCTTTTGCCTTCTGGGGTGTATTAACAGCTGTGGGTCTGCTCTGCTCCCCCCCAACAGAGTGACAAGGTGACCATTGTGGATCACCACTCGGCCACTGAGTCCTTTATCAAGCACATGGAGAACGAGTACCGATGCCGTGGGGGTTGTCCTGCTGACTGGGTGTGGATTGTCCCGCCGATGTCTGGCAGCATCACCCCAGTTTTCCATCAGGAGATGCTCAACTATCGTCTCACACCCTCCTTTGAGTACCAGGTACTGTCCTCACCCTTACCTTCCACCGGAGTGGCCAAGAGCAGGGTGGGAGCTGAAGCTCAGAAGATGCAGGAAGGGGAGGAACACCATCTGAGCTGTCCCTCGAGTCCATAACGAGTCCAATCAATGCCCTAATGTAGTGTAATAACCCCCTGGATGTGACACCCTCCATGAGAACATGAGGTCCCAATTTTTTGATCACCCTTGGGTCAAGCAGAGCTCCTCCCTTTGGAAGTGCCTAATTTTGCCCTTCAACAGGCAGCTGAGGGAATGGCCTGGAAAAGGAGTGTATCCCTCCCCTCTCCAGCCTGCAGGTTTGAGTGGATGGCTCCTGCCAGCTTGGGGATCCAACAGTCTGCTGGGGGGGGTCCTGCCCAGCAGGACCAGCGTCGGGCTGAAATGCTGGTGCTGGAGTATTTAACACTTCAGACCACAGGGAAAAAAAAAGCCCCTAAGCAAACACTCCCTCATTATCCAACCATCCCTGCTCTGGTGGTTTCCACACAATGTGACCTTTAGTCAAGAGCCCTTAAGGAACGATCACAAACCAGGAGCAGTCTGTTCATTTCTATAACCAACCCACCAGGAACCCCGATGGTTCCTGGCCCTGATTACATTCCGCCGCCTGTGAGGGCATGGAATTAGCTTCTGTGTGCTTGTTCCTGCCTTCAGCTGCCTCCCCTTCCCAAAGGGCCTCTTAGGGAAAAAACCCAGAGGGCTGGGAAGGGGGAAGGATCTGTTTCCATCACCTCTCCCCTTCTGGCGTTGCCTGCCTGCTTTTTGCCTGTGGGCTGTTAATGCTCATCTCAAGAGGTGAGAAAGCAATTGGCCAGATGCTGTTACAAGCCAGCAAGGTTTATTATATTGCGATTTTTCGGCGCATCCTCCATTGCCCAGCTGCCCAAAAAATACCCCATGGGGCTCCAAGGACCCATGGAAGAGGAGGCCAGCTACTCCTGCCCTTCATGACTAGAGGGTTCAACACTCAGTGCTGTGGGTGCAGCACTGCACAAAGCTCTGAGCGCTCCTGCCCTTCTCTCTCCAGCCGGACCCCTGGAACACCCACGTCTGGAAAGGGGTCAATGGGACACCTACCAAGAAGAGGGCCATTGGATTTAAGAAGTTAGCAAAGTAAGTACCAGCAGTGTCTGGAAAGACCTGGAGGGTTTGGGGCTGCTCCTGGTTTTGGGCAGCTCTGATTGACAGAGTTACCCTGTGAGTGAGGGATGTGAGCCTGGACTTCTGGAGGCTTCACATGCCACAAGGGGCATTTGGAGAAGGAGACAGTCTTTGAACATCCCATTAGACCACCAGAAGGTGTGGGACCAGGGGAACAGCAGATGTTGCACACAGTCTGTCCTCCCAAGCTGTTCATTCATTCTCCTGTAGGGGGGTGTTTGGTGCTCAGGGATGGCTGTCCCACTTCTTGGAGGTGTAATGCCTGTTTCTCTTTCACAGCCTCCGTAGGGCAGTGAGATCACTCCTCGCTGATCAGGACTGTGTTGAAACTCCTGAGATGAAACTTGTGTCCATATTTCTCTTTTTCTCAGTGATTCTTTATCTACTGGAGGAGCACCAGTCTCCAGTGCATGTCTAACCCTCCAGACACCCTCCTTGCGAGGAGTGGAGAGATAGGAATGAGGAATCTCCCTACAGGAACAGATGGATCAGGGCTGAGCTGAGATTTGCACTTCATGGTCACTTGACCCCTGGAAATGGGCCACATGAGTCCCTCTCCCCTGCCAAAGCTCCAAGTCAGCAGGGGCATAGGAATGAAGTGTAATTTGGACCTTTAGGCTGATCCTGGCCCAAATGCCTCCCCCGTGGGCCGTTGGCAGAGAGGTGCTTGTAGGAGCTGCTGGCCAAGGCTGGGGAGGGCTGGGTCTGCCCCAGGTTCAGTGGCCAGGCTGCCAGGTGGCCCTGGCTCTTCACAGCATCTCCCCACGCTTCACTTTCCACGAGTGCCTCCTATCAGTTTGTTCCCACTCTTCAGCTGTCACCTCCTGGAAGCTCTTTGCCATGGTGCATCCATAACCAGCAGCAGCAGGTGATGAATGTGCTCCTTCAGCTGACAGTGGAGCCTGAGCCTGGGCTGCAGCCGGGGCTGGGCAGAGCACAGGGAGATGGATTGGGCCATTGAGTGAGGAGAAACAAGGCCTTTATTGGTGTGTGTGCCCGGCTGAGGGATGATTTTATAAAAATAGGAGCGTGGCAGGTAATTTGGAAAAAAAATCTCCGTTGTCCCTGATGGAGGGAAAAGGAATTAGTTTTGTAATTCACCATTAATCTGAGCTGATCAGCAACCTGAGTGCTGCTCTTGGTGATTTTGTGCTGGTTCTGGCCAAATCTGAGCCTTCAGACCTGCCGTCCCTGCCTGTCCTGCCCCTTCCCTGGGGCCAGTGCAAGTCCTGGGCTCAGGGGGCACTACCCCCATGGGAAAGCAAAGGAATGATCATATATAGCAGCAAATATAAATGTTCCTGAGGCTGGCTTTGACATGCAGAGGAGCTGCCCGGGGGAGGCAGGATGAACTTCTTCTTTCCTCTCTTTTTTTCCCCCCCTAAGTGCTTCTCCCAGAGCATTTCTTCCCTCCTTGGCAGAGGGAAGTTGGATTTCTTTTCTCCTGCCAGTGTGACCAGCCCAGCTGCAGTGTCCCTTCCCCACAGCTCCCCCGAAGGCGATGCAGGAGTCCTGCTGAACTTGGTAACCTGGGGCAGGGTCTGATCACCCTGTCAAAGCAAATCAAGCAAGCCCTTATTCTTGCAAAGGCCACAGAGCTGCCTTGTGCTCTCTCAGCCTCCCAAAACTGCCCTTCCCTGTCACAACAACAGGCTAAATCCACACCTGCCTCTCTGGTGGCCCCATTTCAAGGCTTGGTGGTCCATTTAGAAAAGGTGAAGATATTCTGCACTTAGGAAAAATAGTGTTGATGTGATTACGAATAGTCCTAAACTGACAAACCTGCCACAGTAGGCTCAGTGCCCCAAAACTGGTTCATGCCAACCTCCCTTGTGCCCTGTCATGATGCTCCCACTGATGCCACACACAAGGAGTCAGCATTTCTGGAGCTGCATCACCTTGGCCGGGATTAGAGAGGCTGGTGACCTCTCAGGGCCCTTCTGCCCTGCTGTCAGAGCTGAGGAAACACACCCAGTCACGACTGCAGCCAGGGAGAGCAGCTGGCTGGACCCAGCTCAGACAAATGTGCAACCTCTGGGCCTCAGGAGGGCTGTTCCTCCCAGGGATGTTCACAGTGTCACCAGAGTGCAAAGCAGAGGGGCTGCAGACACCTTTGTCTGACCTCCTCGGGGTCTCGGGGCTCTGTGTGGGGAGCCCAGGCTGGCTCAGACACCTCCTGCAGAAAGGAAAGGCAGCCAGGTTGGATTTGAATAAGGAGAAGCTGCTGTTCCTCCTGTAGTTCAGCTCTGGTTGGTCTCCAGCTTTCCCTGTGATGTTACCTGGTCACTGCTTTCAGCAGCTTCTGCCCCTGCAGCAGTTCCACCCCGACACCTGGGTTAGCATTTTCCTCCTTATACCCATTCAGGTATTTCAGCTCTGTGTCCAAGCTCCCCCACCCACTCTTCTGACAAGTCGAGATGAACCTGCTCTTCTGTAGCTTCTCTGATGGGCACAGAACAACAAAACAACAACAACAAAATTAGTGATGCTGCTACTTTTTAAGGCAGACGGTTCATTTAATAATCAATAAAAGGGTCTGGGCTAGAGGCCCAGACAAGAAGCTCTCTTACTGGGATTTCCTCTTGTTTTCCAGGGCTGTGAAGTTCTCAGCCAAGCTGATGGGACAGGCCATGGCCAAGAGGGTCAAGGCGACCATCCTGTACGCCACAGAAACAGGGAAGTCACAGGTCTATGCCAAAACTCTGTGTGAGATCTTCAAACACGCTTTTGATGCCAAGGTATTGCCCCAGCTCCTGGACCTGCAGGGTTAGGGGCATGCAGTTATGGGTGGGCCAAGGAAATATGTGGTTCTTGGGAAACACGTGGCCTGGAGCTTCCTGGCTGCCAAGGGGCTTCAGCAGCTCCAAGGATATGACTGTGGGTGTGGGTTGGAGCCTGCACAGGAGTTTTTCCAGCTAATGCTCCTCCACTGTAGCACCCATATTCCTATGACCTCCATGGCTGTCCATGTCTCTCAAGGCTCTCATCCTCATCCTCCCTGTGTGGGGATCTCTGTCAGCACACTGCCATGGAGTCAGCAGGGACGTGCTACTCCTGGGGTCCCTCCCAGCACACTGGCTGGTGGTGGGTGTCCCCGCCTCTTGCTGACCTCCCTGTCACCCCCAGGTGATGTCCATGGACGAGTACGACATCGTGCACCTGGAGCACGAAACCATGGTCCTGGTGGTCACGAGCACCTTTGGCAATGGAGACCCCCCTGAGAATGGAGAGGTAAGGGCAGAGCGCAGGGCTGGGTGGCCGTGGCAAGGACATGGGAAGGGGAGAGGCAGTGGAATATGGAGAGGAACGTCCTCTTTTTGCTCAGCCTGAGCTGGGATGGCCCAAAGCAGCTGTGTGATACCTGGTGCTGTACCTGCCTGTCCCAGCCTGCTTGGAAACAGGGATATCTGCTGATTCCCTGCAGTGACACAAGCCACTGCTCTGTGGCTAAATTCAGCCTGGCCAGCTGCTGTCAGTGTCACACGGAGGGTGACAATCCTTGGCTGGGGACTCATCCAGCCCTGTCCAACAGTGGTTCTGGCTGATGGCAACAGCAAGCAGAGAGCAGAGCCCAGGCTGTGGTCCCGGCTTTGTTTCCTGCAGAGATTGGCAGAACTGATGGCCTCTTTCATTCCTTTTCCACAGAAATTCGGCTGTGCATTAATGGAGATGAAGAATCCCAACTCCAACCTGGAGGAAAGGAAGTAAGAGCACCCCAAAGCCCTCCCTCCCCACTCCAAACCCCAGGCAGCCCCCCAGCCAGGATTACTTGGCTTCTCTGCCTTCACCCTCTCAGAAGGGAGTGGGAAATCCTCACTCAGGTGTCACATTTGCCAAGATCCAAGGCATGAGACCTGCCTGGAGAACCAGGGGGTGGAGAGGGTGGAGGTCCCAGGGAGGACAAAAGCACTGGACCTGTGGGCTCCAGCTTGTGGTTCCATTTTAAAGCTACTTTTTTCAGCTTTAAGAGTCAGGCATCTCTGAAAAGAACAAATAAAATTAGGGAGTCTCCCAAAATCCTTGAATCTGAGTGCTGGGGCTGTTCAGGAGACACAAAAATAGTAAGAGTTGGAGGTAGAAGGGAGTTCCCTGCTCTGTGGCTGTAGGTGGGAGGAGGGCTGGAAAACCAAATTTAACTTCACGCATGGTGTGAAAAGATTTCTAGGGAAAATAAGAGTCGTTATAAATCCTGTGATGTTTGTAACAAAGAGTCTGGAGCTGGTGCCTTGGAGACAGAATGTGGGATTGTAGAAAATCCCCCCTCGCTGGAAGATGAGCCTCGAGCATCTTGGGGCTTATCCAGAGGCTGGGGAGGGATCTGCACTTTTCAGGGTGCAGCCTTGGGTTGGGTTGGGCTGAGTCGGGCAGATTTGAGGAGGATAAAAGCCCCTGAGCTCGGTGCTTGCCGTCCCAGTCACCTCTAAGTGTAATTTGGGGGCTGGCAGGAGTTTCTAAGAGCCAGGACAGCCTGTGGCTTGGTTACCTGACAGCAAAAGTGGGCAGAGTGCTGGAAACAGCGGCCCAAGAGGACAGATAAAAAGGGCAAGAGCTATTTTATCTGGAGAAAAGGAGACAGAAATGGACTGAGGTGGCGGGTTTTATATATGGAAAAGGTGACTGCAGAGGTGGAGGGAATAAATTGCTGCCTGTGTTCCCTGCAGGACAGGCCAAGAGGTCACAGCTCTGGATGGCAGGAAGAGATCACAGAATCATAGAATGGTTTGTGTTGGAAGGGACCTTAAAACTCACCCCCTGCCATGGGCAGGGACACCTTCCACTAGCCCAGGTTGCTCCAAGCCCCGTCCAGCCTGGCCTTGGACACTTCCAGGGCTGAGGCAGCCACAGCTTCTCTGCATAACCTGTATTTTTTCTTGGAATTGCCCCAAAACATGTCCAGGGCTTTGCTGATACTAAACATGAAAAAGCTTTTGCAGTGAGAAAAGGAGACCTGGAGGAGACTGGGGAAGAGGGACAGTGCCAGCCTGTCATCTGTGGAAGGGAACTGGAGAGAGCAGGTCCTGCCCACTCCCCCCACAGACTCCCAGCTCCGTGTCCAACAGGGAATGCTGAGAGTGGCTGGGACCCCTCAGGGTGGGGTGGCCTCTCTAAATCACAGTGTCCTGAGGATCCTGCCGGGGCACTGGGGCCGTAGCTCTCTGCCCACAGCCCTGTGGTTCTGTATTTGATTCCCCATGTCTTACAGCGAGGGTTTTCCAAGGGTTTTCCAAGGCATTCATCAGCCATTCCTATTTAAGGACGGGCCACTCAAATGCAGCCCATCCTTCAGCAGTCATTTCCCACCACAAGGGCTTTCTCATTTCAGCAAAAGCTGCTGGTGGCCCGACCTTGGACACAGCATCCACCTGGGGAATTTGGGCTTGGTGCCCATCTAATCCAGCGAGTCGTGCTGCCCTGCCTCGCCCACATAACCTGGGGTAACCTGGGGAGAGGACACGGCCCCGGGGACAGCAGGGAGAGAAGTGGAGTGAAGCAGGTGGAGTGGAGCAGCAAAGCATGGAAGTCTGGGCAGGAAGGGAGGAGGAGGCTGTGGAGCAGACCTGGAGCTCGGGGCTCTGCCACCCTGGCAGGCGTTTTCTCTCGGGGGTTGTCTCTGCCAGGTGCAGGAGGTCTGCCGTGACTCATGCACACACCACTGCTTCACTGCTCTGCCAGTATATTTAGAAACTCTTGTGGAGAGCAATTTTTGAAGATGGTTCAATTCAGAAATACTTCTGCTGTTGTCAGATTTTTTTTTCTCTGCTCCCCTTCCCCCTCCTCGTCCCCTCTTTTCTCACTTTATTTTTTTTTCTTATTTTTCACTTCCTATGAATGAAAAAAACCCTCAGAATATCTGCTCAGGCATACACCCGACCTTGTGTGCTGCCAGGGAAGGACAGGTAAAGCCAAAGGTCCTTTCAGCTCTGCACCACTGAGGACAGTGTGGTGAGTGAGGACCTCGTGGAGCTGACCATGATACAACATGTGTGTTGGCTTAACCCTGGGAGGGAGCACCTTCCTCTGCTCTTCCCACGGTGCCTGCTTATGGAACATTGAACTCTGAGCTCTGGTTTGGTGCTCTCCACGATTTGGTCCCCTCAGAGCTCACAGCCCAGGGAAAGCCACCCGCAGGTGTCCCCACTGTCACGCTGTTGCTGTTCACAGGAGCTACAAGGTCCGCTTCAACAGCGTCTCCTCTTACTCGGACGCACGGAAATCCTCGAGTGATGGCCCTGACTCCAGGGACAACTTTGAGAGCACGGGGCCCCTGGCTAACGTCAGGTGAGTGGGAAAGGGTGAGATCAGCAGTTCTTGCTGCAGGAGGGACAGAGCAGGAGCTGGTGCTGCACAGCCCCTCTGCCCCACCACGGCTCTTCCCTCGAACACGGTGCATTTTGGCCACATGCAGGTCCCTCCACGCCCCCTCGTGCTGCTGCGTGGGGTGGTGGCGCAGCAGAGGGACATGCCAGTGTCCCTGCCCGCTCGGCAGCCACAGCTGTGCCACCTCTCTGCAGGTTCTCCGTGTTTGGGCTGGGCTCCCGTGCCTACCCCCACTTCTGCGCCTTCGCCCGGGCGGTGGACACCCTCCTGGAGGAGCTGGGAGGAGAGCGCATCCTCCGCATGGGAGAAGGGGATGAGCTCTGTGGCCAAGAGGAGTCCTTCAGGACCTGGGCCAAGAAGGTCTTCAAGGTAAACCCGCTGCCCTGGTGCTGCAGGGAGGAGCAGGGGGGAGAAGGACAGAGGGACGGAGCACAGTTGCTGGTTAGAGCTGGAACAGAACCCAGCCCCTCCTCCCCTGCACTGGGACATTCTGGCACCACCCCAGCCCACCGTTGTCCATGTTTTGGTGGAGCTGATGCTCTGATTCGTGCTGCACACAAAGGGTGGGTTCCGTGCTGAATTCTTGTGTTATCCCAGATGTTTGGGGAAGGAGGGCACCACGACGTGCCCATGACCTCTGGTATAGCTGTTGGAGGCTCCTTGTCCTTGGTTGTGTGAGATGGGCTGGGACAAGGGGGGGTCCCCAGGGGCAGTGGGGAGATGCCTGAGAGCCTGGTGGGTGCTGCAGGCAGCGTGTGACGTGTTCTGCGTGGGGGACGACGTCAACATCGAGAAGGCAAACAACTCCCTCATCAGCAACGACCGCAGCTGGAAGAGGAGCAAGTTCCGCCTGACCTACGTGGCTGAGGCCCCAGAGCTCACACAAGGTATGAGGATGGGGCCACCTGGAGGGCTCTGGGCATGGGGCAGGCAGAGGAGAACACATAGAGGGCTCTACTGGGGCCAAAGGAGCCGAACCTTCTTACTTGTTCACGTTAAATTCCCAGCATTTCAGGCTGGACTTTCTCCTCCTTCACACGCCCAAGGAGCAGCCTGTGATGGTCTCAGACCCCTCTGGCTGGTCCCTGTGTGTATCTGTAACAGAGATGTTTGGATATGATCTGCTCTGCCTCCTCCTGACCCCATTTTTTGAAGCAAAGAGCTGCAAACCTGGGAGCTTTCCAAGCTCTCTCTGCACAATGCCGCTCCCCGGCGCAATGGCAGGTCCAGCCCACCGACACCTGGCCCCTCAGCACGGCTCCTGCAGCTGATGGCTTAGCTCTTCCCAAATTCAGGCCCTTTGCTGCCAGCCAGGTGGCCCTGGCAGCGAGAGGTGCATGTGGGCACGTGAGGGCACATCGCTGCGTCTCACAAGGGCCGTGTCAGAGTCCTCCCCTGTCACTGGCAAAAGGAACACGTGTTTGGTTGTCCCCTGGGCTTCCTGATCCCCCAGGCTCACCAAAGATGTGCAGGAGGCTGGTCAAGCAGGAGGGTGGTTCTCTTGCTGTGGCCAGCTCTGGTTGGAAGGGCTGAGCCCTCAGCAGTGACCAACAGCCCTGCAAAACCCTTGGCCAAGCTCTGCTGAATTCCCTCACTGACCCTTCTCCTCCTCAGGCCTGTACAGCATCCACAAAAAACGCGTCTATGCAGCCCGGCTTATCACACGCCAGAACCTGCAGAGCCCCAAGTCCAGGTAGGAGATGCAGCTGCCCTGGGAGCTGAGCACACCCAAGCACCTGTGCATGCAGTGCTGCTTGACCTTGAGCCCTGAATGCTCCCTGGAATCCACCTGGGTGCGGATCAGGAGTAGGACTGGAAGCCACGTGAAGCCAGGGAAGGGTGTTCCCTGCCTCTGGGCGTGGTGAAACCTCTGCTGCTGCTGCCTCCGTGAGCCCGTGGGATGGAAGGCTGGGTCGAGTGGCAGCCAGAGAAACCATAAAATTGTTGAAGCAAGAGGTTAAACTGTTTTTTTTTCCTTTTAAAAAGTCCCTGAGGGTGAGTCAGCAGCGGGGAGGTGTGGGTGATGCATTGTCCTTTCTCCCTGCTGTGACCTTGGTGACATGCTCAGGGGGGCACCACAGCTTGGACATGTCACCTCTGGCCAGCACACCCAGCAGCTCTTGAGGCCACAGCTCAGGGACTCCCCCAAACACATCCAGCTTCTCCTGCTTTGCCCGCAGCCGCTTGACGATTTTCCTGCGCCTCCACACCAATGGACACCAGGGACTGCAGTACCTGCCTGGGGACCACCTGGGAGTGTTCCCAGGGAACCACGAGGACTTGGTCAATGCCCTGATCGACAGGCTTGAAGATGCCCCTCCTGCCAACCAGCTGGTGAAGGTGGAGCTGTTGGAGGAGAGGAGCACAGCTCTAGGTAACCTCAGCATGGAGGTGGCCTCTCTCCTCCTTGCCCAGCTCCTGTAGCAGTTCCTGTAGCTCCTCAGGGTGGTGGGTGGCCCCCAGGAGGAATCATTTCCCACCTCACTGCTGGGTTTGCCTGGATTGGGAGCACCTCCTTCAATCCTTCTCTGCCCAGAGCTGTTGTTCATGTGCACTTGGGATGTAGAGCAGCAAGGGTTTGAAGGGTGAGCAGGGCCCTGGGGAAAATATTTTCTTATTCCTTGGAAAAAAATAAAGGTGTTTATATTTTCATAGAAAGAGCAATGTCTGGGACTGGAAAGAAGAGTTAAGGGATCTTGATGGACCATCCCAACACTGTATTTCAGGGATAAGTCTGATACTGCCAGAGGTGGAAAACAGTAATCCACAGTCTCAGAGCTGATGTGGGGGATGAAAGCAAGGATTTTCCCACCTTGGCCCTGTGCTCAGCTGATCCCATGCTTGTCCTGAATCCCCTCCTGGCAGGTGTCATCAGTAACTGGACGGATGAGAACCGTGTCCCACCATGCACCATCTTCCAGGCTTTTAAGTACTATTTGGACATCACCACCCCTCCCACACCCCTGCTGCTGCAGCAGTTTGCTTTGTTGGCCACCAGTGACACGGAGAAGAAACATCTGCAGGTCCTTAGCAAGGTAAAGACCCCAAGCCCCAGGTTTTCCAAGGCATTTTCATCCCACTCTGTGGTTAGGCTGAGTCTACCCAGGACAGCAGGGCTCCTCCTGCCTGTCCTCACTGCCACCCCCGCTTTGCGACAGACCTGGTGGGATATCAGCTAGGGCACCTGGCTTGGAAGAGCTCGATGCTGCAGCTCTCTCCTCCTCCCTCCCTCCCTCCCTCTTTCCCTGGCTGCAGGGCTTGCAGGAGTACGAGGAGTGGAAGTGGTCCAAGAACCCCACCATCGTGGAGGTGCTGGAGGAGTTCCCCTCGGTTCAGATGCCCTCCACGCTGCTGCTCACACAGCTGCCCCTCCTGCAGCCGCGCTACTACTCCATCAGCTCCTCCCCAGAGATGTACCCAGGCGAGGTGCACCTCACCGTGGCCGTGGTGTCCTACCGCACCAGAGGTACCTACCGTGCTCGTGCCGGGGTCAGTGCCGTGGGGAAAGGCATCAACACGTGGCCAACACCACAGGATCTTGGGCAGAGAGATGTTCTTTAAAGGCTTTCTGCCTGCTGGAGTGACTAGGTTCCCTCAACCCATGCCACTGCTGCCCCATGTCATGAAGAGTGGCTGTCCAGCATCTTGCAGAGATGCCTCTTCTGGGTGAGGTACCAGCAGCAGACTCCAAGCTCTATGTAGGATCGTGTTTGCCCGCCCCAGAGTCCACTTCGCCCCTAGACAAATGTCTGTACCTGTCCAAGCAGCCCTGGTCATGGTGCAGATGGACACAGCCCCAGTGTTCCTGCAGCAGGTGGGACACAGGGAGGACAGTAAGTGGGACACAGGGAACACAGTGGCCATTCCTCTGGGGTGCCATGGAGGGCTTGTGCCTGGGAGCAGCACAGCACGGGGCTGCTTCTGCCAGCAAGGACCAAAGAAGACTTGCGTTCTTCCTAAGTGTTGTGGAGGCCCAACTATCCCAGGCTCTTCCACAGAAGGATCCAAGTGCCAGTTGTCCCAAGTTCATGGAGAATGGATGCAGAGACACTGAATGTTTTAGTGACGTGCTCATTGGGGTATAGCAGGGAATGTTTTAGGAAAGAAAACAACCAGAGTCACTGGCTGGTGTGTCGAGTACAGACCTTCTTCCCTTCCCTTCCAGATGGAGAAGGACCAATCCACCACGGAGTCTGCTCCTCTTGGCTGAATCGGATACAGACTGATGAAGTAGTGCCCTGTTTTGTAAGAGGGTAAGTGCTCCACACAGGACAAAGGATGGGGTGAGCCCCCTTGCACGATGAGATCTCTGCCCTCAATTCTGCTCCTGGTGGGAGAAAACAGGGCTGGATTTGTGAGCAAATGGGTGCAGTTCTGCACTACAATGTTGCTTTCTGGGATTTCACCTCATATTCTACCCCTGTGTCTCCGGGTGGTGTCTCAGTTTGCTGTGGGCAGAGGCGAGGGAGGGAGCTTGGGTTTAACTGGTGTCTTTGCTGTGGGCAGTGCCCCCGGGTTCCACCTGCCCCAGGACCCCCAGGTGCCCTGCATCCTCATCGGCCCTGGCACCGGCATCGCCCCTTTCCGCAGCTTCTGGCAGCAGCGGCTCTTTGAGATCCAGCACAAAGGTGGGTCTACACTCGTTCCTCCTGTTCCTCATCTCCAGCAGTGCCTGGGAACCCTGGGCTGGTGGCATAGGGGTGGAGGGCTCCATTCTTCTGCCTGGGAACCCTGGGCTGGTGGCGTAGGGGTGGAGGGCTCCATTCTTCTGCCTGGGAACCCTGGGCTGGTGGCATAGGGGTGGAGGGCTCCATTCTTCTGCCTGGGAACTCTGGGCTGGTGGCATAGGGGTGGAGGGCTCCATTCTTCTGCCTGGGGTGTCCCAGCAGATCCACTGGCATATCTGGAGGGAGGTAGCCTGGAGAAATTGGGCATGGGTGATCCCTGGGTGAAGTGCTTCCCCTCCTCCCCCAGGGCTGAAGCCTTGCCCGATGGTCCTGGTATTTGGCTGCCGGCAGTCCAGGATCGACCACATTTACAAAGAGGAGACTCTCTTTGCCAAAACCCAAGGTGTCTTCAGAGAGCTGTACACGGCCTACTCCCGGGAGCCAGACAAACCAAAGGTGTGTGGGGGGCACTGCTCCGGTGCTGCTGGGCAGCCCTGGGTGGCCACGGCCAGCCAGCACATCGTGGAGGTGCTGGGTCCTTGGCACAGCCCCAGTAGCTCATGCAGGAGTGTGCAGATCATCCCTTCCCAGTGCAGCCCCATTCCCAGGGCACATCCCCACCGCTGTGCCAGCCTGAACGTGTGCCCACACTGCTCATGCTTTGCCTTGGGGGGCTGCAGCCATCCTCACCAGGAGGGGAAAGGCATCTCCTCCCAAGCAGGTGGGCAAGGAGGGGTGTCACCCTCTGGGTGGGGGACACCACCCAGAGCCAGCACAAAGTTTGGCCCGAATTCCCATGGGCACCTGAGCAGGCCTTGCAGTGAAAGACACGGTGAAGGTGTGAACATGCAAGAGCAGGAGGATGCTTTGCTGCCTCCCCCATCCCTTTTCTATCACTGTGGGTGCTGCGAGGCTCAGGCACTTCCCCCCAAAGAAGTGTCACCTTGCACTGCTGGTGCACTCAGAGCTGGCCAGAGCCTGCAGGTGGATAGGGCTGAGAAACTGGAGTTCATCCCAGCTCCCTCCTCCTCCTCCTCCTCCTCCTCCCTCAGAAATACGTGCAGGACGTGTTACAGGAGCAGCTGGCCCAAACCGTGTTCAAGGCACTGAAGGAGCAGGGAGGCCACATCTACGTCTGCGGGGATGTCACCATGGCCGGGGACGTCCTCAAGACCATCCAGCACATCGTGAGGCAGCAGGGCCAGCTGTCGGTGGAGGAGGCAGGTGCCTTCATCAGCAAGCTGCGGGTGAGTGGTGTGTGCCCCATGACACACCACGCAGCCTTCCTGCCACGGGCACTGCACCTGGTGCCTCCCGAGGAACAGGCAGCACCGAGGTGATGGGCACTGGCGGGGTTGTGATCCCTCTCGAGACCTGCGTGAGGTCAGGAGGGTGATCTCCCAAAAGTCTGGGTGCACAGTGGAGGTCACTCAGCCCTGCAGGAGCCCCACTCCAGCCTGCAGCCCCCCCAGCCCACGCTGGGCTCCTGTGCTGAGCTGCTGCTGTGCTGAGCGCTGGGACAGCCTCTTGTGGGCACCCCTGGCAGCCCAGGCACGGCTTGTTCCCCCTGTTCAGCTCCATGAAAGAAGGATTGCTTCTAAGTCTCTCCACCAAAGATGAGCTTGCTAAGTCGCTCCATCCCATCCACCCAGCAGGGCAAGTTTGTGGGTTCCCCTCTCCAAACCTCCCCATCTGCATGGCTGGCAGGATGATGCCCCTGGCCAAACACGTGGCCCAGATGTTGCCCCTGAAGCACAGATGAGCTCCGTTTGGGCCACAGGCCCAAGGATGGATGCTCAAATGGTTCTGCTCCTCCCCAGGAGGATAACTCAGCCTGATTCCCATGGGACACCCCCTTCTGCCCCATGTCCCCACCCTCCATCCAGGAGCCGAGGGAACTCAGAGCCACGTTTTCAGCTGGTTGTACCCAGACTGGCTTTGGGCTGCTCGTGCCCCTGAGAGCCCTGCAGCCCCTGAGCTGAGGTGCAACCCACAGAGCAGCCCCTGGGCTGCCCCACACTGTGACCTTGGGAAGATCATTTCCCTCCCCTGCTCATCCCTGCCCCTCTGCCCTGCCTGTCCCACCCGCTCCTGTGACACACCCCAGAGACTTGGCCGTCTATTGGGCACCTCCCCACCACACCAGAGCTCACCGGGGCCTCAGAACACCGTTCACAAATGCTCTTTTTCTCCCTCTGCCCCTCTGCCCCCCTCTCATCCTCCAGGATGACAGCCGGTACCACGAGGATATTTTTGGAGTCACCCTGCGTACATATGAGGTGACTAACCGCCTTAGATCCGAGTCCATTGCGTTCATCGAGGAGAGCAAAAAAGACACGGATGAGTGAGTTGACATGTTTATTCTAACCCCTGCAATGGTCTCCCAAGCCTGTGGGCTGTGGGATGGAAAAGGCAGGGATGGGGAAGGCAGGAATGGGGAAGGAGGCTTTAACTGGTGTGCACACGTGGTCCTTACAGCAGAGGTGGGAAAGGCATGGATTTCAGCACTGGAAGCAGAGGCAGTGGCTCTGAAATAGCTGTCACCTCACTAGCACAAATCCCCCTGGCCTCCCAGGCTGCTGCTCCCGCTGTACTGATGTGCTCACACACCCTCTCTTCCCAAGGAAAACAGCCCTGCCCGCTGCCTGCCTCCGGGCTGGAAAGCCCCAGGGGAAGGGGTGACTCTCCCCAGCCCCAGGGCCAGCTGTGGGGGGACCTGGGAGGCTCCAGGTGTCCAGACAGCAGGTGGGAGAGGTCTCCAGGCTGCTCCATGCCCGGTTAGCAAAGATCTAGGGATTTCATTTCCTGATGTTGTAAAAACAGCCAGAAGAAGTAAAAAATCTTGACATTTGCTGTGTTTGTTTCTGCTCTGCCCTGTGCTGCCATTTGCTCAGCTCTGCCGTGGTGGGATTTTCCCTGGCTGAGCAGAAGGATTATTTAGGATAAAGGATGGGCAGCTGAATGGATCTTGCTCCTTGTGCTGGCCCTCGGTACGTGGGATGCAATCCCTTCCCTGTGCTGTGGAGTGCCCAGCTGACCAGGAGTGGGTTTCCCACCATCCCTGAGGTTTGGTGGGAATTTTATTCCAAGGAATCACACACTGTGGGGTCTGCAATGTACAGAGAGCACCTGCAGACAGGGATAAAGGTCACCCTCCTGCCCACCTCCCCCAGCTGCAAAGGGCTCTGTAAATCCCTGCCTATGGCGTGGTCCCTTGGAAAGTGCAAGTCAGGATGATCCCTCTCTGCTCCCTCTAAGGCCAGCCTTTCTCCCCTTTCCCTTGCAGGGTTTTCTGCTCCTAACTGGACCCTTTGCCCCAAGGGGATGCCAAACCAGTCCCAGCACCTGCTGCCCCCTCCAGCTGGAGGGCACTGGGTTTTGTATTTCACGGACACGGTGGCTCCTTTTCCACGGGGAACTGCCCATGGAAAGCACTCTGTCTCTCGTCCTGTTGTTGTGTCCTGATGATGATGATGATGATTTTCATTTCCTTTTCTTCCTCTTTCTCTTGCTCGTCCTGTGGCCATTTCTTTCCCCTCCCCTTTCCCTTCCCCACTGAAGTAGGATGGCTTTATAACCTGCAGTGGCTCTTTAAAGAACTCCACATTTCTCCTCCTTCTCCTGAGGGCATTTTGCAGCTGCATGAAATCACCACCTTTGTGATCATCCGCATTTTCGGTGTTTTGGGGAAGAGCAGGGGTGCAAGGGGATGGGCAACAGCAAGTTCCTGTTGCTTGACCAGAGCAGGGGATCATTCCCCCCAGGATCCCCCTTTCCCCAGCCTGGGGCTTGGCTGAATCCTTACCTTTTCATGGCTTTCCTTTGGACTTGTACATATGCCCGAGGCTGGGGGCAGATGATGTGCAATGCCCTCGTGCCTGTGAATTTTGTTCATCCCCAAGCAGCCTGGGTACACATGTGTCTGGTTTTGTCATGATTTATGTGTCCTGATTTCTCTTAAATGGACCCTGTGCTATGTTTGCCCCTTTCTCTGCTCCCTGTTCCCTGTGAGCCCCTCCCTTTGCTCAATCCCCACTTTTGCTGGCATGAATGTCCTCCCCTGAGGAGCAAGCACAGAACACACAGGCTGATGTGCATGCTAAGGAAAAGCTCATGGCAGTGACTGCTGCTTGGCCAGGCTGTCCTCTGAGGGGCTTTACAGGAGATATGTGATCTGCAGCCACAGTGCTGGTGGGACACATTGGAACTGGCTGCATTCCAGAACTTTTCATGCTGGGAACATGTGAACCCTCTCCCAGGTGAGCCTGGAAAGCCACGAGGATGGGAGAGAAGCGTCTCCAACTCCAGCTGTAAGAGGCACCTCTTGTTACAAAGCTTATTTGGAAGGCAGCACGTGGAGGGTTATGGAGGCTCCAGGTTTTTGGCAAGGATGTGCCAACGGAGGACTCTTGAAATCCCAGAGAGCATCAGCTCCACCTTAGCACAGCCTCCTGAGCAGCTCTGGGACAGCAGACCCCAGCCACTTCCACAGCTCTGGGAGCAGAAAATGCCAGTGTGGAGCGACCTCCTGCCAAGAGAAATACGTGTGGGACCTCTGTGGTGAACCAGTCCCCTCTGCAGGCTCAGTGCCACCTGCCAGTGACTCGAGCTGTCTCGGCCAGGACACCGTGTGAGGAGAGAGGTGAGGTCAGCTGCAAAGGTGCCGTGTGATCCTGGGCTCTGACACCCTCACACCTCAACCCTGCTGCAAAAACCCGGCCCCAAAAGCAATCTGTTCACACACAAAGGTACCAGTCCTTTAACAGATCAAAGCTGTCCGCAAGGTAATGATACGTGACCTTGTGTGTCCTTCCTCCTCCTCTCTTCTGCACCCTGAAGAAGGTTTGTCCTCCCTCGCTGCCAGGACAAGGACAGCAGCTCTTGCTGGAGGCAGGGATATGAGGTTGGCATTTTGAGGTGGCAGATGCTGCTCCTGTCCTCCTGCCCCTGCTCTGCTGAGCCGTGCACTGATGCTTGCACGGAGCAAAGCACCAAAACCGGCGATGGCAGAGGGTTTGTCCGGGAGCTGCACTGGTGAGCCTGCTTTCACAGGGCTAAGATTGTCTGCCCTAAGCCAAAGTCAGAACAAAAAGACCTGCGGGAGGTTTGCTGCTCCCCCAGCCCATGGAAAAAGCCGTGGGCTTATTCCCACCCTCAGCCAGGACCTCCTCTTCTCTCTCCCACTTGCCTGGCCACATCTCCACGTGCTGTGACCATCCTCGACAGCTTTTCCTCCCTGAATGCTTGAAGCAGCTGCAGCCCAAAACCCGGCAGCAAAAGGCCTCCAGGCAGCGGGAGAATTTGAGCTCCAGGTCTCGTTTTCGCTGGTGGCAGCAGAGCAGGGTGTGAAATACGAACGAATGCTGCCACGGTGTGGCCAGAGCCGAGCCCGCTGGGCTGGCAGGGCTGGGAGCAGGGCTGGGAGCCAGGGGCATGGCCAGGTTTGTGTCACCCCCCGGGGACTCGGTGACCTGCGGGTGAACGCAGGGCAGGACAGGTAAAAGGGCACCTCTGTGGGCTGTGCCCTAATCCCAGGGTGAGCAGTGGGGTGGGGAACTGTGTCCCTGTGCTGCTGGTGCAGGTGGGTTTGGGCACAGATGCTGTTTGTGGAGGCAGCTCCCAGGCCCTAGAGCTGAGAACATGCAGCAAACCTGGCCCTGCCCCCTGCCCTACAGCTGCAGAAACAGAGCTGAGGAAATAAAAACCTCCCATCCTCGTCTTTTGGGAAATTCGATTCTGGCTCTGAGCTTTGTGCTCTGTGCCTCCTTTGGTAGAAGGAGTAATACAATCTGAGGAGGACATTCTGCCCAAAGAAATGCCCTTGCCTTCAGCCTCTTTCCAGCTGGCAAGTAGTTTTCTCCTGTCCTGCCTTCTGCCTGTGACATCTCTCATGTGGAAAGTCATGTCACTGCTGGATCCTGTCCCTTGAGCTGAATGGGCTTGCTTTTCCTCCACCCCAAAACTTGCCACCTCCACCTCCTGAGCTGCCAGTGAAAACAGCAGAGAACTGTGTGCCTTGTATTCAGAGGGGTTCCCAAAGGGGTCTGTGCCAGGCAGATGACAAAACCACCTCAAGTTCAACAGGCATTGGATATGGGAGTCCTTCAGAGCCCTTTGGAAGGGAAATGTTTTAAGGCTGTGCTCACTGCGTGGCCCTGGAGGAGAGATACCCTCCCTGCCAGGAAGGACCATGAAGTGAATGTCCCCCCCAGCAAGCTGACTCTGTGCTCCCACTGTCTGAGCAGGACCTGTCACTCCTCGCAAGCCACGCTGGGATTTTGATTCACTGTTTTCTGTTGAGTCAGTCTCAGACGTCTGAATTTCTCTCCTTCATCCCCTTTACCTGCAGAGGCTTCGCACTCCCCTCGAGCTTCATTTCCTCCCACAGCAAAAGGGGAAAGAAACTTGTGGATCTGCTTTATTATTCCATCACTGTGGCTCTTCCACCAGTTGTCTCCACCCTGCTGGTCTCTGTGTGACATCTCTGACGTGTGGGTGTAGCTGCAAGGTCTCTGGCATGAACAAAGGCAGAGGGTGAGGTGGGGTCTGCCACAGACCATTGCCATGAGCTGCTCGGGGGTGTCACACGTGGAGGGGTTGGTGTCCCTTGGGCACTCAGTTCACAGATCTGTCACCTCCAGGTGCCTCCTGCACGGCCCCCAGTGGCTCCTGTGGCAAGGGCACATGGTGGACACTCAGCCTGAGCCCGTGTCCCAGCTCCTCTCCTGGTGGTTCTCCTCCACAACCACCCCTTTTGAGCAGCTCTGCTCCTTTTCTCTCCCCAGGTCCTAAAGAAACTCTTCTCTAAACAGGATATCTGATTTTCAAGACACTGTGAAGTGGGGGGTTTTATTTGCCAAGATTTTAATTCCTAGATCTTCTAAACACCCACAGAAAGGTATTATATGGACTTGAAAACTCAGGGGAAAAAGTTCTCTGTTTTCCCAACCAGCTGTGTCCACTGGCAGGGGAAAATCAGCTGCTCCTCCAGTGCAAGGGTATGTGGTGCCTGTGTTGTTGGTGGCTTCGAAGGTTTCACCTCCCCAGAAGGACAGCCTGGCAGTTTGTTGTCCTTCTGTTCATGAGAGACAGCAGGAAAATAATGAGATGTCTGCCGTCAGGAGTGGCCTCACAAAGATGTCACCTCCACAGTTGTGGCTGCGTCCCACGTGAGGAGCCCAGCCCGTCACACCCACGCTGGCCAGAGAAATAAACGGGTGTGACTTTGGGCTGTCCACACTCCCTGTCCCCTCCCGTTCCTCTGTGTCCCCAGGGGTGAGCAGGGGGCTGTTCACACCCTGAGTCAACGTGTGTGTGCATGACCTGCAGTTGTGCCCTGAGCACAGGGGCCCACACCTATGGCAGGAGAGGAGCTGGGAAGAGCCAGGAGCTGCATGAGCCTGTGCCAGTCTGTGACTGCTCCCGTGGTCCCTCTGCTGTCGGTGTGTGTCACCTCCCACCCCACCCCGGCTGTAACCAGGCTCCCTCTGCCACTTCCCTCTGGAGATCCCTCCTTTCTGCTCCTCAGCTCTGCCTGCCCAGCCAAAAGGTGCAGCCAGCAAGGGCAGGTCCTGGGAATGGCAACGGGCTTACAGTGCCTTGTGCTGCAAAGAGACCCTCCCGCTCCTGCTCTCTGACTCCACTTAACAAGGGAAAGCCTCGGTGGGTAAATTCCCCCCTGGGATCACAGAGAGCAAATTACAGCCCTGCTCTGCTGCTCTCTGCAATTCTTCTCCCAGAAGTGGGGTTTTACAGGGCTATGGAGGTGTGGGTGCAAACTGGGCACCACCTTGTGCCAGCACCTTCCACGCACTGGAGACCCAGTTTTGGTTAAGCTGGTGTGGGGGGAGAGGGTGTGTTTGTGTTTGAAGCCTCATGGACTTGCACCAAGCCCAAGCCAAAGCTGAAGCCACTACATTGTCCTCTGAGGGTTCCCATCGTTTTTTGGAAGGGTAATTTTATGCTCAAAACTGAATTTTGTTCCTGCTTTCACTGGGGATCAGTTCCCAGCTTCAGAATTGCTCTGATAACTCTGCAATTGCATTGATAGTTCCAGAGGGGAGCACAGTCCCTTCACAGAACAGATGGAGACACATTTTCAGGATCATTCAACTTTACTGTATCTCTCTTTGTTATGCCGAGTTCTTCTGCTGTAACAGGAAGAACAAAATTTGGCCAGCACTCTTAAAAACTGTATTGCTGAACTTGGACAAAACTAACGTAGAATCCAAGTCCTCCCAGGTCCAAAATGCCTTCCACACGCACCGGCTTCAGTGGCCCTGGGGATTTGGGCAGCTTGCAGGATCAGGCTTGCACAGCAGCAGCAGCAGCAGCAGCAGCAGTTTTATGGTGGCAATATTCTTGGTGTGTCAATCCTCACTTGCACATGCCTGCAGTGCATGGCTCCAGCAATCCATTTGAAATCCACCCTCCAAGGGAGAGCTGAGCTTCAGCTTCTTCCATATGGCCATGTGTGGTTAACGGGGAATCAGGGGAGTGGGAGAAAACTCAAGAGATTGCTGCTTTAAAGCACTCGGGTCCAGAAGTAAAACAGAACTCGGGAGAGGTCAAAACTGGCTTGATTTTAACAGAGGCGGGGCAACTCATTAAATATTCAAGCATTGTGATGCAGATCCATCTTTTTCCTGCTGTGCCAGGAACGAGGTGGACTAGAAAGTCTTGGCCTCCACCCCTACAGATGTTTGGCTGTGATGGAAGTTTGAGCCATTGAACCACAGGAAAAAAACCCAGATTGTGAGTTCATAGCTGAGCAGTGGCAGCTTGTTTAGCAGTGAGAGCATCTCACTGCAAGGGCAGCCCTATCTGTGTCCTACCTGGCCAGATTTTGGGGAGGGAGGAAGGAGGAAGCACCTTATAGTGAGAAAACCAAACCTGTGAGCCCTGCCCTGAGAATCCCTGGTTTATCAGGAGCCAAGGCTTTGCAGCTATTCCTCATTACTGGGGTGGGCAAGTGGGCAAGACACCAAGGCCTTCTGTTGTATCTGTGGGCCAAAGCTTGGCTGTGGAAAAGCAGGACCACAGTGCTGGGCTGTGGAGCAGCTCCTGCAAGGCCAGTGCACAGGTCTCTGCAGGGCTGGCTCCGAAATCTGCGAGTGGGAAACACTGGGCAAAGTATTTTTCTTCCAGGGGCATCCTTAATGCTTTGAAAACTGAAAGACTGAACACTGGAAAAGTGTTGCTTTGTTTTCATGTGTTGGGTTCGGGTGGGGAAAGCAAACAGAAAGCAAGCAGACAGTGTGTCAGTCTGGTTTGGATTCAATCAAATATTTTGCTCCTACAATGATTGCTAATGGAGATTTTAAAGTTTTCCAAGGGCAACAAAACAGCCTTAATTAACTGAGACATTAATGCTACTTGCTTCTGAGCCTGCTTTTTTATTTTCCTCTCTGTGTGATTGTGGCATGGAATCATGTCTTAACAAAATACACTTTGCAGTAGCCAAGGAACAGAAATAGAAGACGGTGTTTCAGAATCTCCCCGTGCCCAGCATTGAAACGACGGCTTTGAAGCCAGTGAGATTCAATGCAAAATCCCTGCTTTGCTAGAATTCTACAAAATAGGCAAATCCCCACAATTCCCAAGGTTAAATTCCCATGCTCTGCTGCCTTGAGATGCCTTTAAAAACCCTGGGCTCTGTGTGCTGTAAAGAGCTTGTGAGTAGTCTGCAGCTTTTCCAGAGTGCACACAATTCCCCAGGCAGTGGATGAGCAGTGAGATGACTTTCAGCCAGGACTCATTGCTTTTTAGATTGCATGTAGTTAGAAACATGAGTTCTGCCAGCTGCCCAGGGAATTTGATATTCAGTGCCAATTAATTTTTGTAATAGGAGCGGGGATTTATTCCCTTGGCTTCCTTAGGCACCTTTCAAAAGTCTAAGACTCAAAGGTAGGTTTGGACTCTTTGATTTTTTTGGTGGCCTTTTCCTGAAGAGCAGTGGTGCCACAGTGAGGACAGGGACTGCTCTGGGGCAGGCCACTCCCAAACTTTCTGTTGCAGAGGTTTTCTAAACTCTTCAGCTGTGGGTAAATTCTGCTGGGCTGGATGAGACTCCAACCCCTCGCTGCTCTCCGGTCCTCCTGCTCCCTCCTCCCTCCCTCCCCTCAGCACCTCCTCATGTCATTGTGCCTTCGTTTGGTTTATGAAATGATGCCATGATTTAAGACTGGCACCTTGTCTTTACTCTCACTTTGCATCCCATAAGACAGGTTACGTGTGGAGGAGGGGGGAGCTTATTTTGTAGCTTTTTGTGTGACCCCAAGGTGGGTTTCCTGGGAGGAGTGAAGGGGTGGGGACGTGGGAGCAGGATGGGCTGGTGTTGTGTGTGATCATAGCAGTGCTTTAAGCAGCCAGAACATGGTTTTCCCCTACCTCTGAGCTCTCAATGCTGCTAAAATCTCTGCCATCCGTCCAGTGTACTCCAGCCCCTGTCTCGGACTGACTGGCTCTGTTTGCAAGATATCCACATTGTTCTGAAGCATGCACCTCTTTCTGTATAGTTCCAATCTTCTGATTTTATGGAATACTTATGCCTGTTTGCATTACAGTCAAAATAAAAAAGTGAACTAAAATCTAGCAGACCTCTTTCTTCTCTCCTCTCTGGGTTTTCAGCACTGAAAGGCCTCTGCTGATCCCTTGGCCTTGCTCTGCTCTGCCACCTGTAATGCCAGGGCACTATAAATAGCTCGGTGGCGTCAATCAGCAATACCTATTTACCTGCCAGACAGAAACACCTCCCTGGAAGGCTGCTTGAGTCACAGCATTAGAGGTTTCACATCACTGACACCATGTCCTCGGGGGAAATGTCACAGTCAGGCAAGGAGGGCTGTTTGTGTGCAGTCCTGGGCAAGTTTTGGTGCTGGGGCCTCTGGAACACAGCAGGACTGCAGACACCTGGGAATGGCAGCATGTGAATGAGGCAGAAGCATGGCCATGGCTTTTCCCATGAGAAAGTTGTGTGCTGTTCCAAGAGGGAACCTTCCAGTACTGGAAAAGGGCTTATAAAAAAGAGGAAGGGTGACTTTTAATATGAGCAGATAGGGACAGGACAAGGGAGAATGGCTGTTAGAGGGCAGGGTTAGATGGGATATTGGGAAAGAATTCTTGGCTTTGAGGGTGGGCAGGCCCTGGCACAGGTTGGGCAGAGAAGCTGTGGCTGCCCCATCCCTGCAAGTGTCCAGACTGGATGGAGCTTGGAGCAACCTGGGCTAGTGGAGGGTGTCCCTGCTCACTGCAGGGGTGTTTGATTAGGTGATCTCTAAGGTCCAGTCCAAACCATTCTGTAATTCTGTGATTTAAATAAACTCCTCAGTGTTCCCTGAAGAGCAGCAGGACATGGATGTGGTCAGGACAGGTGGATCTTCAGCAAGGAGCAGATGGAAGCCATCTGAGTGCAGGAGGGACGGGCTGCTCCCCTGGAGGCCCTGCGGTGCCCAGCTGGCCTGAGGGTACAGTGTCACCTCAGAGATTGCTGCAGTGTGACCTCTGACACAGCATCAGTGTCACCTTAGACACTGCTGGTGTCACTTCAGACATCCCAGTGGTGTGACTGCAGACACTTGGTGGTGTCACCTGAGCCGTGGCAGCAGGGTGATCTCAGACACTGGTGGTGTCACCTCGGTGATCTCAGACACTGGTGGTGTCACCTCAGACATGGCAGTGGTGTGACCTCAGGCATGGCCACAGTGCCACCCTGGACAGAGCAGCAGGCACCTGGGTGTCACCTTATGCACCATGCTGGTGTCACCTCAGTCCCTGCAGAGTGCTGCTGCAGACACAGTGGTGGCATCACCTCAGGTGTCGGTGCAGGAAGGGAGGTGGCATCACCTCAGGTGTTGGTGCAGACAGAGGTGGCATCACCTCAGGTGCTAACACAGACATGGCAGCAGCTTCCCCTTAGCCACAGCCTCCCCTCTGTCATCCTAGGGCAGATGGGCACCAGCCCTTGCCACCCCCCAGCTCCCTGCAGCCTCCCCTGGTCCCTTGCTGGCTGTGAGGGGATGGGGGTCCCACGTCCCTATCGCCCCTGGGGTTGGGAATTTTGCAGACCCACCTACACCCTGCCATGCAGAGCCTGCATCCATGTTCTTTCAGAACCACAGAATGCACATTGGTGAGGTCTCCCTTTAGATATTGATACACATTGATCAGGTCCCTTCTTGGCACCCCCTTTATGTATTTACAGACCTTGAGGTTCCCCTTTGGACAGATACACATCGATGAGATCTCCATTAGATATTTACACACATCAGTGAGGTCTCCATTTAGATACTTACACACACTGATGATGTCTCTAGACATTTACACACACTGACGATGTCCCCTTTAGACACTGACACACATTGAAGAGGTCTCTATTTAGATACCCACACACTGGCTCCGTTCCCCTTTACTGCTCCCACCCGTGCCCAGCCCCTTTACCACTCACTCTCCCCGTGTCCAGGCCTTTTAACACCCATTCCCACCTGTGCCAGGCCCTGTAACATACTCCCCCCATACCGAGCCCCTTTACCACCAACTCCCCCCCGTGTCGAGGCCCTTTAACACTCAATCCCCTCCGTGTCCAGCCCTTCTAACACTCACCCACACACACAGCTAGCCCCTCTAACACCCACACTCCCCATACTGAGACCCTCCAACACTCACCCCTCCATGTCCAGCCCCTCTAACACTCACACCCCTCTAACACTCACTCCCCACACACTCTCACCCCCCACACACACACTCACACCCCACACCCCTCTAACACACACCCCACACACACACTCACCCCACTTACACACTCACACTCCACTCTCACCCCACACACACTCACACCCCACACACACCCCACAAACTCACACCCCACACACACATCGCCCTCTAACACACACTCCACACACACACTCACCCCACACACTCCCCACATACTGACACCCCTCTAACACACTCACCACACACACACACCCCACACACACTCACGCCCCACTCTCACCCCGCACACACACACTCACCCCACACACACACCCCCCACACACCCACCCCCCTCTAACACACTCACCCCACACACACACACACTCTCACCCCACAAACTCACCCCCTCTTACACACACACCCCCGCTGTAACACACACACCCCCCTCTAACACACTCCCCCCACAGACTCCCCCCCATCCCCGCCCCGTCGGGCCGGGCCCTCCCCGGAAGCGCCGCCGCCCTCAGGTAAACAGCCAAGATGGCGGCGACGGGGCCGGCCGGGACGGGCCTCACGGACCTGCCGGGCGAGCTGCTGGAGCTCATCCTCTGCTGCGACGTGCTGGGCGCCGCCGACATCGGCCGCGTGTCCTGCACCTGCCGCCGGCTGCGGGAGGCCTGCCAGCCCCGCGGCAAGGTGTGGCGGGAGCGCTTCCGCCTCAGGTGGGCACCGCGGCGCGGCCTGGCCTGGCCCGCCGTGAGGGGCCCGCGGCGCTCGGTGGGGCCTGCGGGGGGCTGGGGGGAGCCTGGAGGTACCTGTGGCACCCCCAGGCCTGGGAGGGTCTGGGGTGGCTTTGGGAGGGTGGTGGAAGTGCAGCCCCGGCTCCCCGTCCCGGGGTTCTCGTCCCGGCTCCCCATCCCGGGGGTCTCGTCCCGACTCCCCTTCCCGGGGTCTCATCCCGGGGGTCTCATCCCGGCTCCCCATCCCGGGGGTCTCTCTTCCCGGGGGTCTCTCTTCCCGGGGGTCTCTCTTCCCGGGGGTCTCGTCCCTGTTCCCCATCCCGGGGTCTCACTCTGGGGGTCTTCTCACGGCCCAGGGGCTGGGTGAGTGCTCGGGGGGAATCGTGGAGTCGGGCACTGGTTTGGGTGGGAAGGGGCTGTAAATCCCACCCCGTGCCGTGGGCAGGGACACATTCCACTGGAACAGGTTGCTCCAAGCTTATCCCACGTGGCCTTGGGCGCTGCCAGGGATGGAGTAGCCACGGCCCCCCTGGGCAGGTGTCCCTCTGTCCTTCTGCAAGGACCGACCCGAGGCTGCCTCCCCTCCACAGTCCCGCGGGGTGGGACCAGGAGGGCTGTCCTGCAGCCCTTTGCTTGGACATCAGTCCTGCAGGCCCTTCCAGCCCCGGGCACGTGGATCACCTGCACTCCCCACGTCCAGCCGGGATCTGCCAGGGATACACACGGGGCCACATGCACTGGGACTGTGGATTGGCCTCCCTGGCCCCAGCAGCACCTTCCAAAGCCCCTGCCAGCATCTGTCCTGTCTCAGGGCTGACCCTTTACAGCAGGGAGGTATTTAATTGTGGTATTTAATAGCTGTTTCCACAGGTACCAAAATCCGTGGGGCGGACTTTTGCTGCTGTGGAGTTTCCTCTCCCCCAAGGGCACTCACAGGGTGCCAAGTGGGGGCAAAGCTGTGTTTCAGTCAATGGAACTGGTCACATTTTAGCTGGGAACAAAGCATAGATGTGACATTGCTGATGCTGTGCTGGTTTGAGCAGTCCTGGAGGCACCACCACTCACCTCTGGGGCTTCCAGCCTCTCTAGCACAGAACCTGCTCATCTGTTACCTGCTTTTTTCTGTCCTGGCACAGGAAAAGTAGCCAAATGGCTTTCCCTAATTGCCATTTGGCTTCTAAAATTTAGCATAGCCCAAATGAGAGGATTATTCTCTTTTTATCGTTGAAAAAGGCTATTGAACAATTACAGCTTCCCCAAATCACCAAACCGTGGCTTGGGATTGACTTTCAGCCATTCAGTGGCTGTAATTTCTGGGAGTTTGACACTGGTTGGGCTCCAGCAGCTGGAAGGGGATGTGGTGGGTGATTAGCACACCCTGCTCTATTCCCCTCCCCTTGGTAATGGAACTTTTGGCAGGAGAGTTGCACGTTGACCTTGTTGTCCTGGCTGGATTCCATCATGAGTGATTGCACTTTATCGTCCTAAAATTCCCAATATTGTTTCAACCCAAGAAATTATTCCTTCTCATCCCAAAATAAAGGATTGTGATGGTTATTGTGGGGTGGCTGTGTTTCAGCAGTAGATGAAAGGCCAGGGACTCAGGTTGTTATGTAATGTGAGGTTATTTGACTTTATTTTGTAAAGGCAATTGCAGGGTAGTTTAATTATTAATTGGCAGTGAAATATCTCCCAAGTGTGGTCAAACCCAACTGCATTTTGATCACTGGTAATAATTTTTATACAGGAGCAGTGATATAAAGATTTGGCCTTCTCTCTAATTATCTAAGTAAATATAGAGATATATTACCTGGAAAAAAACAAAGGTTATTTAGTGATAGTGATTTAAACATTTGGCCTTCTCTCTATTTATAAAAGTAAATAAATAAGGATGGATGGATGGATGGATATAACCTGAAAAAAATCAAGGCAGTCCATGTGGTTGAAGGAAAATATTTTACATAAATCAGTAATAATTAACATAATTTCAAAACATGAAATAGAAGTGCCAGTAAATTGCGAAATAGCTTTCTCTCAGCTTTCTTCCCAAAATATTTCCATCTGTGCTGATTGTTCTTCATGTTTCTTACACAAATGATCTTGGAGTCTTCACAACAGCCATGGGAGTTGCTGAGCTGGCACATATTTTATTGCACACCCACTTTACTCTCTTTACTGCTAAGAGCCCCCAAAACATGACCTGAAGTTAGATTTTTAGTTGAACCTTAGAACTCCTAATAAGTGTTTTAGTTTTTGGACTTCCAGGCTCAGGAAAGCAGCTTGTGGAGATTTTTTTACAAGAAAGCTATGTTTGGGTTTTTTGAAATAATTTTTTCTTGTATCAAAAATGAGCTGCCAAAGCATTTTGCTGTCAGGATTAGAGTTCAGGCTTCTGTTTTCCTCCAGTAGATGTTGCCACCAGCAAGGGCAATGGAGAGAGCTCTGTTTTGTGCAGCCTTTTGTAATTAGCCCCCCGAAGTGGCAGGAAGAACACAGGACAATGTCAGATGCCAGGTTAGCTTGCATGGGAGGCTTCTTTGTGCTGAACTCTTGTAATTATAGAACTAAACCATTTAGGATATTTAGGTACTGAAATCCTGGAGTATGAGCCTTTGAAGGTTTCCTCTTGGCAAGCTTTAGGAAATGTTCCTTTGAAATAATCACTGGGCAGATGAAATCGGTGGGTTTGTGCTTTGGTGTTTGAGTCAGTTTTATACAATTACCTTTCAATCTGGGGCTGTGTCTCAGCCCCTCGAGTCCCAATAAACAGCATTTCCCCGTTCTGGAGGCTCTCAGGGGTGTGAAATGCTCATGATGCTGTTCCTTTGTGCCTTGTGGTGCAGGTGGCCCTCACTGCTGAAGTACTACAGCCACACGGATGGCGTGAGCTGGCTGGAGGAGTACAAAGCACGGCACAAGGCGGGCCTGGAAGCCCAGAGGATTGTGGCTTCCTTCTCCAAAAGGTTCTTTTCAGAGCATGTAAGTCTTCTGTATGTGTGTGCAACAGCCTGCTGACTTGTTTAATAGGATCATTGCTAGAGTCATTAATAGAATCAACAAGGTTGGAAAAGCCCTTTAGGATCACAAACCAGTGTCCTCAAGTGCCACGTCTGCACATTTTTTGAACACTTCCAAGCACGGTGATTCCTCCACTTCCCTAAGCAGTTTATTCCAAAGTTTTACAACCCTTTCAGTGGAGAAATTTTTCCTAATACCCCACCTACCTTCTCTGGTGCAACTGGAGGCTCAAGACTGGCTGAGCATTCACATCAGGAGGTTATATTCTTAAAAAGTTCTTAAGCCATTTGAAAAGTTGCTTTATTTCTCAGGTGCTTTTGCCTTTTAAAAAATTATTTTATTATTATTATTAGGAAAAGGTCTTTCCCCCAGAGGGTGTGGCACTGACCAGGCTCCCCAGGGCAGTGGGCACAGTCCCAAGGCTGCCAGAGCTCCAGGAGGGTTTGGATGATCCTCTCAGGGACAGGGTGGGATTGTTGGGGTGTCTGTGCAGGGCCAGGAGTTGGGCTGGATGATCCTTGGGGGTCTCTTCCAGCTCAGGATTATACAAAGATGGAACTTAGTTGATTTTGATCAATACCTTTTATTAGTTTATCTTTCCTCTCTCTTCACATCATCTCAACTATGCAGACAGAAATTTCCTATGTCCTCACTTTGTGTGAAAATGCTAAATGGCAGCCAAAAGGGGAGAGGGTTCAAAATCCACAGGTCCAACACACACTCTCTGGTTGCATTCAGCTTTAAAAAGCCTTCACTTGTGTCTCTATGTTCAGACCTGGCTCTGGGAACTTGTGAAGGCCACATAGTTTGTTGACACATACCACAGCCACTGAGGTTCTCCCTGCAGGCCTTGTTCAAGGATGTGTTCTGAGAGCTGTCACGAGGCATTTGAAATCAGGAACAAGGCACAATAGGGTCACTGAATTGGAAAGTGTGTTATTGAAGTTCTTCACCCAGCCATGACACCAAGATGCTTTTGTGTTCAGTGGGAAAAAGGTGAAAATATGGTGTCTTGGAGAGACTGACTTGCTCGTGGAACAGCAGGTATCTCCTTGTCTGTTTGCTTGGTTGGTGGCTGTGGGTTTTGGCAAGTTGTACAGCCTGAAATTCTGTGAAATAAGCATAAATGCTGCCTGGAACTTTGACTGAATTTAAAAGTTCACACAAGAGCCACTAACCAGCCACCCCTCTGTGGCTCCTGTGCAAAAATGTTGTGGTCCAGTAGAGAATTCCCCTAAGGTACAGGAGACCTGTTTTGAAATCCTCTCACCTGACTTTAAGCAAGGGTTGGCAGGTAGTTTCACCCCTGGAGAAGGTGGGTGTGGGGCCGGGTGGATATTTGGTGTCTCTTGGCTCTTCTGTTCCACTGTAGTTACAGCAGACACACGTTTGTCCCTGGGGAATTGTCAGAGCATTAACTGGGCAAAGAAGCTCCTGGATTCCTGCTCTTTTAATCACGTATGCAAAGACTACTGAGAGACCATTAAGCAATACCCAAAGGCCTAATAATGAGAATTGTCTCCTGTGGGGCAAGAAGCTGCAGCTTGATTCCCTGCTTAGAACTGAGAGGAAGAGACTTTCAACCCAGTATTGGCCCATGTCTTACAAGGAAAAGCTTGGAAGCAAATTTTTTTATAGTTCAACCAAAGTTTAAAAAGTAATTCTGAATTCTGGAAGAAAATAGCTGTTCTTAATATAGATGCAGAAGTGGCTGTTTCAAAAAATAAAGGCTCCTGCCTCTTCATTCCTTCCCCCAGGATTAATCTTCTGCTCTGGGGAGTATATGTAGAGGTTCAATCAACCACAGGAAAAAGTTGATTCCACCTTAAAATCACTTTCAGCTTGGGCCCAGCCTGCATAAGTTGTGATGTGCTTATGCTGGTCCTTAACCCACCCTGGGATGCCCAAATGCTGTGGAATTTGGCTCCAATCGCTGTAGGATCCTACTGGGGCTCTCAGTGAATCCCTGGAGTACAGGCTGGGAGTATTTGATGAGCTGGACATTTTTAAGGTCTTGCACAAATTTTAAAAAAACAGAACAAAATTGGGGTTGAGATTTTTTATGGAGTTACATTCATCTGTTGTGCTCTAACTCAGTTGTCTGGTTTGACAGGTCCCCTGTGATGGATTCAGTGACATTGAGACTCTGGGGTGCCCGAGCCATTTCTTTGAGGATGAGCTTATGTGTATCCTTAACATGGAAGGAAGGTAAGAGAGAGATTTCCCCCTCTCACCAGTTAAAGGTGAATGCCTGACCTCAGCTCCTGCCCTTGTGTCACTCATTACACAGCACCCCCAGGCTTACCAAGGCTGGGAGGTATTGCTGGGTGTTTAATTGAAGAACAAATTTAATATTTCCAGAAGAACCCATGTAAACTGTCCCACAGAAAGGAGCTCCCCTGACTTTGTGTTGCTGTGTGCTTATTTCCTTGCCAGTGCATGGCACCTCCTGGCACACGTTCAGTGGACCCTCTTCTCTGCAGCAGTTTTAGCTTAAGCAGTTCCCATGCTCATGTTCCTGTTTTACTTGAGCTTGGATCAGTTTTACTGAAATGATTTGCAGGATGAGGCCACAGCACCAGAGGCAAGCAGGAATACTTGAGGATTGCCACCATAAATCCTTGTATCATGAAAGTACAGCTCTTCTTGCTTTTCTTAGCTGTAATAGGTTGGTACAATTTTTGTCCCCAAATAAGAGTTTAAATCTGAGTTTAATTCAGCCCCTGCAAAATTGACAGTTCTGTAAATTTGTCTGTAAATTATTCAGACAAGTGAAATGCCAAGCAGGTGAATAAAACTTCTAGTTTGCATCTGCCTGGGTGTTCCCATCACCATGATGGTGATGAACACTGGGCAAGATAAGTCACTGCTTTACTTGAAGGCTTTTCTGCTGGTAGCATCTAACTGGGATGGTTTTGGTGTGATGCAAAGCAGATAGATTGCTCTTAATGGGGTCTAACAGCCTTGATTAGAGGGACTGTCAGTAGAGCTTGAAAAAACCCAACTGGAATGGCAATCGTCTCATTTTTGCCTTTTCACAGCCATTTTATTACCTTCTCCATTTAAACTGGGACTGAGCATCTCTCACTTGACAACTGGTTGAAAAGCTGCTGAGCCTTTGTAGTGGCCAAATGCCTCCCCATAAAGCAGAATTGCTGCTAATTACACCCTGATTAAGCTGTAGTCATTGCTATTCAGCAGCATAAGGCTCAGTCATTTCCCTGGAAGGTATCCCAGTAAAGCAGTTGTCCCTATTGAGGATCCCAGTTAATTGGAAGAGGATAAAGGGTTAGGACCTTTGATTGTCCTCCTGTCCAGGAGGATGGGGAAGCCTGACTTGACCTGCAGTCTGAAGGAGACAAGTGTAAGCAGGGAAAGAAGGAGACTAGGCTTCTTTTAAACTCCTGGCAAGGGCAGAGCCTGGGAATGAGGAGGATTCTCCCTCTGGGTTTCTTCGAGGCCAGGGCTTGTTTAGATGCCCGTGGTGTGAACACCTCTTGAGTTTGTCATGTTTCAGGTGACCTCTCCAAACCTGACCTGGATAGTAACCAGCTACTTCTCTGCCTCCACTTGTTAATGTAGAAGGTGCTGGGGCTTTACTATAAAAAGTTTTGTAATTGTCATCTACAGACTAACTGTTGATCTCTTCCTGCCTTCTCAGAGCAACAGGGTTGGTTTTCCTCTGGGGAATTTTGGTTTTCTTCTGAATAATATTGAACTCACATTCATAGCCCTCATCAATGCATTTTTAATGCTGAGAGGGTGTTCTCAGATTGATTCTGGAGGGATCCACTCAGGCAGAGGATAATGTTGCATGAATAAAATATAGGATTTGTATCATATTCCTGAGCTACTTTAATTAGGATCTGTGTATTTTCCCATGATAATGTATTTTCTCAAAATATATATTGGTGTCGGATAAAAATCAGAAATGCTAAGAACAATATTTTGACAGTGTCTTACATTGTGGGGTTTTTGATGATAAACTTCCTCTTAACATTTACCTTTTTGGTTGACTTTTCAGTGACAGCGTTGTCAAACTCACTAAGAAAAGCAACAGTCTAAATTATTAACTGGAAAAGCGAAATCAAATGTTCACCCTTAAAATATTTGTTTAGGGCAATGCTACTTCTTGTATTTAAATATGCAGGAAAGGCCTCACCTGGAAGTATTATGCCAAGAAAATTCTGTATTTCCTCCGGCAACAGAATATATTAAAAAACCTCAAGGAGTATCTGCAGCGCCCGACGGATCGACAGTCGTTTTTGGAGGGTAAGTGTGTGGCAGAAATGCCCCCCTGAGCCCCTAATGCCAGCTTCCCAGCACTGTTGTTTGACCTGGAAAGAGCCTTCCTTGCTTAGGTTTCAGCTGGCCAGTGACTTGGAATTAAGGCTGGATTTTTGATGTCCCTGAAATCCTTCCAATCCTGCAGCAGGTGTTGCGTTGGAATGTCAGGATGACATGTGCTGTCAGTGCTTGAGGAGCTGCCCCTGGACAGCTGAGCTGAAAAGCAGTGCAGAAAGTGATAAACACTTGGGTCTTGAAGAGTGTGCTGAGGGAATGAGCAGGAGCTCAGCATCCCAGTTACTGGCACTGCAGGAGCATTTCGGTTGTGGCCCATGGGCTGCACTGGGTCTAACAGAGCAACTGCTGGACCTTTCCCAAGAGCTTCCCACATAAGGGCAAGGAGCAAGCAGAGGGAATTGTAGCCTGTGCACTAGGACTGCCCCTCAAGAACTGTGTGACTGCTGGACTCTTGAAACTGTGCAGGGGTGGGGAAGAGCTGAAACAGTAACATGTGCACTGATAAGAAAGAAAAGGTTTCTCTGCAATTCACGTCCTCAGTCTGGTGGATTATTCTCCTTTTCAAGCTTCCTGTGGGGAAGACAGTCTTCTGAATGCATCCAAAGCTGCCAGTGTCTGTAGAAGAGTGCCTTACTCTTGGTATATACTCCAAAATATCATGTGAAAGGGTCTCTGACACCAAAGCTGGCTCTTGTTTTTAGCAGTGGACTTTGAGGAAGGACAAGAAGGGAAAGCTGAAGCAGCTTTTTCTGGAAACAGTGAGAACAGTGAATTGTGACTTAATCCTGTGGGTCACAAATAGTTGTATTTGTCTACCATGAAGGGCATGTTATTAGAGCCATATTAGAGCCCCAGCAGGTCTCATGTGAGGTTCCACCTGGTCAGCACAGGGAACACTTTAGGGGGACTAAAAGAAGCCATGGCTTGGGGCCCTGCTGAATTCCCTGGATTACAGGGCTGTCATAGATGTGCTAACAAAGCAATGTAGGAAGCTGGAAGAGGTATGATCCATGCAGAATTCCTGCAGGTGACTGCAGTGGATTCCAAAGACTGGACAGTTATGAGGCTTTGGAAAGAGCAGTGATGACAAGGAGAAGATCCTGTGAAGGGCATAGTTTTTTCCTGCAGAGCTTTGGCAGAAGAGACTTGGGCAGAATGACAGTGAAAGTTTGTCCTGTTATGGTGGGGTTTTGATAAAAAAAAATGGAGGGCAGGTGTGGGAGGGAAAGATGAATACAGCAGAGGAGAACCAGAATGATAGCCCAGGAGGATATAGCAGGAAGAAAGCAGGAGTGAAGTTGTGATTGTTTCAGGCTCTGAATAAAAACCACTGTAAGCTGGGAAGGTGCCAGGGGATGCAGTGTGACCACAGAGCTGCCTGGCTAAGCCTGGTCCAGCAGCACACCTGCTCAGTGTACAAACCCACTGCTTTCCCTCTCAGGATGGCAGAGAGAGGAACTCTGAATTTATTGGGCTGTTTTATCATGTCAGCTTATTCTTTGCATTTTGTGTGATAAATCCAAGTAAATGGCTGCAAACTGTAAAGAGAGAGCTCTGATGTTCTGCTGCAATAGCTCGCTGCATGCCTGGAACGTAGAGCAGGCAAAACTAAGCAAAGAAAAAAAACTGAAGCCCTGTTTCTTATGTAGTTTGTTTCTTGCAGGTGCTGTTTTAATTGATCAGTACTGTAACCCCCTGTCAGACATCTGCTTGAAGAGCGTCCAGGCGCAGGTGGACGATATCACAGACAAAGTGCGCAAAGTCCTGCGGACCAAAAACCCGAGGCACCCCAGCCTGGCCTCCAAGGCAGGTACTGTACAGAAAGGTGTTTGCTGCAGAGCTGTTCTGCAAGGTTGGACCCAGGCAGCCAAGGTGAAACAGCTGTGGAATTGTGGCAGCTTAAGGAGTTGTTGTTCTTTATCCCCTGGCAAACACCTGCTGCTATTTGCCTAAACCATCGTTCAAGGAAAGCTGTTTGTTCAGCCACGGAAGCTCCACAGCCCCGGGTTCAGTCCATCTGATGCTGTCTGAGCAAACAGAATTGGGAGGGGAATTCTCTTTTTCTCTTTTTTCCCACTTGTCCCTGAAGTCTTAATAGTCCTGATATCTGTAGCAGAGCTGTGGACAGGGAAACAACCTCTTTTCTGCAAGTCCCAGAAAATCAGCCACAATAAAAAAGGTGCATGTTTTAACGTCTCCAAAGGTCAGACAGCATCTTGCTGCTTGTTCTCCATAAACACTCTGTAATGATTGCTGGCCTTGAAGGAGAGAATGAATCCACAGGAACATTCCTGGTGTAAGGATCACAGCACAGAGGTTAAGCACACCTGTTTTCTCAGTCTTTATTTCTTTGTATGTGTTTTCAGGAGAGGTGCCCGTTCCAGAAGTGGAGCTTCAGCGGCAGGTACTCGATGCTATGAACTGTGTCCTCTATGAGCAGTTAAAATACAAAGGAAACGAGCTGGATTACTATAACTCCCTGAATTCATACATTCACCAGGTGTGTTTTCAGCAAAAAATAGGAGGCTGCAAGGCATGGGGCATTCTGCTTGTGGTGTTTGCTTGTCCAGATGTAGCCAGAGAAATAATTCTCTCTGAAGAACAGCTTGCTGTTAAATACAATGCCATCTTTTAGTGCATATTCTGTCAAGTTGCTGTGTTTTCATTTGTGAAAACAAACCCTGCAGGTTTGTGTTTTTCTCATTTTTTTCTCCCTCAGGTTTTGATCCGCAGGACAGGAATTCCCATCAGTTTGTCAGTGCTCTATTTAACAATTGCCAGGCAGCTGGGAGTCAAACTGGAACCAGTCAACTTCCCCAGCCACTTTCTGCTGCGATGGTGTCAAGGAAAAGAAGGGTGAGTGACCTGCTGAATTTGGAAGTTGTGCCGACAGTAACAAAACCCAGAAAGCATTTACAGCTCCAGAGCTATGTGAGAATGTTTAATTGTTTTTCAGTTGAAATTATAACCTATCCAGAGGGAAATATGAGACTTCTAGAAAAGTTTTCCCAGAACTCAGCTCTGGGAACAGATTTCCTGAAATACCAGTAACCATGAGGTGATGTTTCTCTTAAGAATATTAGGAAAGGGAGAGAAAGTACTGGGTAATCTGTTTTGGGGGGACAAACAAGCTTGTGAGTGCTGAGGGAAGAAGAGAAATAGCTAATCCTGCTTTACCAGGAGACCCTTCATCCCAGTTTGGTTTCCTCAGGAGCACAGATATTTTTGACTACACCTACATCGACGCCTTTGGCAAGGGGAAGCAGCTGACGGTGAAGGAGTGCGAGTACCTGATCGGGCACCACGTGACAGAGGAGTTCTATGGAGTGGTGACTTCCAAAGAGGTCCTGCAGCGTATGGTGGGCAACCTCCTCAACCTTGGCAAGCGGTGAGTTGAGAATCACCTCACCTCTAAGGGCCCAGAGGATTCTGTCATCATATCCAAAGCTGCTGCTCTATGGTGTTTGATAGAGTTCTTCAGAGAGGTGTCGGCCACCCCAAGAGATCCTCAAAATTCAGTCTGTCACAAGGCATTGTCTGGTTGTTTTTAATCACATGCACCCGAGTGGAAACAGAAGGATTTAGTAAAACTAGTTCCCCTCATGAAAACGACAGATATTTTGTTTTCTTTGTGAAAAGCTGACAGGGGCTGTCCACCTTTCCCTTAAGAGCAGAGACCTTTGTTGTGACCTGGTAAGCACAACCCACATGCTCAAAGGAGCAGTTTCAGAGATACTGTTGGTGTGTAGAACGTCTGAGTTTTATTTTCAGATGCTCCTGATAATCTCTTTCCCAAGTAGCCCTAGACAGAAATCACAAGATGGAAAGGATTGCTTTGGGTGTTAGGGGAACAAAAGCAGATTTCCCAAGGAAATGGCCTGGAGAGTGAATTCTCTTGTGTAGGGTTGTTTGAGCAAGGAGAACAGCAGTGGAGGGGGAGGGCAGAGTCCAGGCCCCAGCTGTGTAGTGTTTCTCCTGCTGTTGGATGTGATGAGTCCATGCTGGAGTCCCTGGCTCAGGGAGCATGCCTGTACCCATAGCACCATTTTTGGGGACTCTCCCTGGCCATCAGAGTACTGGGAGTAGGGGTTGCAGAGCCTTACAACTGAGTTTCTTTTTTGCTGGCAGAGAAAGCACTGATCAGTCTTACCAGCTCTTGAGAGACTCCTTGGATCTGTACCTGGCCATGTATCCGGACAATGTGCAGCATCTAATGCTCCAGGCTAGGTTATACTTCCACCTGGGAATCTGGCCAGAAAAGGTACCTCTCCACTCGGTTGTATGTTTTTGGGTAGGCTAAGCACTGTTGACACGGGGCTATTGATTTTTGGGCTACCTCAGCTTGTGTTACAGTCTGCCACGAGTTGTTTCTGTAATAAATGCAATTGAATGGGTTCTCACGTTGCAGGGAATCAATTCCTACCACACAAAGCAGGGAAGAGAGGATGATTCTTGCCTGCTTGTCCTAGAGGAGATTCATGAGCAGCCTTGAAGTCAGAATTTATTATTTACTGCTCAAACAACACTTTTAGCTGTAAGTTACAAGATCATCCTGTTTGGTTTATGCCCAGATTGTGCTCATGGTGGTAAAACTCTTGCTGGACTCATGTAAAAAGAGTAATTACCTCATCAGAAAACTTGAAGTTCTCATTTATAAATTCAACCAAAGCTGTTCTCTGAAACCTTGGCCACACAATCTGTGGCTCTTGTGAAAAAGCAACTTGATCTTCCTGCCTTTGGAATTCTCTTTATTACCTTTGGCATAGCAACTCGAGTCCTGCAATCTTGTGAGGGTGGGAAAGAAGGTGCTGAGATTGAGGGGTTCTGTGGATGATCAGTCTTGTCACTGAATCAGGGGAAGGCACAGGCAAGCCTGTAACTCCAAAAAGTGTCATTTCTGTGTGTCAGTGCAGCAAAGAGCTCAACATTTCCTGTGCTGCTTCAGTGAAGCTCAGTTTTAGGGCAGTGCCCATGCCAGTCCCAAATGTGAGGTGTGGGGAGGGGGCAGGAGTGTTGGCTGGACAGGTGAGCAGAAAACAAAGCTTTTTCCACCAAATTACCTGACACAGGACTGCTGGAGAAGCTGCCTGCCTTCTGAAGAACAAACTGTGCTAAGCTTGACATTCCTTTCTTAGAGCAGCAAGTTTTAGTGTCACCAGGAAAAACAGCACAACCTAAGAAATTGTGCATGGGAGGGACTCACTGAGATCAAATGGCCACTGTCCATAAATAGGGGGCAGCTCAGTGGAGCACTGGAAGATCTCCTTCCCCTTCCTGGCACCCAGGGATGTGTTTGTAAAGCCCCAAGGCTCTGAATCCTGGGATTTTCTGCCTTCAGAACACACAGTACGACCCCAGGGCTGAGTTTTGTGTGTAGTTCTCTACACCCCATTGCGAGATCCAGTGGAAATGGGCAAGTTTGGACTTCCCAGGATTGCATCCAGTCATTTCAGGCTGTCAGGTAGGGTTGTAGCTAACCAGGGGGAGTGCTCTCTGTCTGACAGGACAGAAGGTACCAGAGTTTATGGAAAGGGGTAGAAGATTTTAAAGGTTATTCAAAGCTACACAGATTGTTACCCTAAATATTTGCAAAGAACAGTAAATGAAATTCCTAAGAATCTCTGGCAGCTCTGGTTACTGTTCTAGGCCTTCTCTTGCTGTAGGATTTTTCAGGATTGTCACCTCCTTAATTCTTAAGAGAATTAAAGTGGCCATGAAGTCTGAGCTGTGTTTCTTCTCATACCAAATTACTCACCTCTTCTTTTTTTTAATTGACTTTCCTCACTTCTTGGCTGATGTTAATGCTCAGTAACCTGAGATTTCTATTCCTTTGCTGCTGCTGCTCTAAACTTAGAGAGGCCAAACCTTGCAGCATGTGGTCAAGGAGACAAAGCTTTTGCAAGGTGCTAAAGTGTCAGATTTTGGGGCTGTGGCATCACTTTAGGTATTTAACATTAGGACAGAGATGTGTGTCTTTTCCCAACAGGTTTAGACAACAGGTTGGGGATTTTTTCCTTCCTTTTAAAAAAAAATGTAAAATTTGTGTCACCTGCTTCTGACCAACTTGGCAGCAGATGCTCTGCTGTTGTGCCAGGGTGTTCTAAGGCTGGAATTCTGGATCTACAGGGCTTGCTGCTTTAAAGTAGGTGTTCTTTACTCATCCTGAGACAAGCAGGTTTTCTGTCTCGTTCACTATTCCGTGGGAAGGCATCGTGGAGGTTGTTTGCATCTCCCTCAGTGCTGCCCTATTTTTCCCTGCCAGGCTCCCACAGACATACTGAGGAACTCTTTTAACTTCAAATATTTGTTCTCAAGTGCTGCAGAGGTCATGTGGAGTCACTTCACAGCAGCAGCTGGGGAGACTAACAGCAGTATTACTGTAACATTTCAGAAACCCTGGAAAATGTTCCCATCAGTGCCCTGTGGTCACAAAACATGAGGTGATTAACTTGAGTGGCTTAGTTTTAAGGAGGTGCCATGCTCACCAGTGCTCTTCCTTGGAAGTCAGGAGCTGTACAAATAGAAAAGGAGGGGATTGTGTGCAGTTTGTGCAGGTTAAGCATGAGGTGTTGTAACAAGCAGAGAAATCCATGTGGCACATCTCTAGGCCTGGGCTCTTCCACCCAGCTGACACAGGAATACATCTGTGTGTATTTATAAGCTTTGGGCTGCTGCAGCCACTGGTTCTGAGCCTCTCTTTGCTTTGGTTGCTGAAGGTGCTGGACATCCTGCAGCACATCCAGGCTCTGGACCCCTCTCAGCACGGGGCCGTGGGGTACCTGGTGCAGCACACCCTGGAGCACATCGAGCGGCGCAAGGAGGAGGTGGGGCCCGAGGTGAAGCACCGCTCCGATGAGAAGCACAAGGAGGTCTGCTTTTCCATAGGGCTCATCATGAAACACAAGAGGTGAGCTCTGCAAGGCCTTGCCCACGCTGCCAGCAAGGGCAGAAGGGTTTGTTCTGACAGCAGGGAGATGTGGCTGGAGCTGCCGAGGAGGTGCCTGGGATGGGAGATGCCATGGGCTGTGTAGGGGAATGGGAGCAGCTCTGCCTGTGCTTGGAAAGACCAGGTGTTTGCACTGCTGCTGGCTTGCAGGGAGGTTTGTGAGGGGACTTGTTTGAGTCATCGTATATCACACAGGTAGAATTCCCAGAGCTCTCAAAGAAACATCATCATCAGCTAACGAGGGACCGTGGAACAGAATCAGCTTCAAAAGAGATTCTGATGTTCCTAAAATGGCTTATGGATCATTCCCTGTGCTGTTATTCCCTCCTCTGCCTGCACTGCACAGAGGCTTTGTGTTCCTGTCTGTGCTGCTCTGCCACAGTGACATGCCAGCTTTGTGTTGCTTTGGCCACTCCTCTGACTCAACAAGACATGTGGAGCACGTTTTAAGGGCATCAGCAGTCACCTTATAATACCTCATGATTAATCCCATAAATATTCTGTAAATATTCATGTAAATGGCTTTGTTTCTGGGAGCTCAGTGTTGGGATTACCACGCCTGTGTGATGGGTACAGGATTGTACAATGCACTAGGGTGGTTCATTCTCTCCCTATTTCTTGTGTCTGTTTCAGATTGCTGACTTCCAGTCTCTTTTCTTGTTCACATTTGCTTTTCTTTTGTCTTCAGCTGTTTATTCCTGTCTATTTATCCAGTCACTCCCAGTCATTTCCCTCCACCTCAAAACACACACACACACACACAGAGTCTTCCTGAATTGTCTTCTTCCTTTCCTCTCCTCCTTGGGCCAGCTCACAGAAGCTGTTTGTGCTGTATTAATCTTGAGGAAAAAGAGCTGGCTCTGGAGCTTTCACAGCCTTTGGTGTGCAATTTCTTTAATTAGATATGGCTATAACTGCGTGATCTACGGCTGGGATCCTGCCTGCATGATGGGGCACGAATGGATCCGGAACATGAACGTCCACAGCCTTCCCCATGGCCCCCACCAGCCCTTCTACAACGTCCTGGTGGAAGATGGCTCCTGCAGATATGCTGCCCAAGGTGAGCAGCGGCCTCCTGTGTCTGTTGTCTGCTCACATTAGGAGAAGGGGGTGCTTAAGTGAGTAACTCCTCCATGTGAAACATGAACTGTTAGTAAAGATTGAGGCAGGGAGGAAAATGATCTGAATCGTGACCTGCTTTGTTTGCTCTCCACAAAATCAGCACTGCAAGGAATGGGCATTAAGGCCCACTGTGGTGTAATTTCCTCCTGCCCAAGGAGTGTGTTTAGGTGACCTTAAAACACTCATTGCTGCTTTGAAAGAAGCCCTTCAGCTTTTGCTGGAGGTCTGTCAGCAGCTTTGCTTGTTGAAATGACACCCTGGGAAGGATCTGGAGTAGGATCTAGTGAGGGAGCACACAGGCTTTGCTTGCAGAACATGGTTCTGAGCAGCTGCCACGGAGAGACTGCATGTGCCAGGATCCCAGGGAACATGGATAGTGTGGCTTTTAGTGCCCCTTTTAATAAGAGCAAAATTAAATGTCTCTTTACAAGTGCAAAAAGGTGGAGAAGTCTCTACCATGTGTTCTTCATGCAACGTAATGTAAGAGTAAACTCTTGTCTGATGGTCAGAATATGTGGTTAGGATACAGGAAGAGGTGTGAAACTGAAGATCAGAAGAAAATTAAAATAGAAGAATACATCTGTGACTGTGTGTATTGTTAGAAGAGTGTTTGTTTGCCTCATGTTTGTGTTCTCCCTGCGACAGGGAGGCATCCCATCCAGCTGGCAGGGCAGCTGCACAGCCACAGTGTGTTTTGCTAAGACAAGATGTGGAAGCTGCTAGAGGGGGAATGCTGTCCAAAATGCAGTCAGTCCTTTCCAAAAACTCTGTGCTCCCTGGATATCCTGGCCCCAGGAGCAAGAGATGGTTTTATAGGAAGGGACACTCCTGCATTTGTGCATTTAAAGTGCAGGTGTTTCCCACTGTCCTGAGAGCTGCTGTATGTTCAGTGGTCCAAAATTAAAAGTGGGAACATTGAAGCTCGTGTTAGGCAGGGCTTGGCCTCTCAGAGAGTCTCAGGAACCAAAGATTCCTGTGTGCCATGGGTTGGTATTAAAACATGTGTGTTGGTGGAGACTAATCAGGTAATTGTCCACAGTGCTGCTGGGGCTGAGTCATTGCTTATCTTTTGTCTAATGGTTTAGAAACAAGCAGAATTCTGGCTGGCCCCACAGTGCCTTTCAGCCAAGCTGTAGGTTAACACTGTTGTCTCTGTGGCATCCGAGTGTTTTGATATTGCTCAGGAAAATTAAAGGCTTTGTCCTTGCTTGCTGCCTGGCTGTTGATATCCCCTCTAAAATACATCCTGACCATTGGGGAAGGATTATTTCATAACCTCCTGCCCTGACTTTGGGGAAGGAGTGAGTTTTTTCCTGAAAGAATCTTAAACAAATCTGCATGTGGAGCTTTATCAGAAATAACACCAAGCTTATTATAAGTAAACTCACCTCACTTGGAGGCCTTGCTGCAAATCTGGAGGTTTTGCTGTAGCTGGTTCCAAAACACCTGTGTCACGCAGCGAGTTTGGTACCTCTGTGCTCGTGTCTGTGCCTTGTTTGCTCTGTGGCAGCACAGCCAGGTGCCTGTGGCTCAGAACTGCTTGTCAGCACGTTTGTGAGCCTCCCACCTTGTGCTGAGCTTGCCTGTGTGAGCCTCTCCCCCTGCCAGCTCCTGCTCCATCCCTGCTTTTCCCTGTGCGCTGCTGCAGAGCGCCTGGCAGTGGGAATGCTTTTCCGCAGTGGTGCAGTATCCAAAGAGGTCCTCTGCAAGCCTCTAGGACTGGACTGCACCATTTCTGAGGGATACCAGGCTCTGGTGCTTCTGCAGCAGCTTCAAAGAGCCTGAGTGGATTAATGGGAATTCTCTGTGCTCTCTCTAGCGAGCTGAATTTCAGAGGCAGATTAGTCCTGAATGACATTCTCAGCATCACATCTTGTTCCTGCCCTGCCCAAAGTCAGGCTTTGCTACTTAGGCAGCTTTTTTTTCTTTCTTTTAAATAGTTCCTGTGTTATCTGGCAGTGAGCTAGAAAAAAATGACATCATTTGGGGACTGCTGCAGGGCACCTGTGTGGGATTTAATCCCAGCCATCCTGCTCTGTGCTGAGCCTGCAGAGCAGAGCAGCCCTGGGCTGGGGTCACCTTTGGGTTTTGGTGTTGCTTAACTCTTGTGCCTTTTCAGGTTATCTTGTGGTACAGAGGAGGAAATGGGCTGCTCTGAGAAAGAGCCAACATGCCCTTCTTAGGAGGTTTCACTTAACTTGGGGAAGCTTGGCGTTAGAGGAGTTTATTTTGCTGCAAATGTGGCTGGAAACCAGGCTGGGCACTTGGCATGGTGGAAACACAGGCTGAGCAAGGAAGCACTGCACTCCTCCACCAGGACAGCCCCTGCAGGTGGGCTCACCTTGGAGCATTTGAGGAGAACCCCTCCTAAAACTGACCTGCCAGGGGGGATCAGAGCTCAGTGCAGCTGCTGCTCCAGCCTAACATCAGGCAACCTCGGGCATAAAACAGTTCTCATGCCACTGGTAAATGGGGTCACTGGGAGGTGAGGCTCTGCCCAGTCAGCCGGGCATATTCCATGCACATTTTCCTGGATTAGGGTTATTTTTAATTCAAAGCATTGGGATGTGCTGTTCCCAGAGCCAGAAGCAAGGCCTGAGAGAGGCCCAGGATTTCTTGCCTTATCAGTGGTGATGAGTGACTCTTTCCTCTCCTGACAGAGAACCTGGAGTACAACTTGGAGCCTCGGGAGATCCCTCACCCCGACATTGGCCGCTACTTCTGCGAGTTCACCGGCGTTCACTACCTGCCAAATACGGAGCTGGAAATCCGGTACCCAGAGGATTTGGAGCTCACACGAGCCACAGTTCAGAAGATCTACAGCTCAGGCAAGGAGTGAGTGCAGAAGGGGGCCTGAGGACAGAAGCAGCTGGAGTGTAGCTTTACCCTCTTCGCAGAACTTGCATGAGAAGCAAGTTTGGTGACAGTCCTTTGGCTTAATGCATTGAAAGCTGCATTGGACTTTGAAACTGGTGCTACAGCATCTTCCCATTGCCTGCCTGCCCATTCTGGCCCAAAGGCACAGGGACACGGTGGCAGTTGAGGCCAAGCAGAAGGATCTTGCAGGGACAGCCATTCCAAGGAAGCTCGTTGTCCTTCGGAAGGATCGGCACAAGCTCCTCATTCTGTGGTTGTCTTGCCTTGGAAGGGCGACACACTGAGATCCCTGGTGTGGAATATGAAAGAAGCCCCTCTTCCAGAGAGGGAAATAGCTTGTCCTTGCAGTACTGTGGGATTTTTGTTTGGTTGTGTTTGTTTGCCTTGGTTTTTAATGTATATCTCATGCAGGTGATAGTTCTTAAAGTCTCTTCCGTTTCACTGTTGTCTTCTCCGGTCTGAATTTTTGGTCAGGTTTTGCTTCACCTCTGTAGTCTGGTTGTTCATAGAGCTACTCCTCCAATCCTGAATATCCTTCTGGGCCTGGCAATATCCTTATGGGCCTGGGAAAGAGCCCCAGCAACAAAACCAGCAGCAGCAAGGCTTCTGGGGGTGGCAGTGCAGTGCTGACACTGGGGTCCAGTTGGCCACCTCGCTGATGACACCACCTCCCCTGAAGCAGAAGAGGAGCTTCTCACCCTTTTCCATGCCTGCTGAATACACCCAACCCATGTTCTGACCTTGTTTTGTGGTCTGTCCATCGTGTGTGTCCAAGGCAGGACCTGTGGCACAGCCTGAGTGCTCCCAGGACACTTTGGGACTTCCGTGGGAGCCTTGAGGTGGGTGCCAGAATGACTTTGATGTAAGGGAGCTGCCACTCACTGCCATCTCCCATTTATAGGTATTTATGCAATACATTGGAATTAGGACTGGAAGCTGCCCATCCCTGCAGTCAGCCCAACTGGATGGAAACATGTTAATTCCTGCAGCTTGAGGCCTTCTTCCTTTTTGCCAAAAGAGAATGGATGCTGAGGCAGCACAAACTTGGCTGCCTGCAAGGGAAGAGCTTCAGCAGCTCAAGGCACATGAGTTGTAACATGACTTAAAGACCCAGACAGAACCACAGCAGGAAAGGTTTTCCTCTGGGTTCAGGGGCTCTGGGGATGCAGAGTGACAGTGTTTGTGCATATCTTTGTGGTTTCTGAAGCAATGTGTGTAGAGTAGCTGCAGCTCCTGTTTCCTGTCACTGTCCAGTTGCAACACAGTAGTTTTCTCAGAGCTGAGAATTAGGTCCCTATAGAATTAGGTGGATGCTCTTAGTCTCTTGTAGCACTTGAAATCACAGAGCCCTCCCCTAAAACAATGCATGTCATCCTCCTGCAATCCTGAGCACTGGTTGTGTGTGAGAAATAAACAGTGAGAGCCCAGCCCTCTGGCACTGGAGTGGTGGTGAAGGGACAGCCCCCTGTGTGGGCAGTGCTGAGGAACGGGGAAGGTGCTCTGCTCCAAGTGGAACTGGGTCTTTGAAGGGTCGCAGTCATGGAATCACAGAATGAGTTGGGTTGGAAGAGACCTTAAAGCTCATCTAGTTCCAACCCCCTGCCATGGGCAGGGACACCTTCCACTAGAGCAGGTCTGGACTGACATGAACTTGGAGGGAGGGAGGGAGGGAAGAATTTCCATTCTGAAGCAGGGAAACCTCAGACAAAAACCTTAAAATCCATCTCTTGTTCTTGAGGGTTGGAGCAGACCCCAACTCTGACCCATTCTGAGGGTTGCAAGCAGATCCCAGCAGATCCTAGCAGGGATGCAAGGTTGGGAATGGGGCTGCTGAGTCCCAAGGTTGATGCTGGTAGCTGAGAACAGGCTGAGCAGGGTTTGGGCTCCCTGTTCCCAGTCCCAGCTCTGGATGTCACCGAGTCTCCTGGGACTCTGTGCTCCCCCTCTGCCAAACAGGCAGTCTGTTGATGTCTTGGCCTCTCTCAGGTGCATGGAGGGGACTGTACTGAGCTCACAGGAGCCCTCAGGTGCTGCCTGACTGCCAGGTAGAATCGTGCCATGGAGGAGCCCACAGAAGCCACGCAAAGTTCCCCTGAAAGCTGCTGCTGGCCAGTGCTTATCTAACCCACTTGAAAACATGCTGTGTGCTTAAAGTCAGTGGTCCCAAAGCAGCCAGCAGAGCCCATTATATCCCCCTTTTGGGGCCACTCTGTGTTTATACCCTGAGAAGAGTCTGGCGACAGAGGAAGTGTGGGAGCTGCTTGCAGACCTCGCTATTTCCCTTTCCAAGGGGAGTGTCTGTGCAGAGGGGAGGGGATTTGGGTACTCAAGGCAGCCCGGCAGCCCTATAACTAAATCCTGGTCCCTTTGGCAGGTGTTTTGGGGAGGACTGTGTCCTCAGGCAGGTCTGCTTTGCTGTGCTGCCCATGCCCATGCCTGGGCTGTGGGTGTTGGTGTCACCCAGGAGCACCCACACAGCCTTGTGTGTGCCAAATTTGGAAGAAGCTTGAGGTGTTTCAGTAGGCACCACACAACACCAGCCCAGGGTCCAAGTCTGATTTTGGGACTTCAGACAAAGGCAAAGGGAATGGTTTGTTCCTGTTTGGTTGGGGTGTCCCCTCTGTGCCACCTGTGCTGCTTCTGGTGAGGAGGAATTCCAAGCTAAAGCATCTGCAGCTGTGGGAGGCCTCAGGGTGGTCAGGGAAAGCTGGAAACCCCCCAAAGGATCCCTGTCTGTCCCTGCTTGAGCAGCCTCTTGGAATGCACATCAATTCCTGCAGGCTGTGCCTCCAACGTCCTGCAGGAAATGTCTCTGTGGGACACTGGGCTGACATTTGCTGTTTGCCCTTCCTGGCAGCACAGGAGGGGCTTTCCACACTCACCATTTCCCCCAGAAGACAGCAGTGGATCCCAAAAATTCCTCGTGTCCATGAGTAATGTCTGGGTCCACGTCAGTGTACATGTTAAAGGTGGTGCCAATGCATGTACAGTGCTATTTGTCCTGTCCTGTCTGTGTCCAGCTATCCAGGGAAAGGGATGTTTGGCTTTCTGGAGAAGGTGGAATTGCCTCCCTTCTTTCCCACCATCCCAGCAAGTGGAAAGCCTGGCCAGGTTCCTCAGTGGAGTGCCAAAGTCCTCTGGTCCTGCATCCCCTGGGAACAGAGGAGTGAATTCCCTGCAGCTCAAACCACCCTCTCCCTTCTTTTTCTGTGTCGCTGACCATCTGTCCTGGGGACAGAACAGCCTGGGTGCTGTCAGGGTAAAATCTGGAGGGGGAAGGAAAATCAGTGGGGGAAACAGAGGCTGGGAGGAGGCAGAAAGGAAGGAGGAATCAATGTCTGCATCATTAGGAAAAGGGGCACAGAGCTGAGCAGCAGCTGTGGGCTGGTTCTGAGCAGTGCCTCTGGATTTTGGGACTCAGGGATGTTACAGGTAGCACCATTCCCAGGTTTTCTCTTGCAGGGAACATCATTTGTGGGAGGTTTGTCCACCCTCCCAGGCCAGAGTCTTGTGGGAGAGGCTGAAGGGCTGCTCCCAGCCCTCCACCAGCGCAGTGTGTTCCCTGGGGCAGGGAGGGATGGCTGGTTGTGCAGCATCCTTTTGGGAAGCCCTTCCAACCCTCCCAGAGCCATCCTGACACAGAGGCCCATCAGGAGCACACTCAGAGTGCCGTGATACAGTGAAGAGCAGGGAGTGTGGCCTCTGGGAGTTTGTCACTAACCTTTGCAGGAGAACCAGCCCTCAGGACCCTCCAGCCCTGCCTTGGGCCAGCAGAGAGCTGTGTCCTGGGGGACAGAAGGGTGAGGAGAGGGCTGGGGCTGGAGAAGCACCCCTGGGATCTCCTGTCCCTTGCAGGCCACCTTCACCTGCACACCGGCTATTGTTCTGAGCATCTCCCAGGCCCTGCCAGCCTCCCTGGTGGCTCTTCCCCCACAGAGGGCACAGGGGCTGTGCAGGCAGGGACAGAAATGGTGCATGTGGTACCTCCCTTCTCCTGAACCAAACCAAAGGCCACATTTGATGCAAAACTGCCTGGAGGGTGCAGAGCCCTGAGCCCCGGGGACCCTGACACAGCTGAGGTTGCAAGATGGGCACATCTCTCCTTTTTTCTTTATAAACAGGTATTTTCCTGGATCTGGGACAGCTGGAGGCTGGAAATGATTTGTTCCCTTTCCTGTTTGTACTTGGCTTTAAACAAATAAACAACACTGAGTTGCTCCCTACTCCCACAGTGTGCTGTGCTTTCTGAGCTGCCCCCCAAGCCCCTGTGTGGTCTCCTGGCAGGGCTTTGCTCTTCCCTGTGCCCGTGGGAGGCTGACGTGGCCCTGCCAGTGCTGGAGCCATCTGGCACCGAGGGAGGTAGTGACAGAATCCCCCACCCCTGCACCTGCCCTGCCAAACCTGCCTCCTCCCCCGGCACCACTGCAGCCCTACACGGGGCTGGGGTTCCGTTGTGGGGTGGTCCTGTGTCATCCCTCTGCCTATCGCCCCTGTATCTCCCCCCATCCCACGTGTCTGTGGAGCCCTGGGCAGTGCCAGGATGGGAGAAGCTGAGGGGCCAGGTGGCAGAGGGGTTCCTGCTGCTGCATTCCCAGGGGACACCCCTCCTGGATTCCTGCAGCATGGGCTCTGTTCCTGTCTGTGTCCTGGGGACTGCTCCCCACGCAGTGCCCACAGCCACGAGTGGGCACCGCGGGGGCTTCAAGAGCCACCAGCTCATGGCAAGGCTTCCCCCGTGCCCCGAGGATCCCATCCACGTGGGGTCCTCGTCACTGCTGGAGCCTGAGGATGGCCCAGAGGTTCATGCTGGAGCCTAAGGGTGGCTTGGATGGTCACCCTGGAGCCTGAGGATGGCTCAGATGTTTGCTCTGTATCCTCAGGGTGGCTTGGATGGTCACCCTGGAGCCTGAAAATGGCTCAGTGTTCACTCTAGAGCCTGGGAACGGCTTGGATGTTCACCCTGGAGTCTCCTGCCAGCTCGGATGTTCCCTGGAGCCTAAGAATGGCTCAGACGCTCACCCCGGATGCTGATGCCAGTTCGGATGTCCCCTGGATCCTGATGCCGACCCAGGTGCCCACCCTGGATCCTGATGCCGACCCAGGTGCCCACCCTGGATCCTGATGCCGACCCAGATGCCCACCCTGGATGCTCGCTCGCCCGCTCTGTGTGCCGGGCCGGCAGCCGGGGGGGCGCAGGGACCCGGGTGGGGCACAGGGACCCGGGTGGGGCACAGGGACCCGTGGCAGCCGCACCGCCCCCGTCCCCGCCGCGCCCGCCCCTACAAAGCGGCAGCGGCGGCGCTCCCGGCACGGCCCGGCATGGGCTCCGCGCACTCGGTGCCCGCAGAGATGCGGGAGCTGGCGGACAGGACCGGCTGTGAGTACCGGGGACACCGCCCCGGGGACACCTCGGCCACCCCCGCCCCGCCGCGGGGGACACGGGGAGTGCGGCCCCGCGGGGGACTGCGGGGACAGGACGTGTCGCCTGGTGGGGAGGGGGATGCAGGGGTGGCAGCGGGGAGGGGGATGCAGGGGTGGCAGCGGGGAGGGGGATGCAGGGGTGGCAGCGGGGAGGGGGATGCAGGGGTGGCACCCGGGAGGGGGATGCAGGGGTGGCAGCGGGGAGGGGGATGCAGGGGTGGCAGTGGGGAGGGGGATGCAGGGGTGGCACCTGGGAGGGTGGGGTGGGTGCAGGACGTGTCACCCGAGGAAGGGGGGAAGGGGCAGGACATGTCACCTGAGGAGGGGGTAAAGGAGATGCCACCCGAGGTGGGGGGTGCAGGACACGCCATGTCACTCGCGGGGGCTGCAGGAGGTGGTACCTGGCGGGGCCGGGGGGTGCAGGAGATGTCCTGTCAGCCGGTGAGGAGGATGCAGGAGATGTCACCCGGGGAGGGTGCAGAGGTGTCACCTGGGGTGGGGGAATGCAGGTTTGTCACCCGGGGGATGGGAGGGGGGCAAGGCGAGGGGAAAAGGGAAGGAGGGTGTGGGCTTGTCACCAGAGGGTGCCAGCATGTCACCGGGAGGTGGGGGACGCAGCCGTGCCCCCGGTGCCACCGTGCCACGAGCCGGGGCCCGGAGCGGGCACCGTGAGAGCCCCAGCGAGGCTGTGCCACCCTCGCCGCTGGCGCAGGGAATTGTTCCCCAGGGCTGGTTGGCACCGGGGTCACCGGGGGTGTTACGGGTGCAGCTCCCGGGGGCTTGGGACAAGGGACCGGCAGGCAGGGAAATGCAGCAGGGACAGCCCAGGGCTCCGAGCAGGGGTTGGGGCACAGGACGGGGGTCCCTCCTGGGCAATGCCATCGCTGCAGGCCGTGGGTGGCTCTGGGCACAGAGATCGGGGTGCTCCCACCCGGATCCTGCAGCTCCTGCCCTGCTGGGATGGAGGGAGGGCGGAGGGGGCAGCTCTGCCCATGGCCAGAAGGTGTGTGGGGGCTGAGAGGGTCCAGCGACTGTCCCCTGAGCTGCTCCTGTGGTCACACCTGCCTTCCTCCTCCTCCTCCTCCTCCTCTCCTCCTTCCCCAGGGAGGACTGGGCACACCAGCACCCCACTGGGCACCCCGGGGTGGACCCAGCCCTGTCCACAGGGGAGCCCATGGGGTGCCAGCCCGGGCAGCCCAGGGTGGGAGGAGGTTTTTGGGGAACACCCTGGCCTGGGGAGCAGCAGCACCCGCCCGTGGGAATCAGTCCCAGAGAATAGATGACAAGGGCAACACCCAAGAAGTCTCATGGAGAGCAGAGGTGGGAGGGCACGGGGAGCACAGTGACCCCGTGCCACGACTGGGGGGGCACGTCCTGTGCTCCCAGCAGGGTTCACAGGGCTCCCACTGGGCTGTGGCTGCTGCCAAAAAACTCTGGGAACTCAGGGGGTTCACAGCCCTGCTCTGCAGTTCGGTCTCATGGAGGAAATCCCAGCCACTCTCAGTTCCCTGGGAGGAGCAGGGACGGGGCAGGGCCACCTGCATGTCCCCAGGACGTCCCCATGGCATGTTCCTCTGCCTTCTCCCCCTCTGGAGTGGCCCCAGCAGGGTCTGTTTGGAGCATTGGGGCCGTTTCCCCTCCTGCCTCCCTGTGTTTATCCCAAAGCTGCAGCAGTGAGTCTGTGTGGGGCTGAAGGGGCCCTTCCAGGCAGGCTGTGATCGTCCCCTGCTCCCAGGCTGCTCCCCTGGGCTGGGCAGGGCAGGGCTGAGCCCCCTCCCAGCCCTGCAGCAGTGGCTGGACACAGAGCAGGGCTGGATTGACCATAAGCATCCAGCCACTGCCCCCAGTTTTTTGTCCTGTCGGTGCCTGGGATGTTCTGGGAGGTCAAAGAGTTTTGGTGTGCAACCAAGTCCCAGATGCTGAGGGCTTGGTGGCCTAGCTGCTCCCACGGTGACAGCGATGTTGTCAAGGGAGAAAAGTGAAAGGTCACTTCTCCATGGCCAAAATTGGAAAGCAAAGTCCAGAGAAAGTTTCCGTGTGTGTGTGTGTGTGTGTGTGTGGAGAGCAGCAGAGCACCAGCCACAGGGATTAGGGATGAAACATGCTGTGGGTGAATCAGTGGGGCCCTGGACATCATCACCAGGGAGCCAGTGGCTTCAGGGAGGGACCCCCAAAGCCACACACAGGGGTTGAACAGCCCCACCCTGCAAAGGTGCAGAGCCAGGAGGGCACAGAGCCCCAGAACCAGCACAGATGGGCTTTCCAGGCCATTAGCAGAGGTCTGTGAAGGCTCAGCCTCGCTGATCAATACAGTTGCTATTTCAAGGCAGTGAAACAGCAGTGAGGAACGCGAAGGACATTATTTAAACATCATAAAAGAGCAAGGGAGGGAGGCGGCAGCGCTGGCCTGGTGTCTCTCAGCCACAGCAATTAACCATTTGCAACCCCTCAATTAGATTTTAACACGGCTTTGTCTTTCTCCGTGCCCCTGGGGAAGGCTGATGTCCAGCTGCTGGCCCAGCCCTGCCCTGTGCCCAGCTCCTCAGCCACCATGTGGTGCCCAGACAGACCCCACCAGCTCACAGAGCTGCAAACCACTTCCCTGGCTCCTGGGAATGGCCTGTCAATATTTGCACAAGGATCAGGCTCTGCCTGTCCTCAGGGGTTTGGAGAGCTTGGTTACAGCCCATAGGGAATAGCTGGGGAAAAATAAATCCCCTGTGCTGTGGACTGGGGAGTGAGGAGGTGCTGCTGAGCCTCACTCTGTCCCCCCAGCGCTCGTGGGGCTCAAAGCGAAGCTGCTGCACCTCAGGGCTGGGATTGCTGCAGCCCTGGGAGAGGCAGTGCCCACCTTGAGGGTCTGTGGTGTCCCAGTTCAACCTGACCAGCAGCAGTTCCCAAGCTGGGCATTGCTTCTGGGCTGCCAATGTGTGTCCTCCATGCCCAGCCTTTCCTCCTCCCTGGCAAGACGCAGGTGGCTGCTGTCAGCTCGGGGGGTTTCCCATTCCATGGTATGTCCTGCCACCCGTGTGGACATGGGCACAGGAGCCACCCCGTGCAGGTGGAGATGTCCCAGGGCAGGTGGAGATGTGCTCCCTGGGCAGGGCTCTGCCCACGGTGCCAACAACCCCAAATGAAATGGTCAGGTCTGTTTGAAGGGTCTGATGCTGAGGATCCTGAGCTGAGGGGTTGGGATCCTGCTGTGCCATGTCTGTGCATTCCAGCCACAGGAGTTTCTGCAGACCAGGATTGGGGATGAACCAGCCCTTGGAGTCAGCCCCATGCAGCCAGCAAGGGACAGAGCACACAGGGACAGAGAGCTGGAACTCACAGGGCTGCACAGAGCCCCTGGGGGGAAAGGGGCATGGGGACAACCCTGCCAAGCAGTGCCCAAGGCCCTGCCCCGCTGCCAGGGGGGTGGGAACAGGCAGCCCTTCTGCTGCTGCCATGCAGTGGAGCCCCAGGGAACAAGCTTTGGTGCCCACCAGTGTCCCCGTGAGCCTGGGCAGGACAGCAGCTGGCAGAGGGGTGCCCAGGGGTCCCCCAGGGAGCTCAGCCCTCCCATCTCATCTCTCTTTTCCCCTACAGTCACCTCTGAACAGATCGAGCACCTGCACCGGCGCTTCAAGCAGCTGAGCCAGGACCAGCTGACCATCCGGTACAGCAGTGCCATCCCCAGTGCTGGCCATTCCATCCCCAGTGCTGGCCATTCCATTCCCAGTGCTGGCCATTCCATCCCCAGTGCTGGCCATTCCATTCCCAGTGCTGGCCAGTCCCCCTCCCCACTGCGGGCCAATCCAACCCCAGTGGTGGCCCTTCCCCATCCCCAGGGGTAGA
>JAWWMP010000036.1:1883856-1896202 GCA_035047865.1 Dendrocincla tyrannina
CAGCCATTCCATCCCCAGTGCTGGCCATTCCCCATCCCCAGTGCTGGCCATTCCCCATCCCCAGTGCTGGCCATTCCATCCCCAGTGCTGGCCATTCCCCATTCCCAGTGCCAGCCATTCCATCCCCAGTGCTGGCCATTCCCCATCCCCAGTGCTGGCCATTCCCCATCCCCAGTGCTGGCCATTCCCCATCCCCAGTGCCAGGGTCAAACAGAGCATTCCCAGCCCAGCCTTGCCCAGGAGTGTGTCCTTGCAGCCACCCCCAGCCGTGCTGAGCTGGCTCCCTGCAGTGTGGCATTGCAAATAATCCAAGGCAAAGTGAGCAGTGAAGCCTGAGCAGGGTCACTCCTGACACACATCCCCTTCCCTGCCAGCGCCAGAAGCAGGTTTGGGGAGGGCAGTGGGGCTGCAGGTGCCCGTGTCCCCCTCCTCGGTGTCCATGCAGGGAGTTGTGCATTGGATCTTTGATGGTGCTTCTTTGGGAAGGCTCTGGAGCATCGAAGCAGCCTCACCAGCCAGGGAGCCCAGTGCCTGCTGCTTCCCCCTGCCTGGGAGTACTCCTTGGCTCCTTTGCTTTGTAGCTGATAGCAAAGGACCAGCAGAGGCTCAGCCTGGTGTCCGAGGCACAGCACGGGGTGACAGCGGGATGTGGGGCGAGCCAAGACAGCAGGAGATCCTTCTGCGCCTTGCCAAGTCCCCTTTGGGATCATATTCCTGGGAAAACTCTCTAAGAACCATGCAGCCACTTGCAGGCCAAGCCCCAGCACCATCCCAGGCTGCTGTCCCAGGGGTTCCCAAACACCTCTTTTGGTGGTGACAAAACTCCCCCAGAGCAGTGCTAAGCACAGACTTGCTCCCACCTGAATTGGGGCAAAAAGGGGTTTTCATCCAGACCATCCTCATTTTTCCATGATTGCTTTGGCAGAATGGCACTGGGGCTTTTGGTGACTGTCAGAGCAGCTCCCTCCTCCTCCTCCCTCCTGAGAGGTTGTCTCTGTTTCCTTCACAGCAAGGAGAACTTTGACAGCATTCCTGACCTGGAGTTCAACCCAATTCGGGGCAAAATCGTCCATGCCTTTTTCGACAAGCGGTAGGAACAGCCCCGTGGGGAGGGTCAGGCTGGTTGGTTTGTCCTCTGCAAGTGGGATGTGGCTGGGGAAAGATCTCCCTAAGGGCTGCCATGGAGCCAGGGGGAGAATTTAAGCTAAATCTTGGGGTCAGGCGGGGTTTGCTGAGGGCTCGGAGGGGCTCTGCAGCAGGTTGGGAGGTCTCCTGGTTCCCCAACACCCCCCTGTCGGCAGGAACCTGCAGCAGGAGTCGGATGGGCTGGTGGACGAGATAAACTTCGAGGACTTCCTGACCATCATGTCCTACTTCAGACCCATCGAGATGAACATGGACGAGGAGCAGCTCGACCGCTTCCGCAAGAACAAGCTCAAATGTGAGCCTTGCCCGGGCCTGGGGGGCTGGGGAGGGGCTGCCCTGCCCTGACCCTGCCCCTGACCCTGCCCCTCTCTCCCTCCCAGTCCTCTTCCACATGTACGACTCGGACCACGACGGGAAGATCACGCTGCAGGAGTACAGAAATGTGAGGCAGGATCCCCCCCAGCCCCATCCCCGGGGCGTTCCCAGGGCATTCCCAGGGCATTCCCAGGGCATTCCCAGGCTCTGACCCTGCTGTCCCGTAGGTGGTGGAGGAGCTGCTCTCAGGGAACCCCCACCTGGAGAAGGAGTCTGCTCGCTCCATCGCCGACGGGGCCATGATGGAAGCAGCCAGCATCTGCGTGGGACAGATGGTGGGAGCCCCCTCCGAGCCCCGCCACGGCACTGGGGCTGTGCTGGGGCCACACGTGGGGCTGGGGGGTGTCTGTCCCATCTCCCCTGCCCCCGAGCTGCTTGGGCTGGAGATGTTTTTGCAGCCAGCAGCTTTCAGGGGGGCTTTTTACCATGGTGGGAACCCGAGGGGGGTAAGGGAACGGTGTCCCACAAAGCTTGGGGAGTTAGTGCTTGTGGGAAAGGCAGCTCTGTGATGGTCTGGGAACCAGTTTGGGGCTGGCCGTGGGGGCCAGTGAGGCCAGTGCTGGGCAGCCATGGCAGACACGTCCCACAGCCCCCAGGGGCCAGCAGTGCCCCCAGAGCCCCGTGCCCCTTAGGGCAGCAATAATGTTTTCTCTCTTGCTGCGCACAGGGGCCAGACCAGGTGTATGAGGGCATCACCTTTGAGGATTTCCTTAAGGTTGGTGCCACCTCTGCTTGTACCCCCGAGCGGAGGGGGCTGGGAGGCCTCAGGGAGCGGGGCTTTGGCCCCTGGCCCCGCTCAGCCCCTTCCCCTTGCAGATGTGGCAGGGGATTGACATTGAAACCAAGATGCACGTCCGCTTCCTCAACGTGGACACCATCGCTCACTGCTACTGAGGGGGAGGAGGAGGAGGACGAGGAGGAGGAGGAGGAAGAGGACTCAGCAGCAGCTCGTGTTCCTGGCACCAAGAGCTCTGTCCCCCCCGGTGCTGGGGCTGCCGCTGCCTTCTGCTCTCTAGAAACATAAGAGGCTTTTATGTGTAATAAAAGGTAGTTCTGTTTTTACTCCTTGCTCAGAAATACTCCGTCCACCCATCGCCCAGGGCCTGGGGGGGTCTCTCCCTGTGCAGAAACCCTGCACAAATTCCTGCTGTCCCCATCACTCTGCATTTCAGCCTCTGCCATGTGCTGCTGTTGGCAAAGAGCTGCTGGTGCTGTGAGCCCCTGCCCCCATGCCAAGGGGCATCCTCAGCACCTGGATGGGCAATGACATCCCACTCTGCATCCCACGGGATGCTCAAGCCAGCGAAGGTGGGGGTGGCACAAGGAACAACCCCAGTTAAAACCCCGAGCAGCCCCCCTGGCTGTCGGTGCCAAGCTGGGATGAAGGCAGCAGGGATGCAGGGACCAGGGGACGTGGGCTCTTGGCAACCAGGTGGCTCCTGCCCCCACATGTTCCCGCTGGAACCGGGAACAGGGGGTTGTTTACTGGTATTAATAACTGGATGCTCGAGGCGCGTTCCTGTCACTAAGGCAGCCTGAGCCGGGGAGGGAGGGGGGGGGCAAAAAATGGCAAGGGCTATATTTAGAAAAGCAGGGAGGATTTATTTGTTTTATGGAAAATTGCTTCCCCTGGTGGCACATTCCCTTGCCGGAGCCCCCTGCCAGCCCCGCAGACCCAGCCCCTCCATCCCCCGGGCAGCAAGTGTGGGCATCCCCTGGGCTGGGGGCACCACACATTTATGCTTCTGTTCCCTGTTGCTGAAGGTCTCAGGGTTCCCACATCGAGGGTGCAGACAAGGGCTTTTGTCCCCTCGGTGTCCCCCTGCTCCGGAGCGGGAGGGAGAGCTGCGGGCTCAGCTGGCAGGGGATGGCCCTTCCCTGCAGTGCAGTCCAGCCCTGGAGGCACCGGAGCTGCCCGGACAGCGGGGGGCTCACCCCACTCCAGGGACCCCGCACGGAGCTGGGGATGCCACCACGGCCGGCTGGGTGGCCCACGAGGCTGTGGTGGAGGCGCCCTGGGGCTGGGTGGTGGGGGAAGGATTGGTGCCAGTGCTGCTGGTGGGGCTGAGCAGCAGGATTTGGGAGGGGCTGGCAGTGATGGAGCCCCGGGCTCTTCCACCACAGGCCCTGAGGGGTCCCGCTGGCCCCACAGCCTGGTCTGCACTCACAGGGCTCTGGGATTCCAGTCCTGCCCTCCTCTGGCTCCTCTGGACATCCCTGTCCCCTGGGCTGGTGCCCAGCTGTGGCACATCAGCACCGTGGGGGCACAGGGGCAGTGCCAACCTCCCCACTGACACCCCCCTGCTCCTGAGCTCCTCCACAGCCTCTCCTCATCCTCTTCCTCCTCCTCCCTGGGCCAGACCCTCTCTGCCCCCTTCCCACCCCAAGCACACGTGGACACACCATCCAGCTCCTCCCAAAATGCCCAGGTTTCAGGAGCCAGCCCAGGCTCCTTCCGTGTTTTCTCTCTGGACTTCCCATACAGACACTACAGGACCAGCCCACTCCCTAACGCTGCTCAAGTTCCACGCCCTGTGTGGCTGAAAGGCCCTTTTCCACCCCTGGCTCTCCCAGAGGGGCTGTCTGTCCTGGGAAAAGCCTTTGATGTTGCTGGAACTGCAGGGTTTGACATCAGACCCTCCACGCTGTGCTTTCCTGGGAAAAGACATCCAAGAGGATCCAATGAGCAAGGGCTGGGTACACCATGCAATGCAGGGAAGGAGAGGACAGGAGGACTGGGGAGTGTTGATAAGGGGATAATTATTATCCCTTGAGCTAATTAGCTGTCCCCAGGTATTTTTTTAGGTGGTGTGGGAAGTGTGGGAGCAGGGACTGTGAGAAGCAGGGGCAACACAATCCTCTGTGGGAAATGGAGGGAGAGCAGGAGGGAGGGTTGGATGGAGCAGGTGAGAGTGGAAAGGGAAGGACCAGGGAAGATAAGCCTGATCCTCACCCCACCAAAGGCTGATGATGAAGGCCTGGTCAACAGTAATGGATCCCCCAGGGCAGGAACATCATTCCCAGAGGAAAGCCAGGCACTGCTGATGTCACACACTGCAAACCCCAGCGAGATGGAGGAGAATAATTCCACAAATCACAGCAAAACCTGGCTGAGCCCTGGGAAACCTGGCAAGGGTGATGCTTCTCCTGCAGCCCACAGCAAAACCCTGCAAAGCCTGGAGCGTTCCATCAAGGCTAAGTTTGTTCTGGGGCCAGGATGCTGAGCCCTGTGATGTGGCAGATCCCGCGTGGTCAGCAGAGGGCAGCTGGAAAACTGAAGCCCTGGGAAGGCTGACAAAGGCTGAGCAGCTCCTGGGGCAGCAGGGCAGGACTGAGGGACCCCCAGCACTGCGGGAAAGGTGCCCTGGGCAGGGGAGGTTGGCACAGAGAGGGCAGATCCTTCACCACAAGCACCACTCGTTTCACCATCCCCACCCATGGGTCAGCCTGGGAAAGGCAGGAGAGCGCAGAGCACAGGGGACACCTGGCCAGGAGGGGTGGGAGGTGCAGGAGAACAGGAGGCAGCACCGAGGGCACAGCCACTTGCAACTGGTATTTTTGAGAAACTCCTCATTCCTTGGAGTGCAGAAGGTGCACAGCAGCTCTTCCATGGAGAGGCATTTGGCCCAGAGGCTGAAGGTGCACATTTGTGGCCAGAAATCTGCCAGTGGCACAAATTCTGACCTGGAACAGGCCCTTTCCCACTGGTTTCTACTCTGTAATCTCTCACTGCTCCTCCTCCAACCACTGCTGTCCCATCCGACCCTCGGGCAGCAGGGCCTGGGTTCAGAGGCACAGGGAACTGGGAAGGGTTGGGAGAACACCAGGAGTGCTCAAAACGTGGGTGAAGGTTTTAGGACCATCCACAGAAGGTGGAAATGAGTCACCAAACAACAGTGAAAGAAAAGAAGGGGGCAAAGAGAGAGAGGGTAAACCCCAGTGTTTTTTGCACCACCTTGGCACACGGGTACCACACATCAGCCCTCTCTGGGGGCAGCTGGAACGGGCAATGACAGAGGTGGGCAGGGCCAGGAGAGCAGAGGGTGAGTGGGAAAGGCCACAGGGTGGGAGGGGAAGGTGCTGCTTGAGTCAGAGACCCCCCCAGTCCCTCTCTGCACAAAGAGCACCCACTGCTGCTCCTCCTCCCACTGCTCAGCAGCAGGACAGGGATGGCAGACCCGAAACACCAGAACTGCTCTTCCCTCACTGCCACGGTGCCTGAGGCCACAAAACAGAGGCCAAAAGCCCTTTCTGGGGGCTTTGGCTGGTGGGCTGGACCCAGAATGTGCGGACGGGCAGCTGGAGATTTTCCAGTGTGGATTTTGCAGCCCAGCCCAGCACATCCTTCCCCCTGTTCTGAGCTCCCCGCAGGCACAGCTCTGGAGCTGGGCACCAGCTGGCAGTGACACAGACAGCTCCCTTTGATCTCCTATTCCCTTTGGAGCAGAGAGCCTTCCTATGAGGGAACAGACACCTCTTTTTAGCTGAGAGTCACTGTCACCAACAATGGACACCAGAAGTCGTTTTGGAGGCTTTCCACCCCAAAATACTCCCTCCTCTGGTGCCTTTGTCCCTTAGCTGTCCCCAATTTCTTTCCCAGCCCAGCTGATGGTCACCAGCCTGGCACATGACACCAGTGTGAGCCTTCCCCTTCAGCCCAACCTCTGCCAGGTCAATCCAACCTGATCCAACACATCCTCACTGCAGCTCCTCAACCCACACCCATGCCCAGCCCAGGCACCACCAAAAGCAGAGGAGATGCCCCTTCTCAGGGACCACCTTAGTGTGGCACAACACTGCTCTCCTGGGCAAGAGAGAGCACAAACTCCCTGCACAAACTGCACTGAGTGCCAGGGAGTCCCCACATGGGAAGCCCAAAGGTGGCCTCACCCCCCTAAACCCTGGATGGTGACTCCCCTCTTGTTGAGTCGAGGAAGAGGCTCCAGTGAAATGTCCCCTAACCCCAGCCTGAGCAGCCAGGCTGTGTTTGCTCCACTCCAGCACCACTTGAGCACAGTGTTAATGAGCACCCAGCCAAGTAGGACAACAGCCCTTTTCACACACAGAAATCCAACTCCCAACATGGATACTCTCCAACAGCCTAAGTGCCCTCATTTGCATTAGGAATGCCAGTTAAATGCATACACAATCTTCTGCTGTGGTGCAACCTTCTAAATGAATTCCAGACACGGGGGAAACAGACCCAAAGGACCACCCTCTGCATCCAGACTGTGAGCCAGGGAACCAGGGGCTGTGGGGATAGGGAAGTCCCTGGTCCACTGGAAGTGACACAGGCCTTCCAGGACCAGGATGGGCTCATGTTTGGTCCCCAGTGACCTGAAGGTCTGCTCTGCCTAGGAAAGCAAACACCTCCACACACAGGTGCTCCAAAGCATGCCCTTCCCAGCAGCTCAGGGACCAGGGAGAAGCCCTGGCACAGGCAGTGCAGAGGGAGAGAAGCAGGGAGGAGGAATGTGGAGGTGGACTCCAGGAAAAGGGCTTGGGCACGTGGGCACAGCACCAACTTATCTGCTCCTTGCAGCAGGCAGAGGAAGAAGGAACAAAGCTGTCCTGAGATAAGGAGGCAAGATAAGGAGAGTGAAAGTGAGGGCAGGAACAAGCCAAGGGCTGGGGCAAGCAGGGAGGAGAACAATGACATGGAAGCTCTCCCTGGTCAGCACATCAGAAGTCACAAGGTTGGAGTAACCTCCAAAATCATTTGTGCTACAGAAACCATTCTTTGCCAGGTTTCTGCTGAAGTCTCACCCAAACTACGTCCCCGTGACACTTCCTGCTCTTCCAGGAATGAAAGCAGAAGCTGCCTTCCCAGAAGGGCAGAGCAATAGAGGATATAAGGACCAAAGCTTTAGGAAAGATCAAATTTATTGGTCAGACAGAATGACTTTGCCTCTTGCACTTCTTGAGGATCCATCACAAGGAAAAGGCCAACTGTTCAAAATCCAACACTTGTGAAATTTGGCTTTATGGGTCATGGAAACCCACCTGAGCCAAAGAAGAAAAAGCTGCTCTCCAGGCAGGAGGGCAGCAGGAAGCTCTCCAGGGCAGTGACAGCCCAGCCCCTCTCCTGCTGGATCAGCCACATTCCTTCACCCCTACCCAGTACTTTTACACTGATTCCATTAATCCAGTAAAAAAATGTTAAGTTAAAACTTAATCTCAGTTTAAACAGAAGTGACATGGCTTTGGTTTGCACCACTCATTGACAAGGGCAAATCACAACCGTAAAATAGTTTTAAATGAGTGGAACAGATCCATGCAGGACTGGAGCTCTTGTTCTCCAAACTGGTTTTACCTGTCAGTGCAGCCTGGGTTTGAGGCAAAGCTTCACTCCTCAGTTTCACCACTTCAGCCTCGGGTTTCTCCACAGCACTGCTGCTCAATGCCCAGGCAGCTGGGGCCAGGTCATCCCTTCTGTTTCAGGATCAATTCCCAGTTTGGAAGTGAGGACAGCATCAAAAATCAAGTCCCAAGTACCTGGGAAAACCCCCCAGGTGCTGTGGAGGGGCATGAGGGGCAGCAAAGAACACACCTGAGCCACGAGAGCCCTTTGTTCCAGTGCATAGGGTTGGTTCACCCTAAAAGACTCAGGAACAGAATTCCACAAACACACGGACATACACAATTAAAAAATATTTAATCCAGAATTGTAGAGAATTTTAAAAATAATTCATTTCAAAATAATTCTACCATGTGTGGCCTGCTGAGCTCCCAGGCACCAAGTCTGGCCTCTCCCTGTCTCCATCCTCCATTCTGTCTCTCCCCTCTCCCAACCACCATAACCTTCTTCCTTGACACATTCCAGTGCACTCCAAGGAAAACAAGAACGAGCAGCTCCTTACCAGGAAGGAAATATCAAACACCTGGCTCAGCAACATGCTTTTTCCAAGCTCCTGGTGGAATTTTTTCCCCCTCTCAGGGCAGGCAAGCACTCCTCAGCGTGCTCCCAGCCTGTGCCAAGGTGCGCCCAGCAGCACCTTCCCCACAGGCAGCAGGACCAGTGCAATGCTCCCTCCAGCACCGTGGACCTCTGAACCCCCCCCGAGCACTGCATTTCAGTGCCGTGCTCCAGGGCAGCCACTCTGCTTGGGTTCTTACCCCAGCTTTTGGGAAATCCCAGCCCACTGTCCCTGCAGCCAACGGGTGCTTGTCCCTCGTGGATCTCCCCCCAGGCCAAGGCCAGGGGGTCCCTAAATGCTGTCGTAGGGCACGGCGAGGCCGATGTTGTAGTTGTACCCTGTCACCTCGGCGTAGGACGAGCGGCAGATGGGCAGGACACTGTCCCCTGCCAGCTGCTCCACTGAGAACTCGTAGGAGTAGATGACGCCTCGGTACCTGCACGGGGCACAACCAGGACACACCTTCATGGCATGCTGGAGACATGAGTGACCACCACAAATTAACACACCCGATGCTTCAGGAGCTGAGGGTAAAGCCCTTCCCTTCTGCACTAGTCTGAGCAATGTGAACAGAGAGAACTCCCTCCTGCCTCCTTGCAGGGACCCAGCCAGCCCTGGGAATGAATCATTGCCTCCAGCACTGCAGAGATGTGACTGTCATCTGCTGGAACACCTCCAGCCTATTCCGCACGGGGGAAGACAAGCACATTGTTGTTTGATAGTTCAATCGGACGGGGAACAGCCTGAGATGCAAATATCAAAATCTGGAGTTTAAATACCAGTAGTTTTCCTTTAGGAGGAGATATCATTACTAATATTTAGAGCATGAAAAGGGCTGCATTCCCTGTCTGGCTTCAGTGCCCTTTATGTTCCTCTGCTGAGAAAGCAATGCATTTTTTTGTGCTCAGGAAAATAAACAGCCAATTCCTCGCTTGTTTTGAAAACCTTATCCTGAAACTTTTTTTATTTCATTTTAATGTTTTGGATGCTACATACCTCCTCTGCTCCTGCTCTGGATTATGACTCAGGGGCTTAGCGTGCTATTTCAAAAGATAAAAGCAAGCAGATGTGTGGGAGCTGCCTTCACTCACTTGCGGTGCACGGCGAGGTCGTCGTCGGTGCTGCTGCTGCCCCGGGGATTCTTGTCCTCAGGGATGTGTGCAGTGATGAGGCTGTGAGAGTTGAACCACACGTGGCGCACTGGATGTCTGGAAAGCAACCCACAGCACTGGGGGAGGTGCCACCTGCACTGCACTCCTCAAATGCAAGGGCAGGGAAGGAAACGCCCCCGATTAAACAAGAATTTGTTTAAACTGATGCCCTCTCTATGGCCAGAGACTGGGAACCAAAACGTCTGGCTCCTCTCCTCCAGCCTAGAGCAGATCCCACATTTTCTGTCCTTATCCAGAACGGCCAAAGACTGGGAATCCAAACCTCTGGCTCTTCCCTTCCAGCCTGGAGCAGTTACATATATTTTTTATCCCCATCCAGAATGGCCAGAGGTTGGGAACCTGCACCTCTGGCTCTTCCCCTCCAGCCTAGAGCAGATCCCACATCTTCTATCCCCATCTAGTGGGCTCTTACCAGAACACATGTGGAGGCCAGGAAATAGTTCTGAACTCGGCAGCAGGCAGGCTGTGAGGGGTGGGGGCTGTCTGCTTGTTTGCTGCTTTAAGGACTGCAGCACATTCCTGGGAAGAGCAGGATGCTTCCCAAAAGAAAGGGTAAGGACACCCAGGGCTCCCACAGCGCTGAGTGATGGCTGATTTAGAAATGCACTCTGTGGCATAAGCTAAGAATCACGGAATCGTGGAATATCCTGAGCTGGAAGGGACCCACAGGGACCATCCAGTCCTCCCAACAATCCCACTCTGTCCCTTTGTCCAAACCCTCCTGGAGCTCTGGCAACCTTGCTGCTGTGTACCCACTGCCCTGGGGAGCCTGGTCAGTGCCCACCACCCTCTGGGGGAAGGACCTTTCCTTGAGATCCAACCTGACCCTGCCCTGGCACAATTCCAGCTGTTCCAGGGTCCTGTCTCCACTCACAGAGGGAGCTGCAGCCCCCAGTGAGCTCTGCCCTCAGTCTCCTCTTCTCCAGCTGGACAAGCCCAGTGCCCTCTGCAGCTCTTCGTGTGGCCCTTCCAGACCCTTCACCATCCTCCTGTCCCTCCTCTGGATGCTGAATCAGCTCCTCACTCCTCTTCTCTCACTGGTGAACAAACCAACCACTTTCTGTTCACAGAGGAGTAACTTCTCCCCCCAGTGAAGGGGCTCATCTCCACCATCCCAACCTGTCTCCTTTCACATCCCTTGGCTTCTGCCCTCATGTTCCATTCCATGGATAACACCACCCTCCCCTTACCTAAGCAGGCCTGTTTGACTGAAGTGATCCCTTCTGATTCCTCTATAGATTAAAGAGTATTTTAAATGTTTAATCTAATGGTTTCAGTGTGAGTACATCCCCGGGCTCAGCCCTGCCCTGCCTGCCCTCCTCCTGCAGCAGCACTAATGAGCATGCCAAGGAGACAATCAATGCAATATTGTCCTTAATGCATCAGCCACATCACAACAGGCTTCATCATTCCCAGGGTCAACGGAGAAGGCGATACCTGCTATTAATCAATGACAGCTCCAGCTTGAACTTCTCTGGCTGTAAATACCTCATCTAGCTCCTCTTTGGGAAAGAGGCATTAAAAAAAAGAAGAGATCAGGATTTATCTGTTCATTTTATGGCTATCACTCAGACTTACAAGGGGCTAAATCCTTGAGTCTTCATCCAGACGAAACCAAAGCCCTGGGAATTGTGCCTTGATCAGGAAATCTTAATTTGGCTGGAGTAACTGGCAGCTCCACGATGCTGATCTCTGCTTGTACTTCCAGTACTGTACTGCTTGTGCTTTCAGTACCAAGTGGTATTTTAACATTTAAATGAGTTTAAATCCTGGCTTTGATCATCACCATCAAGGGAATGTGTGAACATGATGAGCAGAAACACGGGGGTTGGGGAGGGATACACTGCATAGGGACACTCTGGCAACAACAGCCAGGCCAGCATTTGAAACCCAAGGTTCAACAGGTAGAGTGGGTGGGGATGGGGCAGGGAGAAGGCAGTAACTGAACTTCATGGAAAATCCAGAGGAAACCACTTCCCTGCTCCCTCACAGGGGCTGAAGCACTCCTTAACTAATGAGCAACAAGACAGCTAAAGGGCACGCCGAGAAACACACGACTCCAGGTGGGGAGACAATCTGTTCCCAAATCCCAGGAAAACCGAACACAACTCCCCAAACTCCACCCTTTGGGTGCGTTTTGGGATCACCTCCTTCCCACGTTCCCCCCGAGCCCACAAACCCCACGGAGCAGCAGCCCACCCAAGTTACCTGGCGTGCATCTCCCAGAGCTTGGTGCCCATGCGCTGGTCCCACACGCAGAGCAGCCCCTCTTCTCCCCCACTGACGATCTTCCAGTCGTCCATCTGCACTGCAGACACCCCCAGCTGGTGGGCGTACAGGGAGCACACGGCCTCGCCGCTGCGCACGTCGAACACCCTCACCCTGAACCAAAGCACACACACAGCACGGATAAAACCAGCTCTGGACATGCAGCACGAGGACTTGGGGGGTCATGGAAACACATCTGGGACAGCAACAGTGCCGTGGCCACACCAGCGCTGGAAAATCAGTTTGGTCCATGCTTTTCAGCACTGCATTTTCCCTCAGATTTCTTGTTATCTGGAGGTTTTTCAGGAAGACTTCTGCCACCATCCAGAACCTCTCGGACTCTTTACAAGACCCAGGACCTAAAGAGGGCCTCTTTACTGGTCCTAAGACCCCAGCCCTGGGCCCAGCACAGGAAGGACGTGGAGCTGCTGGAGAGAGTCCAGAGGAGGCCACGGAGATGCTCCAAGG
>JAWWMP010000036.1:1914593-1940094 GCA_035047865.1 Dendrocincla tyrannina
CAGGTTGGACGGGGCTTGGAGCACCCTGGGCTGGTGGAAGGTGTCCCTGCCCATGGCAGGGGGTGGCACTGGGTGGTCTTTAAGGTCCCTTCCAGCCCACACCAGTCCCTGACTCTCTGATTCCAGGCTCTGTTGGTCTCTGTAGTAATTCCTAATTTTTGACTTTCCAATAACATCAGTATCTACCTTGAGGAAGACTCCTTGACTTCTCTCACATTTCCATGTTTGGACAAGATGAGACTTAAATAGACACCTCAATTTTTGTTCTACTACAAACATGCCCCTCAAGTACCACAAAAACCACCAAGGACAAACCCACACTCAGATTTAAGTCGCTTTGCCACCCACCCAGATAAGTTTTAAAGTGAAGAATTCGAAGCTCTGCACACACAGGTCAGGGATTTTAACACCATTTTTAACAGTTTACAACCAGCAGCAAAACTTCTTATCCTGATGCTGTGGAAACAGAGAAAATACAGGAGAAACTGTGGCACATGGTATGATTTTGGGGTGTCCTGTACAGGGCCAGGAGTTGGACTTGATGGTCCCTTCCAACTCAGGAGATTCTGTGATCCAAAAAGCTACAGAATACAAATCCCAAGGGATACAGGAGTGAAGCCAAAACACAACATATTTGTAGCTGCATTTTCCCCAGCACAGATCCCCAGTACTGTGTTTAAAATCCTGGTGCATTTAATCTGAGTAAGAGCAACCCGAGGCAATGAGGAGTGGCTGAGGGGAACAGAAGGGCTGGGTGGAACTGCAGCCTTCTGGGCCACCTTTGCACTGAATTAAGGGAGAACCAATCTTCAGGCAGGGCTGGAGAAGCCTTCCCTCGACTGCAGCATTAATGATGAAATGATTAATGGCAGCTCTTCCTTCAAAGGAGACATAAAAGCCCTGACAGGCAGCTGTGGATGGGCACCGGTGCCAGTGTGCAAACACTCCCCCCCAGTCCCAGAGGAGGTGAAGCAAGAGTGTGGTAATGAAACTGCACGTAGTGAAATGGTATCTAAATGAGTTTAAATTGATTTATGTTCGCTTTTGTAAAGATTATTTGGTATCTGGAAAGTGCTACCCATGTGAAATAATGCAGATAATCCTTAAGATCCCTGTCTAATGGCACTCCCTCTGAATATTTATATTCCTCACCATGGGAATGAGGACCATAATGGGGACCATTTTTGTTTTATTAGGGATGAATATTTAAATTAATCTGCTATTTGCCTAAACAATTAGCCGCCTCTGTTTGTTTACACAAAGCCAAAACTGCAATTAGGCTTCCATCAAAAAGATAAGTCCCGACTAAAACTGTCCCGATGGAGTCGTAAGGGCTCGGAGCAGAACTTCCCAAAATTACTTCTTAGCATAACGGTAATTATGTTAATTGCTTGAAAGGTAAATAACTGCTGAACTGGGTTTGAAAACCAGACTGGGAGCTTGTATTGCACCCACTTAGCTTAAAACCAGTTAGAAACCCAAATGGGCAGCGGGGCTGAGCAGCAGCAGCAGCAGCACCCCTGGGCCTGTCCTAAAACAGTCTCCTCTCCAGGGCTGGGATGGGAAGAGCAAATAAACCCCCAGCAGTGATAAAAACACTGCGGTGATCCCAGATCTCAGGACTTTTTGGTCAGGCATGGGTATCCCTGCCAAGCTGCACCAGGCAGGAGGATTTTCACTTTTCATTTTGCAGAACAGCTATCCCACTTTTCTGAGGGGGGAGAAAAAGATGGTGATTTGCTTTCAGTGAAGTTTGTTTGTTTACACACGTCTGTGACGAGCATTTCACTGGTTTTAACAAAGTATTAATGTATGAAAGGTCTGGAAAATACCAAACAAAATGTTCAAGTCAAAGAATCCTCTTCTGACCAGAGGAGCAAAGTGGGAAACCCAGAATTCAGAGTTCTGCTCTCTGATTTTGGACGAGTCACAATTATCATTACTGCACCTCAAACATCACAAAGGCAAGACAGTGAGCACAGCTCATGCAATAGTAAAATGGGTTAAAGACAGACACTTCTGTTTTTAACCACATGTTCAATAGCTAAATCTGCCCAAAACACCACAACATTTTATCAGGCAAGCACAGCGTGTGCAACATCTGATACACAATATGGTGAAAACACCCCTGGTGATATCAACAAACCAAGCAACTTGTAAGGTCACAAATTCACATGCGAGGAAGGAGCACAATGTAAGGAGTAAAAGGGAAAGGTCATGGAATATCCTGAGTTGGAAGGGACCCACATGGATCATCGAGTCCAGTTCCTGCATGAGAGCAGGAAAACATGACCAAGCCTTACACAGGAAAAGCAACACCCCACTGGATTTATCCACAGGTAAAGATGAAAGTGCCACTCAGAACATTCTGCCTTTCACTGCACAAAGAGCAAAATGTATTTATGAGTGTGCAAGCCTTTGCAACAGTCAATCATGTCTGTGTAAGAGCAAAAAACCCTCCACAGCACAGTCAGAGTTATTAGCATGGCAACATAAACATATCAGGGCTCAGATTCACCAGTCAGATGAGATCACTGCTCCACACTCCCTATTCCTGCCCCCAGTGCTTCATTCCCAAGACAATTTCCCTGCCAGGGTGAAGCACAGGGTGCAAACACACACCATCCTTGTTATTTTTCTAATATTGAAACCTTGGAAGTGTTAGAAAGCCATTAAATTAAAATGATAAGCAAAGCTTGCACAGCATGCTAAAATCTGCAGCACAACTGTGACTATTCCAACTGAACTCCAGCAACAACCCCCCAGAATGATTTAGGCTTGCCAGCTTGCCTAGATTTGATCCTGGCTCAAGGAAACAAGTGCAAGAAGCTGAAGACAAAGGTGCAATCGCTGACACTCGACGTGACAATCACTGCACCAGTCTTGCTGTTCACCCTTGTCCCAGATTTCACAAAGAATTCAACTTCTAATCCAATATATTGCTGAACTGGGGCCTGATGAAAGGTCCATTTATTGCAATTCACTCCACATTGGAAGGTACTTGGATCAAACATTGAACACGAGCCTGTTATGACTCACAGTGCACTGCTGATCCTGACTGAACTCCAAATTTAGGAGGCATCAGCCTCTTGCTGTATCAAAGGTGGATGGCTGGAGGCTCTTCTCTCTCCATTAAGTGCCTGTCTCCTCTCTGCAGCTGGGAGCACAAAAGACATCCTGCAAGCTTCTTTGTACATCCATTTTCACATATTACAGGCAGCACAAAACACATCAACACAAAACAAAAAAAAGGTATTTCTTTTCCTAGAAAACCCTCTACACCTGCAACGGGGAAAGGCAGCACAAACAGAGGCAAACAGTGTTAAATCTCATTTGTAAATATTATACTGGCTGTGTTTGGCAGTGTAAGAGAGGTTGGCAGAGCCCCTCCTGAGCTGGGCACACAGAGGAGAGGTGCCCACCTGTGCTACCTGCTCGGGGAGGGAGGCAGGGCTGGATCCTGCTGTGGAGTATCCCAGCTCAGATCCTCATGACCCATTGCATCAGCTCTCCCACGGTAAGGCAGGCTGTCAGCTGGTGGCTGCTGTCAGCCCTGGGGAAGATGTGAAGAGATTTACACGTGCATTATCTGAAAAACAACCCACAAAGAAAATAAGCAAAGACGGCATTTTGACTGTGCTGGAGCAGGGAATCCAAATGTGCTCATGGTTTTCACTTCAGCTTCTGAACATGACTGTGGGAAGGCCTGAAGCTGCTTAATTCACATCATCCCCATGATTTTCCTGTTTGAGAGTTGTGGCTTTGCCACCTTTACGTTGATTTAAACAAAATCAAACGCCTTTTCGTCTTCTGAAAACACTTGGGAGTTGGACTCAATGACCCTTGTGGGTTCCTTCCAATTCTGTGATTTCTTACAGGTATTTTCGTCCTCAAACTGGAAACAGGAATTTATTTATTTCCCTATAATTTTCAGATATATCATCTCTCTTTGAAGTACCAACAGCAGAAGAAATACATGGGTGGAAACGAGCACCAGCCTGGAGTATCCAAGCCTCTTATTTTGAATTTTGAGTTTTCCCCAAAACATTTCAGAATGGAGGAGCCAATTTACCTTCAGTAGGTGCTTGGAGTTCCTTCACTAACATTTCACATTTATTTTCACTCCCAGCAGGCATTCAGTGTCCTGCACAGTGAGAGACCAGACCCCAGTGCTACGTCCTGCCTTTACATTTCCATCACCACACCAGTTTCCCCCAAATGTTGCCAGGTTTTCCCTCCACCACCCTCCTCACAGGATTTCCACCTGACACCACCCCTGGGCAGTCCCTCAGAGAAGGCACACACAAGACAGTGTCCTTCATTCCCGCCCTGGGGATGCAAGAGGCACAATTCCCTGGCTGTGGTGGGAAATCTTTGCTCCCACAGCCACCTGTATCCCATGGGAGTAACTGTGCTCCCACTCGCTCCTGCAGTGTCCTTCAAGCTTTTTCCTTCCCCTCAGCCAGTCTTTCCCTTTTCCTCCTCTCCCAGGACATGTCCTGGCACTCAGGGGAAGGCACCAAACCCCCCGCTCCCTGTCTTGCACGGAGGGCACAGAAGGGACAATGTCCCCCCAGGCAGCTTTAAGGGCACCAGAATGGACAAGACAGAAGATTTCCAGCCCCAAAAAAAGGAGCACTGCCAACATTCCCTTCCTGGAGCCTGCCAGCAAGCAGGAGTCCTTCTGATCCCTGCAGCAACCACCTTCCTTGGCTCCATGGAGCTGCTCTGCAACTTGGGGAGGACCACCAACTCCTCCCAGTGTGTCTCCAAGCATTCCATGAAGGGCAGCAGTGGAGCATCTCCCTGCTGTGCCTACATGAGGATGGACAATGCATTTAAAGGGAAGAACAAAAAAGGATGTTCTCCCGTTGCAGCACATTGTTTTCAAGTCAAACTATGAAACTCCAGAGCACAGGGGGGAGAGTGATGGCTAAAGTAGACTGCTGTTTCCCAAAAGCTGTGGCTGCCAGCCAAAGCCAGGCAAGCATGGAGCAGATGGAGTCCTGGCAAGGCCTCTACTGTCCCTGCATTAGCAGCATCTGCTCATTACCCAGAACCCTTGCCTGCTTTATCTAATGCTCCAGGAAAAGCATTTTGATTTGATTCATTTCAGTTTGGTAACGTGCAACACAATTAGTGGTAAAATCAAACTGGAGGGCTGCCAGTGCTGACAATAGGAAACAAGGCAGAAGAAATATGAGGCCAGTGGGTTGGAATTCAAAAATCACAACTGTGGATCAAGCTGCCAAGTCCCGTTGCCCCAGGTGTACATCCAGTGCCCCCACTGAGCACTGGCACGGGCACAGGGAACTTCATTTGCTCCCCATCCATTTCTCCCTCATTTACCTCTCCTTGCAGCTTGTTTCTCAGGGGATGACACCACCACAACCACTCAGGAGCCACAACTCCATTTTCCTTTCCTTACTGGAGTTACAACTCCCTTTCCATGCGGGCATCCCAGCAAGGCAAATCTTTCTCCTTGCTCTCCTTGGCATGCCTTGGGAAGCGTTTGCCACTGTGGAAGCAGCAAAGCAGGGCTGCAAGGCAGGCATGGGGTGAGCAGGATGTGCCTGGGAGCTCTTCCCTGTGATCGGGTGCCAAGGACAGCTCTGCGTGAGCTCTGCTGAACTGGGAGAAGCTGATGTTATCGGGACAAGTCTGGGAGCCAGGGATTCGACAGGGAAGTCTAGACTGTGCCTGACAGCACCACCTCCAACACTAGCAGATGGTTTCTCTGTGTTAGTCAAACTTACAAACAAAGAGAAGAGGGAGCTGGAAAAGTACAACAAAGAACAATCAAACACATTATCTTCAAAGTCGTCCTCTCCCTCCCCGAATTTAAAATAACTCTCACCACCAAATTGTAAATATGTGCTTCCAGCTTGCAGTTAGTAAACATTTCTAAAATCAGTTTTTGTAATTCCCTATTCCCATAGAAACTAATCTATTCTGACCAGGCTCCTCGAATCACAGTCACTGCCATATCACAGAGCCTATTAAAATTTCTACCCAGAAGAATAAAAGACGCCGAGCTTTATGCAAACTAGTTCAGTCACAGCACTGACAACAAGGAGGATGACAGGCAAAAACCCAGACAAATTATTACATTAGTCAGTGGGAAACTAGAAAACAAACAAAAGACCCTCTGCTAGTCGTTGTTGGGCACAGTGGACAAAAAGCCAACACTTTAAACTATCACTGGGTTATAATTTCCTGTGACCCGAGTAATTAATACTAATGAGTAACACCAGATTTGCTATTGTAAGAAAATGTTGCCTATCAACAATTTTTAGCCACAGAAAACCATTCTGACACGATCCAAGCTGGAAATACAGCTAAGGATGATGATAATCTTAAAATACACAAAGAATTTAATCTACTTTTATCATAAAATTTGGTGTGGATTATCCATCCCTAGTTCTGTTTTCACCTGTAGAAGTGCCAGGATCGAAGGCAGCGTGTGTACAAAGCTCTCTAGATTTACAAACATGCTCTATGTATACCCAGGAGACATTTTAAGTGTCAAATTGCAGATTTTAAAGAAAGATGATAGGAGCTGATTCTGCCTGAGCCACTCAGTTCACGATCTCAGTCCAAACCTGACTTTTTTAATTGCTGTTCCCACATCCAGAAAATATTGGTCTTTGGCCCTTGGTGTCCATTATATCAAATCTCTAAGGATATTTAAAACAATGCATACAACCAGGATTTTATTAGTGCTTCAGTAAATATTAGGTCAAAGCTTTTATTTCTCTAAATCAAAGTATATAATAACCCAGCCCTGCAAACAATACTTCAGTGCATCCCCACACTGTGCCAAGAGCAAGAGGGATGTGGATTAATCAGACATGCAAGTTTACCACCATTCCCACAGCAAAGCTCCAGAGCACCCCAAGGGAGTTTTGGACAGAGGAGAAGGCTGGTGGAAGAATATTTAATATTTTTATAGCAAAACAAGTTATTTGCTTAAGATAGCTTGGCTGCACTACAGCCTGGCACTCAAGCTTTGTGTAGCAGCTCCAGTAGGAATTAAAGCTCAGTTTTAATGGGTGCTGTGTTCCAATGCCTCCTAATGCATTTAGGGTTATTGGCCAACTTTCTCACATAAAAGCAAGTGTGTGGATACACAGGATTACAGACGCACAAAAAGCTGAGCACAGCTGCTTCATTTCTGCAAAGCCTTTTTTCCCCCCTTTAATAGGGAGGAGAGCTGTGGTTCCTCACCATCCTCGTGGGCTGCCACGGCCAGGGAGCTGTTTATCCTCACAAAGCAGACGTGTGGCCGAGGTCCAGCGTGGCCAGGGTCGTGCACGGCCTCCAGAGGGGGGGCTGTGTAGTCCCAGGTGCGGGTGTCCCACAGCCTCACTTCTCCTGAGGTGTATCTGGAAGACAAGCCTGTTACTCACCCCACAACATCAGACAGGAGGGAGCTGCAGGAGGAGGGAGGAGGAAACAAAAAGCATCTTAAAGCTCAACACCATTTGCAGCTCCTGCAGTGATCCTCTCCCTGCACACAAGCCCGTCCACTTTGCTCATTTTATTCCCTTTTACTGAATGTGGCATCAAGTCTATCAAGCAAGGCAGGTGAATTGGAGCTACGAGACCCCCATAACTGAGTTACCACAGGTTGCCAGCCCTCAGTATCCACTTTACAAGTAACATGCAAGGGGAGAGGGCTCAGCAGAAAAAAGGTAATCAGTAACGAGCCTAAATTACATCATGGCAAAACTTCAGACTGTTTCTCTGTAGTCCCTAAAAATTGGTGGCTGTGGTTGTGCCAACGAAAGGCTGTTGAATCAGAGCTTTTATCTGTCCATACAAGCACCCAACCTACTGCTCTTCACAGAAAGAAATTTCTCAATGCCTCATCAACAGATCACATTCACCTACATCTCTGAAGACTAATTAATTACCTCAACTAAGTGGTGTCTTTAGAATTAAGGCAGTGCTGCCTTCTTTGCAGAAGGCTTGCCAAAATAGCACAAAAACTGTAGTTTAACATCAGTTTGTCAAAGAGAAAATAAAAAAGCACAACTAAACTGCTCAGATAAAATTGAATGTGTCTAAATGAAGGAAGGCTGCTCCACAGCAGGCAAGAAATTAACTGCTCTGGGCCACCCAGGCCCACACAACACACCCTTACAGGAAAAAAACCTGCAGGCAAAGCAGAGGAGAAGCTTCTTCTGTGACTGGTCAAAGACCACAGCTCAATAGCCATTTGGAACAGTTCAATAATTATTTAAGATCAGTTTGGACAGATCTGTGACATTAACTCTGTCAAAGGCTTAGATGTCTTTCTCTGCCACAGCTGACACTTGGATTCTTCTGGAAAATCAAACGTGCTTCCTCCTCTGCCAGCTTTGTTGTTACATCCTGACTTTTGGAGTGGAAATGTTACAAAAGAATGACTCTTTTAAGCTGGTGGTTAGGAAAGACTGTGTGGGGTTTATGAGGAAAACAAGAAAATAGTTAATTACACGGGAGATGAAGGAAAGTGTTTAATAAAGGTTCTTTGGGCAGTGCCATGCACGGGGTTGCAGGTGCTCTGGATCAGATCACTCCCAGCATCTCTGGGTGAAAACCCTTCAATTTATACAACTAATTAAAGTGCCTGGGGCGGGGGAAGGTGAAATCTGTCAGGCAGAGAGAGACAGAGATGCACATTAATTCTCTGCACTGCACAGAGGACAGGGGAACTGTGTCCTTGTCACCTGGTGCCCCTTCCATGGCTTTACAGGGTAAGGCAGCAGGAAAGGAGAGGACAGGGTGGGACAGCACTTCTCTCTTTTCCTTCTTCTGCTGAAGAGGCTCAATCCCCCTGAATGCTTCTCTCATTTCCAATTTACAGCAGCACCACTTAGAAAGAACAGATCAAGGGAGAAGCTTCCCCAAAGCAAAATGTTTCCTCTTGGACTGGATGAGCAAGTCCGGATCAGTTCACAACAAGTATCTTCAGTCTGCAGAACTGAAAAGTGCTCATTTCATCTTAAAATCTGGAGACAAGACACAGTGGGACAGGGAGTTGCCAGATCTGCTGCAGTCCTCTTTAGCAAGAGGCACACAGAACATTTGGGAAGCATTTTAATTGTGAGTTGATTTCTGTTTCCTTATGTTAGGGTTGGTTGGGGTCATGTTTCCAAGCTTCTCCTAAATGCCAAGAGCAGCAGATTCCCTTTCCCAAGGGAAGCCAAAATACTCTTGTCCCTAAGTGACCCTGAAAAGTGAGTATTGAGGGAGACATAAAATACTGGTAGAACTGACTGAACTGACAGAATATTCATTTTCATCCCTAAATAAACATCTCCTCCTAGTGTAGCTCTCACATAGTCCAGTCTAGGGATGTAAAATGAGAGCCAGAGATGGAGAAAAGAATGGCAGGAATAAAGAAGGGACACAGACTGGGTAATTCCCTGAGCTCTCTGCATCTGGGCTCCCCACACAGGACAGAACACAAGGGGTCCAGGGCTCAGGACACTACCACCAACACAGAATAACAAGGAGTGCAACCCTGGAATTAAAGATCCAACACCACAGTACCACAGTAAATGCTTAAATTCATTGTATCTCAGAATTCCACCATGCCAAAATTTAGTATGAACTGTTCTTTGTCCATGAAGAACCACCAGCATCACGTCTAGGCTGAGCTCAGACTGGGGCAGAACCACCAGATGCTCCCACCAAGCAGTTTGAAATCCATTTGACTGAGATTGTGGTGTGTTGGGACCTGTCTTTGCTCGGTGGGCTCTGCACCAGACCATCCTCAGGTGAACCATGAAGCCCCTCTGCCCTCCCACCTGCAGCCAGACCCTGCTGGGCACAAGAGCTTGTCCCAGCACCCAGCAATGCTCCAGTGGGTCCAGACACTATGGAACAATCCATGACAGGATCCTGGCAGTGGTGCTCCCTCCAGTTCTGTCGTGGCAGAGGATAGGGAGAACCTGTGCCAGGAGCCCCCTGCCAGCACCCACCAAACCCACCCTCAGGTGTCTGTCCAGAAATCCCAGCAAGCCCAGCACAGGACTAGAGCTCTGTGTTCCTCAGGAACAGCACAAAGACACCATCCTTCCTGTATCCCCAATTCCCCCTCAGTGTCACCATCCCCATCCTTCCCAGCACAACATCACAGCAATCAGTCCCTACAGGATGTGGAGAGGTGTGACCAAACCACGCTGGAGACACCAGTGGAGGTCTAGGTGTGGGCAGGGAACCAGTGTGGGGAAATGGGAGACACAAGACACTCCACTGGCCACCACGTGCCCATGCCCAGCACAACTGGGACTGGACCAGGGCTGAACTGGAGCAGTTTCAAACCCAGATGAATCCAATTCAGAACTAAACAAGCTGATGGTTCAACTCCCCGCTTTTAATGCTGCTGTAAAGAGCAGCACACTTTCAATTTGCAACCACAACAAAAGGCTTTTAAACTATTAAAGCTTTGCCTTGCTGTAAAAAAATGAAAAGGCTGCTTTATGGCAGATAATTGGCAAATGTGCCCTTGTCAATATAGATGGCTGGAGAGAAGAACACGCTGAGCTTTACACAACCTGGTTCTAGATAATGTCAGGATTTCTATTCATTTCCACCACAACTTTTACACTTTGCCCTAAACATTTCATTTGGATTGCTCAGTGAAATAACCACAGACACATGTCTTCTGCCCAAGAGCATGCACAGCACTCCAAACCCATGCAGTTACTGGTTTTTCTACCAGGGTGGCTATGAAATGCCCACACAGCTTTCTGCTGCAGTAGAAAAAAACCAAAAAAACCCTCAAAACTCCCTTCCTGTTTAATCCAACAAGGACTACGTTCTGTTTGCTCTGATACCAACAGCGTTCAGCTGCTGCTTTTTCCCCCTGATGGGTGCAATGAGACTTCTACTGCAGTGGCAGGGAAATACTTCAGTATCTAAAGTAAGACACTTCCACTGTGAAAACCCAACAAACCAACCCCAAAATCTGAAATAACAAACACAAGAGACCATTCCTGCTTTACTTCACTTAAAAAGGCTGCTCAAAGTCTTGCTCTCCTGAGCACAACAAGAAGACTGTTGCTTACAACCCCAATTTCCCCCTTTCCTGATGCCTTCCAAGGTGTTCCATCCATGAAACTCAGCTCTGGGTCTCTGTGTTTCTCTCCCTACTCACACACACAATTATCCTTGTCTGATGTTCAAGAGAGACTCTCCACCCAATAACTCAGCTTCTTTCGTAGGCTTACACTCCTCTCTGCCCTTGTTCTTTGGAATATTTCAGTACATCCACATAAAAAGCAGCAGCAGGAGAAAGACAAGAGTTACATTTCTCTAAATATACTCCTCCTCGAGAACAAGCCAGCTCTGTAATTCTGCACAGACATGTCCTATCTGTCAAAATTAGCCTGGAAATTCAGCTTCAGCTTTACAGATATGCATAAAAACCTTGCTGAGATGGAGCAACAATAGATGGAATGCACATGGCATAGACAAACTGCAAAGAATTAAACTCATATGTTATCTACAAACCAACCATAATAAAAATACCTGCTCACTAATCTAAAGCATTTTGCCCACTTTTTCCTGGCAGTAATGTCCTAATGAGATGAACATTTTGCTCGTGCCCTCCCCCTGAGTGAGAGCAGAAGGAGGTGGGGGTTAAAAGCTGCTGCTGTCCCACGATGGCTGGGAAGCAGGTGGTGAGTGTGGAGCACATGTGGGAGGGAGCAGAGAGGGAGGCTGGGCACGGCCCTAATGAAGTGGTGCTGAAGAGGCAGACGATTTCATAAGGAGAAAAACATCAGGAAACTGGTCAAAACACAGTCTCATCTGAAAAAGCTCAACTGTGTTGGAGAGCAAGAGCCAGAACAAATTTGGGGAAGAGGAGGAGGGGGAGGCTGATCTCTCTCCAGAGCCCCAGATGTCTTTATCGTTGCCTAATGACAATTATACTCAACCAATTAAGACACTGCTATCACAGTTGCATTGTTAGTAAGCCTTTGGCCCTGAGTGTTGATGGCTGTCTAATTAGTGTTTGTGCAAAGTACAACTGCAACTAATACATAAACTGACAAATACACAAAAGAAAAACAGTTAACAGGAACATTTTCATAACAGTCGAGACTCTGCTCGTTCAGCCCATGGCAGCAGCAAAGACAAACTGCTTCCCTTCATGGCTTCTGTACTGCTGGCACTGCAGAATTTCACTTCAAACAAGAGGTCAGCGGGGCCATCCCTGGATTTCTGTTGGAACGGGATGCTGGTGTCAGTCAGTCCTGTTGGCTGCCTCCAGCACACCCCTCCAGGGCTAGTCTTGCCCAACGGGCTGAACACCAAAGACTTGTGATAAGACACAGTCAGAGATCGGTTTGTATTTTCCACGTTTTCTCTAAGAATTTGCAGAAAGAAAAAGGGAAGGAGAAAAAAACCCCCTTTGTTTCACAGTCAGGTCTGATTTCCAGAAGGCAAAGTCTGTTCGGTTTCCAGATACCTGCAGTGATCAACAAACCAAAAAAAAAAGCCCCAACAACTTTGTTTCAGGCAGTCAGAGACCATCTGCTAATACTCAAAAGATCTTATTATGAAGTCCTTACAATGTCAATGCATTTTATTGAAGTCAGTAGGAATCTTGCTCAAGTAACAGTCTCCAGCTACAGCTCTGTTTAAACGGATGCCTGTTGATAAGCAAGTAAAATAATGAGTATTTTGCACTGTCTTGCTGCAACAAGCACCTCAGAGCTTTCATCCTAACTCCACCAAAAGCAACTAACCAGTCCTTCATGTGGTTAATTCAGCTACCTAGTCAGTGATCCCCTCAGCAGGCTTCACAATAAGGCCCAATTAAACATGCAAACCCAAGTCTAAATGCCTTTAAGTTGGTTCAAACTGCTCCTCAGCTTCCTCTTCTCTCCAAGGCTCAGAAAAGACAGAGGTAACCCATAATGTTCAGTCTCAACACATCTCTTCATCAAAACCATGGCAAGGTGGAAGGTCCCTCAATCACAACAACAAAGAGTGGAATGAAATGGAGTCTTTGTCCTCCTCTGAAGTGAAGGATGATGATGGACTGCTCACATACACCTACCACAGGGGGAGGTGCCTCCCAGAGTAAGACTGGATGAGAGGTAAAAGTTCCCAAGCCTTCCCATCCTCATTTCCAGTTATTTATTCCAGTCTTTTGGATACACTGATTATGCCACTACATACATAACCAACAGGTCGCTTGGCTCGGGGATTCCTGAAGAGAAGGATTCACAAAAAACAGCAGCAGCAATGGAGTAATCAACTACTTTACACAGCAGAGCGGAGGATAAATAAAACACAGTGACCAAAACTGAAACACAAATGGAACACCAAAGAGAACATTTCTGCTGTTACAGACTGGAGAAAGCTACACCATAAAATACAAGAAAAAACAGATGGGTAAACCAAACCCAGGGCTTCAAACAATCCCAGTGCTGGTAGAGGAACGTTGAGGAGAAAATCAAGCTCCCTGCTTTCATCCAATGTTATTTTGGGTTGCTTGATGTGTAAAAAAAGTGACTAATGTGGACCAAAATAGAACTGGGAACATATAACATGTAGGGAGCCCATTCTGAGCATCCCTCTGACCAGATCCCAAACTCTCCTGCTGGGAACTTGACTTTCCAATTTATCAACCCACGTCCATCTGTGGACCACCCAGAGAAGCTGAGCTGCAGAGTTTACACCTTCCTTCCTAAGGCCTTATTTAGGAATCATGGCTCTAGAAAGTGGGTTAAGCTGCTGGAGACTGTGTGGTTCTTCTGCATCTTAGCATTGTTATCCCTAACAAAATTCACAGTCCACCATCCTCACTACTTCTGCCTGCCCTGCCACACTAAGTGCATGCAAATCTCATACCAAGGTGTTAGAAAAATCTCTTTTATTAAATTTGGAAAAAAATGGCAAAAGTCTGTGAAACAAAGGGAATATAACGAAAAGAAAATGTGATTACAACACTTGTTGGGTGTCCAGAGGATCCCTAGGAGCACCCCTTCCGATTCAAAACTCCCATCTATAGGTTAGTAACAATCAAAACCAAAAATAAGCTTTAGGTTAGTAACTCTCGTTCAGTTTATTTGTAATAAAACTGGTTTTTTCTACTTCTCATAAAGGCAGCACAAACAGGCCAAAGGGCTGGACTGTAGGCAAAACATTTTAATGAACACTCCTAAAAGCACAAGTTACAGAAAGCCAAACTGTTTCTAGCAAATCTTGGGTTTAAGGCAAAGAATCTCCCACCACTTAGATGAAGGTTCCAGTGGCCTGAACCAGTCCAGGCCCATTAATTCTACCAAGAAAACATATTACTGTGGGCACAGGAAATAAAAATTCTCATTTTCAGAAGAATCCAAGAGGAGTTATGATGCAGTTTGGATCCATCAGCCTTATTATTTCACGAAGGACAAACCCAGAACACAACAGATAAAACAATGGCTCCAGTTGCAGACACAGGCGAGGAAACACCATGTGAAGATGCTGTAAATTGATCTGTTTATGTGTGGGAAGGAACACAGACTGCACCACGCTGCAAGCAGCAGACAGAAGCATCCCCTGAACTCCAGGCACCGACAGCACAGCCCAGAGGAAGTTTACTAGGAAGAAGGATGGCTTTGACTGCCCTCAGTAGAAACCCAAGGCTTTACAAGCTCAACAATATCAGCTGTGACTCAGAATACTGAAGGCCTCACAGAGCACCCTTGCAGCCAGCAAAAGCACAGGTAAACCAATAACCCAATGGTGAGACAGGCTGGAGAAGCACCTTACACAAAGGCTCAGTATCAGCCTTCTACTATTGGTTTTCACCTGAAAGGCTTTTTTTCAGGAGCTGACAGAAAAGCCACGGCGTTTGTCACTTAACACAACCTTCCCCACCTCCCGCCGTTTGTCACCCGACCCTCTGCTCTCATGATGTCATCCTGGTTTCAACCCTCCTAAAGGTGACTCGCTTGAAAAAAAGGTCTGACACTTACGCCTTCTTAACCATGATGAGAATGAGTGAAGAGAACACAGAAGGTTTGGGGAAGGTTGGAGGAAAAAGGCAATTATTTTTACCTTCTGCTTTGTTTGACGTCTTGGCTCCCAGTCACTGGGAGGGGAGGGAGAAACCCATCAAAGCTGTGCCATCACACAAGTGAAATTTAAGCAATTAAATAAGGCAGGGGTTTATTCAGGCTGTTGGAAGCCTTCAGTTTGTTAACTTTGATTCATTTTCATTACTAATTAATATTTTGGTTTCCTCAGGTCTGCACAGTGAATTAAGATGCAAGAGCTAATAATAAATACCTGGAGAATAGCCCCGGAGCCCCAGAGCAAGAAAACCAAATTAGATGAGAGTTGACACGAAGTTTTAAAAAGTGCAGGAAAGTGTTTTCAAGCCTTTCGGGCTATTTTCACACATCATTATGAAGCTAAAGAGAGTGGCAAGCCCAGTTTTTAAAAAGTCATTTGCAGGTCACCTTTGAGCAAGAGGAAAAGCAGAGTGGGAGGTGATGGAAGAGAACAAAGGAACCCACCATAGAGGAGCAGCTACTTATGTCTCTGTGTTGCTCACAATGAAACTGAAAGGCCCAAGCTGTTGGAGGGGTCCCACAGAAGGAAGACAACTGTTTAAAGTCATTTCAGTGCATTTAGTTTCCCATCATGAGAATCAAACTGTATCAGTGCCTCCAAACCACACGACTGCCCCACTGACCAACCTGGATGTTTAGGGAGTTCTCCCTGTGTTTCTCATTGGGGAAATGCCACATGTGCCAGGTGTGTTCCAGCCTGGAAGGGGAGGAAGTGTTAGTCTGCTGATTTATGGAGGCACTCAGAGCAGATGAATCTCACTAGCCCTAACCGAAGGAAGTAAAATCTCTAGGAAAGCAGGCAGCACTTAGTGGGCAAGGAGGAAAACACCTGAAATGAAAATGTAGAGAACCCAGGGCTGATTTCCCAGTCTGTAGCAGGTACAAGGAATCCTCACAGACATCAGTTTGTGGCCCTTAAATCTCCATTCTTTGCAGCTCTTCACTGACGGTCTCCCTCTCCTTCAGTCAAAGAAAACTGGAGAAAAAACGTAAGGAAAATCCAGTAACTCTGAATTTCTGAATTTTTGGAAGGGTGTTCTGACGCTGAGCCTCCTCTGTTTATTTCCAGAGCTACCCCCAACAGCAATAAAGCCACAGCGCCCTTTCTGCAAGCATTAGAAAGCAGCACAAAGCACAACAAAACATCCCTGCAACTCCCAGCCCGCTCCGTGTGGCTTCATGGGGTGAGAGGGTTGTCACCAGCACGAGGCACATCCACCACACTGTTCAAGAACTGGCACTTCACACAGAGCCAGTCAGGCTGCACAGCAGTGTCACAACATGCTACGGACATGTTACACCACGGGATCCTCTGTGTCATGACAAGAGTTCAAACAAGGACCAGATGCTCTGAGATCACCTCCAGGAGGACCCAACCTCTGACGACAAATGGCCATCACTGTGGCTGTGCCAAGAATAAAAAGAGGTAGCAAAAAAGGAGCTGTTTTACCGACTGAACAGCAAAAAACCCCACCAGATAAATGCAGATGTTATCAACAGAAAGGGAAGAAATCCAGGCATTCTGTAGGGAAACCAAGCAAATGACAGCATTAGGTACAGTGAACCTCACCACCAGCAGTAATTTATAAAAGCCAAGCAAGCAGCCACATAATTGCTTTAAGTAAGCTCTGACTTAAAGCTGAAACTCCATTTGAATTGAATCAGGGGGGTGGAGGAGGGACATCATCCCTTTAGAGAAGGACCTTGGAGACACCACGTGTAACCGTAGAAAGGCTGACGAGCACAGCATTGATTGGGAGTGAGGTAACCACAAACACCCGGCTGGAATGAAAAGGGATTCGAGGGCTGACCCAGAAAACAAGCGTCGTAACCACTGGGATGAAATGTCAATGATGAACACAAGATGCTCTGCGTGCAGAGCTATCTGATGGCACAAAGGGAGCTGCTCGCAGGCACCTTCCACTCCCGGCTCAGGTTGCGCTTAATCAGTCCTTGATATTCTGCCATCTCCTGGCTTCGGCTTTGGCAGCAGCAGCAACAACAAAACAGCAGAGTGCATGCAAGAGGTGTGTTTCTCTGAGGGAGAGCTCGTCCTGGAAAGTTTATCTCTGCTTCCTTCACGAAATTAATAAGCAGAGCTCCCGAACCACCTCGGACAGACCGTGCCTCTGTCAATCACCTTGTGGCTGCTGCTTTAACTCTGCCCACAACCTGCATGAATTCCTTTTGGAGAAGATAAAAAGCAGCTCTAGAGCAACTGAATTGAAATTCTTCTGCTTCCCAGCAGAGTCTGAAGGAGTGCAGTGAAGAACACAAGATCAGGGCTGTCAGAGCACAGGTTCAAATCAAACCAGGTCGATTCCAGCCTTGCTCCAAGGCTCCCAGTATAGACCATGCCCAGCATTTCTGCTGGGAACCCCTCTGTGCAACTAGAAGGACTCTCTCCAACCAGCCCAGCCAGAAATTAAGCTGGCTACTGCCATGAAAGACAATTAAAGATGTTTCTATAAATACATCAGCAACAAAAGGAGAGCTAAAGAGAATTTCCTTCCTTTATTGCACTGGGGGCAAACACAATGACAAAGGATGAGGAAAAGGCTGAGGCATTTGATGCCTTCTTGTCCTCGCTCTTTAAATAGCCAGACCAGTTGTTGTCAGGATGAACAGCCCCTGAGCTCCAGGACAGGGACAGCAGCAGGATGAAGCCTCCATAATCCAAAGGGGAGTGGTCAGTGGGTTGCTACAGCACTCAGACACACACAGGTCCATGGGGCAGATGGGATCCACCCAAGGGTGCTGAGGGACCTGGCAAAGAGCTCCCCAAGCCCCTTTCCACAATGTACCAGCAGTCCTGGCCCACTGGGGACAGCCAGGGTGACTGGAAGTGATGCCCATCTGGAAGGTGGGAACTGCCTGTCAGCCTGACCTCAGTGCCAGGGAGAGTTACAGAGCAGAACAAGTGCTGGCTCCTACCCTTGGAATCCCATGGAACGCCACAGGCTTGGGAAGAGTGGCTGGGCAGGGTGGACAGGGCCCTGGGGGTGCTGGGGACAGAGGATGGACACGAGCCCAGGTGTGCCCAGGTGGGTGAGAGGCCAGTGGCACCTGGGCTGTGCCAGGACCAGGGCAGTGCCCGTCCCTGTGCTGGCACTGCTGGGGCAGTTCTGGGCCCCTCAGACAGGAGAGACCTGAGGGGCTGGAGCGTGTGCAGGGAAGGGAACGGAGCTGGGAAGGGGCTGGAGCAGCAGGAGGGGCTGAGAGAATATGATCAAAAAACCTGCTAAAAACTGAGTGACCCTTTTTGCCCCCAGCACGGCAACCGGAGTGCAGAGGAGAGAAAGGCAAGTGATGTCACAGCCAGGAAACTCCAAGGAAATGCCACACAAGGCTGGATTAGCACCAGGATCACCACCAGCTTCTTGGGCTTTGCAAAGTCACAGCCCAGTTTAGTTTATACACACAAGTCTCACTGTAATCACTGATTATTCACATGCAAAGCTAAGCACAGAAGTGTTTGTGAAACTGGAGAGATAATCACTAAATGTAACAGATAATTGATATTTATACTGACAAGAAAATTGACTCTGTAAACCTCAGCTATTAAATTACCTGGTCAGTACTGAAAGAATGCAACAGTTTGCTATTGATCACCAGATTCATTACACTTTTATGGCAAATTTGAAAGCACAATGCCATTAAGTACAATATTATAAGCTGGGAAAGAAAGGGGAGGGTTATGTTTGGATTTAAAAAAAAAATTACAATAAGAAAGAAAACCCCAGTGATTTATATATCCTCAATACTCATATCTTCATATCTCCCTATCTTCATATCTCCCTATCCTAAATATTTAGCAAATGCATGTAATAAAGTATTTCCCTGCACAATTTGCTAATTTCCTTGGAAGTTCTAGTGATCTCGTTTGATATTTACCATTTATCCAATTAAGAGATGCTTTCAGAGATCTCCAGCTACCACAGCAGAGTGAAGGGCAAGCAGCAAACAGCAAAGGACATAACTTCTGTCTTGTAATATTCGAAACATTTCATGTACTAAGCAGGTGAAGTCAAACAGCTGAATTCTGATTTCCCCATGCTGCTTTATCAAACATATGTTCACAGCTTCATAAAATGATAATTCATTTTCTCAGAGAACAGAAATTACTGAAGAGTAATTTCAGTGAACATTTAAGCTTCTCCCTCAGTGATCTTTTACCTCCTCACCTATTTTCAGGAACCTTTCTGGAACCTGAATTATTTAATGGCACCACCTTCCTTCATGTGACTGATAAAACCCCATCAAAAGCAACAAGAGGTATTGGAGGAACTGGGGAACCAATATGAAAAGAGTATGTGGAACTGTGTAAACCAACTGCTATAATACACCAGACTAAAATATGGGCTATTTGAGTTTAATATGCAGGATCAATAACCTTTGTTTATGAATACTTTAGAAATGTAATTTACTCTGCCTAACTCCCTTATATTGCCTGTTTGATTAGAAACACAACAGAGAAAAGGAAGGAAAAGAAGAGATGGAGGTTTTGGCAGCAACATGGAGACAACTGGGGCTTCTGGCTCCCAAAAACAGGTACAGGAGGCTCCATGAGAGCCAGTGGAACAGACAGAGCAGTGCAGTGCCCAGCCAAGGCCTGGGAACCCAATGCCCAGCCTGAAAGGCTCAGCAGTCAGGTTGGAGCCCAGCTGTGCCCACAGCATCATGAGCTATGGGGCTCAGGGAACCCTCAGCACCAGGCAGGACTCAAAGCAAGATGTGAGGGAACCACAAACTCCTCCAGGCTCTTCCCAGGGCTCTGTGTGGGTTATCCACTGTGTGGCACTGCCCCTCCAGAGGTCACAGCCCTGCAGCAGAAGCCTTTGCACTGCTATGACACAGCCAAGCACAGCATGCAAAGCACAGAGGGGGAACCAAGTCAAGGACCAGGGTGGAAAGAGAGAGCTCCAAACAGAGGAGGGAAACCAGTGGAAGAGCATCTCGTAAAAGAAAAAACTCTAAATAAACCAACTCCGTTCTGTCTGATAGTTTAGATTTCTGCTAAGTTGCCCAAGAGCATTGAAAAGCATTTCTATGTATGAGTTTCCAAGGCCTGTGAATTTTATAGTATTTTATAAGTAGTTTCCTCTAATCCCACAATGTATAAGCACAGTATTAACATGAAATGCTACCATAAAATATGGAATTCTGGTATGTTAAGGGCAATGTCCCCTGACTGCCCAAATGAATACTAATTACTCATGTGACTTATGGAGGGCTACTAATTACTGAACCTGTAAAACTGAAGTAGGAGACAGTTAAGTTTTACACCTATTTAGACAGTCACAAGAGTTTGTGAGGTCCCCAAAATTGTATTTAAGTGTCAACCAAATGAATAGCTCACGTTAAATCAAGGTCCAGAAAAAACTTCACATTAGGAAAAGAACATTTTGAGTTTGCCTATTTTTGAATAGGTTATTTCCCACCCATGTTGTCTTTTAAACAACAACTGAGGAAAGTAGCAGTCCTTCTGAAGTTATTCTTGTGGGCTGTGACAAGATATCCTTGTGATTAAGAGATTTTTATGGAAAACAAATAATAAAAAGAGAACCGTGTAGTAGAGGTGTAGACACAAGTGTAGTGACCACAATATTTAATACATTCTGGGTGCTTCCACAGAAAAACAATCCATACAGTTCACCAGAAAGCACCGGAGTCTTTACAGGGACTACAAGCACATGAGGTAACTTTGCACAATAAAATTTTGCACTGCTGAAAAAATTTGTAGATAACCATCATTATCAGTCACTTAAGGACAGTCTCTCTCAGATAACCATCATTATCAGTCATTTAAGGACAGTCTGTCCAGGAAAACCACCATTATCAGTCACTTAAGGACAGTCTCTCACCTCGGAACTGCAGCCAGGTAAATCCCCTCTGTTGCCTCAAACAGATGTTGCTTTCGACTTTGTTGAAAGCAGCATGTGAGACTTCAGAGGGGGAAGATGAAATGAGCGTGTGACACCCCGGTACTCACCCGGCAATGACAACTCCCTCGCAGGAATGCACATCGCACAGGATTTTGCCCAGCTCGTACCTCAGCTGGCTCACGGCTCCGATCCGGTTCTGCCAGAGAGGAGACAGGCCGTGGATACTCCAGTTCCTTCATCCACCAACACTTGCCGGGTGGGAAACTCCAAGCTTTGCTGGAGCTGCTGCTGCAGCACAGCTGAGAGAGAAGGCACGTCTATCCCATAAATCCTTCAGCAGCTTCCCCCTTCTAACAGGTGAAAAGGAGCTGCAATACACTTACGTTTCTTCAAAAAGGATTCTCTGCAGCAGTGGGGGAAGACGCTGGAAAATCCTTGGAACTTTAGTACAGCAGTGTTTGATCCCTACATCTGTGACTACCAGCCTTGTGCCAGCTAGTGCTTCCCCATTTCCTCTATCAGTGATGAATATGGACTAGCAGGTGCCTTAGCTGTGGGAACAAGGAGTGTGTGTCAGAGCACAGGATGACTAGGGGAGCACAGGATGGCCTGACCATATAGTTGGGATACTCTCAAGGAGAGGAGATTCATCAGAAGATCTGGAACCATACCCACATAAGTGCATGGGAATTATTAGCATACCTGCACATATGCAGGAATACAATGACTATGTAATAGGGATGTGATGAATATGATTAGTTCCATGACTATAACAGGTCTGTAGGATTGCTGGTGGAGTTATCCCCATGCACCCAGTGCTGTTAACAAGGAATGCCAGCTTTCTAACCTAGCAAACAGTTGGGAGACTTTCCTTCCAACCAAGACCAAGCTGCTGGAGCCAGGTTCCCCTTTTCCTACAGCACCTGGATGCCAGTGAAGGACTCCCCTCTCACCTTCCAGTTGTATTTCAGGGTGCGCTCCCTGGCCCGGCAGTTCTTGAGGGCGAGTTTCCAGCAGGAATGGTCGGAGATGCTCAGATCCAACAGGAATCCCTCCTCTTGGCACAGCCTGTACCACAGCACTTGGTCTTCTGCAAGCACTTTCCATGTCCTGCTCACCTGGAAAGCACATTTTTATGTGTGTCTCTCATATATCCACGTTTGGACAATGATCTCAGGCACCTGGTGGGATTCTTGGGGTGTCCTGTGTAGAGCCAGGAGCTGGACTGGAGCCTGATGGGTCCCTTCCAACCCAGCATATTCTGATAAATTTGTAAGTAAATATCAGATTTAATATACAATTATTTAAATAGTTTCTGAAATATAAACCTGTAAGTGGACATAGGCCAGCACCAAGACTAATCTCTCACCTAAATAAATATATTTGTTCACCGTTCATATTACTGAGCATATAAACCCCCTAAAACTTTAACAAAATGCTGATTTTCCGTGGGTTCTTTTGGCAAAAACTGAGTTTCTCTTCCACTAAAACCCCACACAACACTGACACCACTTCAGTGGCCACAGTGCCAAGCTGAAATATCAGTGTATTGGCAAACTTCGAGGGGAAAAGAAGCAAGAAAACAATTAAGGCAGCACTGCAAGCTTAGAGAAAACCATGAATTTATCTTCATATTTGGAGCTAAGAAGCCCTCCCAGATCACACCACGACATCTCCAAAGTCCACCTGACAATGCCTAATTAGGGGTCTGACATTAGTGATTTATAACCTATTGTATTACAGTATGCATAAATAGGAATGAATTATTAAGTTTTTGAGGCAGCCTCAAGTTGCTGGCCATTCCAGAGAGAACAGCTTCATCACAATCAATTGTGGGCTCGGAATTAAAGATTCAAGAGCTAAGAGCCAACTTAAGTAGCATTTGTTCCCTGTAAGCCTTAATTTAAAAAAACAGACGTAACCAATGAGAAGCACGAGTGGTGAAAGCAGCAATCAATTGTGCACTGTTTCCAAAAAGATTAAAACAACCTCCTGAGACTGACATCATTTTTAGTAAATTACAATTAAGCAGCTAATGTCTGTTTCAGTCCCAAGACTTCCCCAAGAATCAAGATGTGCCACTGACACAAACTCTGCCAGGACCATCTCCTTGTGTTTATTTGCCATTTGTTCTGTATTTACTCACAGATTCAACATGGCACGGGGTGGTGAAAGATGAGTTATTCCTTGTTCTCCATTCTGTACGATTAATCTCCTTTGTATTTTACCATCACCACACACACCTTGCTTCAAACTTAAACCCACAGCTTTCAAATGCAAAGTACAGCTTCAGAAAATTATATCTCATGAGGAATAAATATGGGTTGGATAGATTTGCACAAGTCCACGCAGGACATGAGCTGTTGGGGCAGCCAAGTGTGCAGTGAGGCTGACGGAGAGGTCAGGAAAACAACCACCCCTGCCTTAAATAAACCCAGGGATCTCAGGGTTTGGAACTAGTCAGCCCACCCAGAACACCCACAGCATGGCAGGGACAGGGCACTGAGGTCCAAAAGGCACCCAGAAACATGACCCTGAGTCTCACAGGTCTCCTTGGCTCACAGGGAGGGCAAAACCATCTCCCACACGTGGTCCCAACCCTCCTGCAAACTGCACAGTCCCCAGACAGAGGACACTGTGCTCTGCAATGCTCTGTTTCTTCCAGGGAGAAGGAAAAAATGTTTAATAGGGAGAAAAAAAGGGGAGTAACCTGCAAATGTTTTAAGATTTGGTACCTAAATAGAAGAGCAGCTCTCAAAGAGGAATATCCAAGTGCAGCAAAACAAATATTCTAGTTATTCGTCACGAGACCTCGATCAAACCAGGAGACAGGGACAACCCCCTTCCCTCCTCTGACAAAGAAAACAACTTGGCCAGGGCAATAATAATGTCTTAGAATGACACAAACAGTGCTGAGTCTTCTCTAGCATGACACATCACATCACCCTGCCATAAAAAGGCAGGGCTTAGTGCTCCTGTCCCTACAGGGACACACTCAGGGACTGCAAAGGCAACAAAAAGACACAATCCAAAATTTCAAAGGGTTACAGTTTAGTTTTGCTCTCAATTTGATTTTAATGTAATATAAATACATATATTACTGCTCAAAGAACAAAAAAGAACCCACCCAGCTTTTTGCTGACACCCCAAAAGAACAGCTGTGGGGCAGGTTGGAATCTCTGCCCCCCTCCCAAAGCAGCAGCATGTTCAGCAAGGGACAGGCTGAGCACACACAGAGCAAACACAGCCAAACCACGCCAGCTTTTGCCTTGCTTTCAAAAACAAAAATCAAAAATAAACACACACCTTTGGAGTTTGCCAAAAGAGACAATATTGTACAGACTTTTCAAGTTTCAAGGTCTTAAAAGCATTTTATAAAGGCAGTAAAACAAAAGAAAAGGAGGGGGCACTACATAAAATTGCGACTGCCTTTTCAACTTTCCAGGGGAATAAAGATCCTATCCTATTCTGATTTTTTTTAAATCAAATTACACTGAATCCTGCTGCTTTACAAGCCTGCATTTCCAAAGAGTCCCCAACACAGGCTTTTCTTACGGCCCCAAAACTCGCATGCCAAGCCCTTGTAAAAGCCCCACTGAGTGAGCCTCAGCTGCACGAAATCACTAATAAAAGAGTCTCCAGCATTTCACTTTACAGCACCACTGTGAGCTGCTGCATTAAACCAGCCACTGGCTCCAAGTCAGCTTTATTAGATCTGCTTGACTTCCAGTGTCAGGTGAGGCCCCCAAAGCCAGGGTGTTACAGCTTTATTTACACGCGCCCATAGACTCTGTGTTGGAGGAGCTGAGACCTGCAAAGCTCTTATTAAACGACAAACATAATTGTTTCCAAATCTGCACTGCATAGGAACTCCAGAAAACCCATCAATGACAACATCTTACACAGTTGTTTATATATTTAGAGCCCTCAATTTAATTTTGTCTTTAGTGTTCCTATTATCTTTTTACAACGGTTCTCAGTGAAGTAAGTTTGGGTTCCCTTGAGCTCCACACAGGAACAATTTTATATCATATAGTTCAGCAAGTAATAATGTTCTGAAGGACTTCAAAGACTTTTGCTGACACAGATTTTGCCATTTGAGTTTGCCTGTGGGGGATTTTTTTTCCCCTAAAAAGCCCCACCTCTTCCATCAAATCCTAAATTTCTTCTAATCCCATCTAAATCAACTGGCTCAAATCCTAATGAAGGTTTATCCATCCCTCTCCATCTGATAACCATTTTTGTTTCACTAGGTTTATTTTCTTCCCCAGACACACAGACATAGTCAAGGCTCATTTGCTGAGACCAGGGGCCTCAATTAGAACTATCTGGACTTTCAGTCCAGTACAACACAGAGAGCCAAACAGTATTGAATCCAAAGCCATTCCCATGGAAGCTGCTCATTGTTTCAATTCACAGCCATAAGCACAGAACGGTTTGGGTTGGAAAGGACCTTAAAGACCACCCAGTGCCACCCCCTGCCATGGGCAGGGACACTTTCCACCAGCCCAGGGTGCTCCAAGCCCCGTCCAACCTGGCCTTGGACAC
>JAWWMP010000036.1:1951625-1965057 GCA_035047865.1 Dendrocincla tyrannina
CAGCCCTGCCTCCTCAGCCCTGGGAGCACACAGGGATACTGAGCATACTTGGGGTCACCTCAGGGGTTCTGGGTGCTCTGAAGTGCTCTTTGGGTCGTGGATTTGTCCCCACAGACCTGAGGAGCAAAGGTTCTTCTTGTGGGTGCTCTGAATTGCATCGTAAACATCCCCCGTGTCTGTCTGCGGTCAGGGAAGACTTAAAGCGCATGTGTAACTTCCAGCATGCACTCACATCCCACCAGCTTGGATAGGGTAGTGTGGAGGGAAAGTGGGGATATCAGAGAGTTTAAAAATAAGGTTTTCCAGCCGGTCTGTGTGTTTGCACTCTGTGTGTGTGTGTGTGTGTGTACTGGTATGGGGTGGGCATTGTTGTCATCCATCTGAGCCACAACTGCTGCGTCTGTCAGGAGGTTCCGCTGGTCGCCTCTGGAAAGCTTTCTTTGAAAACAAAACCAGTGGGGTTTTTTGATGAATCAAACCCTCAGTTTCTCTAAAGTCATGCTCTGGGTGGTGCCGGCAGAGCTGTGCCCAGCAAAGCCCTCAGAGGTGGTGTCAGTGGTGTGGGACTGTGGTCAGGAGCAGAGCAAACATATCTCTCCCTTCCCATCAGTTTGTGGCAAGTTTGGTTGTAGTGTTTGGAAACAAACCCACCCATCTGGCTTGCTAGCCTCTCTGACCTTGAAAAAAGTTGGAATCCAAGGGGAAATGCCGTGATCTCCCTTACTTAGTGTCTCAAGTGTCCTTTTCCTTCTCACAAGTCGGAGAATTTCCTCCCTGCCCAGTCTGGGACTTAACCCAATGTAGAGAAGGTGACAGGTGAGAAGGGCTGGCAGAAAGAGCCCATGGATCCATGCGATGCACACCCAGCCCAGACTTCCTGGCAATGCCACAAGCCCAAAACTGTTTGAATTACTGGGGTTTTTTGTGAAGGTTTGCATAGCTCTGTCGGGCAGATACTCTTCTTTCCCCCAATCTCTTTTGCTGTTGACTCTAAAGCCCTCACCTCCATTTCTGCACTTCAGGCCCACCAATAACCAGTTGCTTGTAAATTGCTGTGATGAGGACACTGTGGAAAAGCCAGGCATTATCCCGAGTACCTCCAGGGCGAGCACACACTGTCCTGCCTCAAAGGCTGCTGCACACGGGACATGCTGAGCTGCCTCCAAAAGTGCTTGGGGGCTTCGTGGACACAAATACAAATGTAAGCCTGAAAAGAAGATCCTGGTGCTTGATGGGAAGCAGTTTCAGGGATAAAGATGTGAGATGCTGGGATTAACAGACTCGTGACAGTCTCCTGGTTGCCCCTGTGTGCAGCCTGTCTCCTGTCACACTTGTAAGGCACAAGTGACCAAGCTGCTTATGAGAATACAATGGAAACCCAGAATAATTAACTATATCATCTGCATCTCAGTTTCTGGGTTATTTTTGCCATTGAGCATCTTTTCTTCCTGAATAGTAATTTGCTCTCACCAGTGGAGGTTTCTGACTGTCTGCAGTGTCTCGGAGCCTGAGTGGTAGTGCAGGGAGCTGAGTTAGAGATGAGGTAAGACAACAGCGTTTCATTAATTTTGCAGAGTATTTCCAAACAAAATATGTATTTTTCTGCCACCCTCAGAGAACTCTGCAGTGACAATAACATTGTTCTGCAACGAGCTGGGAAGTCCAGACTCTGAGCACTTGTGATCTTAGGATTTCTTGGAAGGGCTCATAAGAGGAGAGAACCTCGTAGAGTTGATGAGGGTGCTGCAGAGTCAGTGTTTGTCTCCTGATCTGGTGGGTGCAGGAGGAATAGAGAAGTTAGAGGAAAAGGCAGGTTTGCTCCCTGAGTTCCCTTCCTGCTTTCCCAGGCAGTAGCAGGATTTGTGTTGGCCGCTGTACATGCTGTTTCTGGGGCAGGAGGTTGGTGGTTGTTCCCTCAGGTCCGTGTGGCTTTACACAACAGCGCAGCTCAGGGAATAATCCTGTGCTCCAGGGAGGCTCGCTCTCCTGCTCCCCCAGCCCCTGGGGGATGCCAGGCAGAGCAGGATTAGGGCTGCTGCATGTCCCCAACTTGCATCTGTGGACCGAGCTTGGGGGTTGGGGTGGAACGCTTTGCAACTGGCAGGTTCATAATATATAATCTGACATCACCTTGAAATCCCCAACCAGGGCATGAAGTATAGTTGTCAGGTGCCAGTCTGGCATACAGTGACACTTGTATTTCACTCTGCTAGTTCAGGAGTGGCAGTGCATTAAAATCCAGCCCTCCTTGTCCCTGCCAGCTTTGCCAGCCTGGTGCCATGCCCGCTGCGTTGCCAGGAGTTCCCCGCGCTGTTTGCTGCGAGGTTGGTGCAGGCAGAGCTGCTCTGTCCAAGGTCTCAGTGCAGTTAATTATCCGTGCTGAACCTGGGCTGGTGAGATTTTGGAGGGGTCACACTGAGCTGTGCAGGGGCACACAGCAAACGGAGGGCCAGAGGCTGTGCAGTTCTGCACGAGGACAAACAGCCAGCGTGTTGCTCGCGGTGTGTGTCCCTCTCACAAAGAGGCAGGCACTGTTGTTTATCCTCCTGGATAACTGAGGAAGAAGGAGCTCTTCCCAGTGGCAAGCATCCTGCTCATAAATGCCACTCTCACTCCAACTTCCCGGGTAAATTGCGCAAAGAAAACCTTCTGCACAGGCGGCAGAGTTTTCCCAGACAAACAGCAGCCCAGAAATGGCTCATTCCACAGGTGGACCGTGGCCACGCAGGACACTCTTCGTGGAAAGATTAAACCCCGATGTGTTTGTTGTCTGTCTGGTTTCCCTGGTCTTCCTGCGCCGAGCTCTTCCCTAGTAGTTCTCCTCTTCTTCCCTCTCTTGAACCCCCTCCTAATTGTTTTTCGGTGTTCCAAGATCCCGTTCGGTCTCCCGCGGAGATGCTAATGAAGTGTGAGTGTTCACGGATAGCGGCTGCTTGGGAATTTGACAGGGCTCTTGCCCAGCCCTTGTTTTCTCATTAACCTGCTGCTGTGTGAGGCAGGAAGCGAGGGCGCCTCGTTCTGTGCCTGCCTCCAGCTCGCCCCCAGCCATCCGAGCCCTTGAATCTATTTTTTCCCTTTAAGTGTATCAATAACTGTGATTCTGTTTATTAGGAGTGGGACGTGTGCCGAGCGAGTGGCCCGTGTAATCTATTTAAATCGAGCAGTTCCATGCTGACACAGGAGCCGGGAGCACAACTCCTTTTTCCAGCTGCTCCAGGGGCTCAGCTCAGACTCTCCTACGGCTTCATGGAGATGCTGCTGAAATGTGGCTTTGCCTGCTCTCCCTGAATAAGGATTAGTGGAGAAAGTGCTGAGATGAGCCCTGGGACTCCCCACCTGAGTCTTTTCTTGCCCATCCCATTCTGCACCCCCGAGAAAAGCAGCCTGGTTTTTCGTTTTGTAAAGAGTAGCTTAGCGAGTTACGGGATGAAACAGTCGGATTTGAGGCTGGAGAATTGCGAGTCATCGAGTCTCTTAAAGCAGCGGGATGTGTTGGGGCTGGCAGAGGTGGCTTTGCCACCATCAGCACCGTGATTTGTCGTCTTAAGAGGTGCAATGGCCGAGAGTGACTTTCTGAGAGGTCTCCCGGAAAGTCCAGGCAGAGAGGGATACCTCGCCAAAGGGAATGTTGGTTCTCATGGACAATTTCAGAGCAAGTGATTTTTTTCTTGCCACTCCAGCCCATGTTTTCAGTAGACACTGTGGGTTTTATATAAGAACTCGGCTATAATTCCTTTTATTTTATAAGTAAGTGAAAGGTGTTGATATTTGTGGACAGTCCCCCCTCACAAAGTTTCAACATTTTAAGAATGACACATCAAATACTCAGTTTTTCAGCAGCTCTGCAGAAGTGAGATGCTGCTCCCTTTCCAAGTGACTATCCACCCCGGTATTACAAATGGGCTGTGGTCTGGCTTTCCTCAGCCTGTTTCAGACCCAAAGTACCAAATTTTGCTCTGTCTGCCGGCTGCCTATTGTGGGAAATTTGGAGGAACTCCACTGAAGTCAATTGGGTTGCCCTGGATTTACGGTGCTGTAAATGAGATCAGAGTTTGGCTCAAAGTATATTCCATTAATGAGTCAGATACTGGCAGAACAGCCAATATGCACCCAGAAATGGCTTTAACACAGCCCAGGATATTCAGAATTGGTTTATTGCGGGATGGGCTGAAGGCCAGGATTCTGGGGTTCTCTTTTATTCTTTCCATGAAATTCACCTTCACGCACAGGCCAGCACGAGGCTGGTGCAAAACTGAAGAGCCATTTAAGCTCTTCGAATGGGGCTTGGGAGGTGCATAAACGTTGTGCTGAGCTCTTTGCCTGCCCCGGGGCAGATTTACTGCCGGGAGTTCAAGACGACCTAGGATTTATCAACTTTTACAGGTTTTTATAGATTTTCTATACATTAAGTGACACAGAGAGACAGTTTGTGAAATACAGTGACAGCACGGATGATCTGTTGCTGGCCACGGGTGGCACAGCAGGACAAGGGTTCACGGATGGCAGTTGAAAGTGCTGCTGCAGGAGGAATAATAAATAAGGATCAGATGGTTTTGCTTCAGAGGAAATCCTTCAATCAACTCCTGAAGTCTTTATTCCAGTGTAACTTGAGGAAATACCTCACTTCTTGGGGCTCCTCCTGCGTGCCCCACACCCAGCTCGGGCTCTGCCACCCCAGCTGTCCCGAGAGGGGAAATTTTGGTATCCTGAGCACGGGGTGCAGGTGCCCAAATCCCCTCACAGGTCTGGAGAGATCCGTGGTGCTGTGTGTGTGTCCCTGGAGATCCCGAGAGCGGGAAGGGCTGTGTCCTGGGAATGCAGGGACCCATTTCAGCCTCTGGGCTGTTACTGACAGCTCTTTCTCAGCTCTCTGTGCCCAGCTGGATGGGTTTGTGTAGCCAGTGTTGTCACGTTTGTGCTTTCTCAGGAACACAACACCTTTCCTTTGTACCTTCTGCCAAAAAAACCCGAGTAGCTCTGCAAAATCACTTTCAGCTGGAGATGTGGGAACCTGTGAGCACGGAGATAGAGCAGCCCCAGGGGTGTGCCTGGCATGTATCCTTGGTCACAGTGAGGGGTTGGAATGGTGCTGCAGTCGGGATGATTCCTGCCGGCACTCAGTCCTCAGGATTCCTCGAAACTAGAAAGAAAGGCTGGAAACTGAGGGAGGCAGAGCTTGGAATTGCCACATCCTGGGTGCACAGCTGGCAGCAACTGGGGTAAAGCAGAGATGGTTCAGTGTCCTGGGGCAGAACCGGAGACGTTCCAGGGTGGTGGGACAGGCACTGGACAGGGCAGTGGGCACGGCCCCAGGGGTGCCAGAGCTCCAGGAGGGGTTGGACAGGGGCAGGGTGGGGTTGTGGGGGTATCTGTGCAGGGGCAGGAGTTGGACTGGATAATCCTTGTGGGTCCCTTCCAGCTCAGGATATTCCACAATTCTGTGAGTCAGGGAGCATTTGGACAATGCTCTCACATGTTGGGGTTTGGGAGCTGGGGGGACTTTTGGGGTTTTCCTGTGTGGGTGGATGACCCTTGTGGGTCCCTTCCCACTGGGGCTGTTCTGTGGTTCTGGGGCAGCACCAGAGTTTGCCTTCTGTGCTGGAGGCTCAGCTCTGTCCAGAGGAGGCAGTGCTGTATCCCTGTAACCTTCCCGCTGGCACGGCCAGGGAGGGGAGTGATTCCAGAGGAAGGCCACGCAGGACCTGCCCCGGAGCTGTTTGCCAGCCCTGATTACACCCTGCCTTCATTGCTGCTGCAGTGGCAGAGTCAGAGGCTCCCCCTCCTCCCTCCCACCCGGTGAAATCACCTCACCCCGGGGAGGTTTGTCTCAGATCACTGTCACAGTCTGGGAAGGATGGGACCTGCCCCAGCCAGGCCTGGTACCAACAACGCCAGGGATAAATGCTGGGAAATGAGGGTTTCAGAGCACGTGCCCCTGGGGCTCCTCTGCTGCTAATTTGCACTTAGATGGGTGCCTTTCTCTGAGCACTTTATTAATTAAGGCTCGCAGCCCACCTATGAGGCAAATAAGTCATTACTGCCCTCATTTTGCAGCAGAACTGAAGAGTGGTTTGCCCAAGGCCACAAATCTAATCAGTGGCAGATCCAGGAATGAGGGAGGTCTTCAGTCTCCTGTGATACTCCGAGCACCCTGTTGCCTCTATGTAGCAAAATGAATGCCTTCCCTAAAAGTGAACATTTGTGTTCACACGGTGAGGATGGAGCACCCAGGGTAAGGAGCCTTGTGAAGTGAGAGCTCACCAGACAATCCTGCACAGGGCTAAGGGCATCACCTCTGGTGCTGAGCCGCAGACCCTCCTCCCCATCAATTCTGCCCCTCTCCTTGTCCCCAGCTTCAGAGGAGGGTTCAGGCATAAATTCAGAAGAAGCTTTTATGGTACCCAGTGCATCAACATAATTAACACCCAGTTCTTTTGCTTTCTTAGGCTGGAGCAAACCCTGTGCCCTTGGAGAAAATTGTTTCCCCTTTTCCTCCAGGGAATCCAGAGCCTGAGCAGCAGCCGTGAAGGGTGGAGATAAAGAAAGAAGTGGGAGATGCTGGAAGTGCTTTGGGCGACGTGAAGAAGGATTTGCACGGAAGGAGCTGTTCAAGGGCCCAGCAGCAAACCAGAGACACAAAAATGCTTATATATAGAAGAATGTAAATCCTCCTGTATGCAGAGTTGACCGTGCATGCCTCGTGAGAACGTAAGCGACATTCCCTGTAGGTGCCGCTGGTGTGAGCAGCCGTGCCCCCGGGCTCGGTGATGTTCCTGCGGGAGCACCGCCCGCTCCCCCGCCCCTGCTCACGGCCACATGCCGCGGGCTGAGGAGGGATCTCTGCAGCCACAGTTTAGTCACCCCTCGGAATTCCAGGCGTGCTGCGGGATGGGCACGGTGGGGAGCGCTCAGACAGCGGTTTGTGTGTGTAAATAGTGATGCTCTGGCACCAGGTGGGATCAGCTTTTCCTATGACTTTAATTTCTCTGGTGCTACATTTCATATTTGTCTGGGGCTAAACTGCCTCTCTGTGGTGCTACAGTTTCCCCAAGAGGATGTTCAGAAACGCGGGACAAGGAAAGATCTATTTTGGTTATTAAGATTTATACACAAGATAGCAAAAAAGAAAAATAAGACTTGTAGAGAAGGTGCTATTTTTTTTTCGTTCTTTCAATCTCTGCAGAAACTTAAGACAAAACAAATAATCTACCCCAGAACTTTATAAAACTCCTTTTTTTTTCTTTGGAGCAGTTATTTTTCTTTTGCCAGTTTGGAGCTTGGGAAGCAGCACTCACTGAGGTGGAAAGGACACAGCAGCTCTTTCCACTGCAGTGTGCACATCAAGGGCTGCTAGGGCAGCATTTCCTGCAGCTCCAGAGCTGGGAATTCTCCTGGATGGTGACTGAAACAGTCCCAAAGCCTGGGAACCAGGGAAGAGAACTCTAACCACTAGAGCAGGGGATAACAGGAGGACTTGGCCTTAGAACTCAAAGGGCTTTTTCAGTCTGGTACTGAGCACTTTTTTCCTTGCAGCCAAAACTACCTGTCAGACTTTGGGTCCCTTCCAGATCCCACTTGCAGCAATGACTGTGCACAGGTTTTTAGAAACATTTCTCCAAGCTTCAGATATTTGCACCAGAAAATTCACCCTCCCACAGCAGGTTGGGGGGGCATTTTCAAAGAATGTTAGAACCCGATTTCCAAAGGAAATTTGGCTCCCTGTCTTTTAAAAACACTTCCTACCCCTTGCCCAGGGTAGCTGAGTGTCCAGCCAGCCCCTGCACTTTCACTGCTGCAGGGGAAGGGTGTCCAAGCAATCTGAAAGCTGAATTCTCCCTTTATCAAGGGTTCCCAGCCGAGTGTGAGCCCCTGCACACACATTCCTGGGTGTTACTGATCCCAAACAGCAGCAGGGGCTGTGCTCAAAGAGCAGATTGTTCCCGGTGGGGAGCCCGGCCCTGCCCCGGGGCTGGGCGGTGCTGGGAGGGGTCCTGCAGCCCCGTGGAGCTTGCCATAGCCTTTGGATGGTCTCAGGACCACAGGGACCCCTGAAACATTTTCCTGCCACTTTTGGCCTGGTGCTCAGTGATCCTTGGCATCCTGAACCCCCTCCCAGCTCAGTCTCCTCCTGCAGTAAGTATAACTTCTTCTGGCAAAAGGAGGAGCCTCAGCTGATTTCAGCAGTGCTGGACTGGACAATCTTAAAAATACAAATTCCTGCAGATCACTCGAGTGTGGAATTGTGTGTGTGGAATCACACCATCCCATTTGAACAGGGATCATCCATGGGCAAGGCTGGATGTGGCTGGAGAGGACACACATTCCTTGTGGGTGTCCAGGACAGCTGGGTCAGCTCCTCGGGGGGCACAGAGTCCTCACCTGAATCAGCTCTGAATGTACCCAACTCCTCACCTGGGACACGTGTTACCCCTTCCCCCTGAGCATTGCCCCTGCCCCTGCTGGGGGCTGCAGCCTCAGGCTGCTCCTGCTGCCCTTCCCACGGGGCAATCCCCCTGGAACAGCACAGGGGTGGAAAAGGGAAGGAAGTTCTGGCCTTGCCGTGGAGGCCCCACCTGGGGAGAGCCCCCTGGGCAGTGATCAGCCTCGGTGCAGTGCTTGGCTGTTCTCCCTCTGTCTGACCCCTTGCAAAATTCCCAGACCTCAGAACTCCCAGGGGATTGTTCTCCTTGGAAGTTCCAAACAGGCAGCAAACAAGTTAAAGCCACGTGGTGCTGCCCCGTGTCACTCTGGAACAGCCAGGTCTGTGGTGCTTCCCAGGTGGAATCCAGAGCAGCTCCAGTACCCCAAATCTGCTTCAATCCTCATTTGCTTCACTTTTGTAGTTCCAAACTGGATGTTTAGCGTGAACCGAGGGTTAATTTTGGAGTTTTCTAGCCAGAATTCCCTGTACAGAACTGGAATTCCTTCCTAGAGGGTACGGATTTGTCAAAGCCTTACATTTTCTGGTGTAATTGCTATTGTTGGATGCCTCTGTTTTTTGACAAGGGGTGTTTTTATCGTTTTTAGAAGATCTGCTTTACCCCTGGTTGATGTTTGTACTGGAAAGGGAAGCATGTTGTGACCTCCCCGTGAATTCCCTGTGACTCCCTGTGACTCCCTGTCCTGCCACGGCGACCCCGGGCAGTGTCTGTGCCCTCCTCGTGGGCAGGAAACCAGCACAGTCCCTCTCTGGCCCTGTTGTTTTCTCACCGCAGCCCTGGCTTTTGGTGGGCTGGGAAGAGCGGGGAGTGCTCTCCGAAGGGAAAAACCCAAGGAGCCATCTCGAGTTTCAGCGGGAGCGGAGCGGGCTGAGATCATTGTCTGCACTGACGCCGCACATGCGGCTGCGGGGAAAGTCTCCATGAATTTTTAAAGCAGCTCTGGGCTGAGGCAGCTCCAGCAGGAGCTGGAACTCCGCATTCCAGGGGGGAAGGAGCAGCCCAGGGTGTGCTCCCGTCCCCTCCTCTGCTGCTGCTCAGTGCCAGGCTGCCCTGTGCCCGGCAGCTGGGACACCCAGCACGGCAATCCCACAGCCCTCCCTTCTTCTCCCAGGGTTATTTTCAGTGGTGAAAAGTGAGGAGTGGCAGAGCCCTCCTGCCAGGCACTCGTGTGCCCCGGAGAGGCATCACCCGAGGCGGGCAGGCAGGCAGCACATCACCCACAGCAGGGGTTGCCAGCGGGCAGGGAGGGCAAACGATCGCACAGGAATTACCCTCCTTCAGCCAAGCCCGGTACTAAAGCAACTCCCTCAAATCACAAACACTTCTTGAACCAATTTCATCCCGTTTGTGAGTTTGTTTCGTTTCTGTATCATGCCAAAATTGCAGGGGTCTTAAACAGAAGCCGTACCTGCTGACCAAACCCACTGCAAACAGAACTGGGTAAACTGGTGCCAGTCGTAGTGCCCACTCACAGCCTGGGATGAGGCACTTCCCTGCTGGAGAACTGCCCTGCCACGTGCAAAAGGCCCCTGCTGAGGACACAGAATACACCTCCCTCAGTGCTGAATCCTCCTGTGAGTGATTTAAAACACCAGTCCATGATCTGTTGAGGAGTGTGACATGTGAGTGACACACTACCTGTGGCTCCTCCTTAAATCCTGGACACACGCCTTGTCCAGGCCAAACCTCTGGCTGTTTCCCATCCCCCCAGCAGGGGAACAACCCCTGCACAAGGGTCCTTAGAGCCAGTTGGCTGCCAGCAAATCTGATCCTCAATCCAGGCTTCACAGCCAGCCCCACTCCTGTGTCCCTGTGCTGTGTGGGAGCTGGACCTGCCCATCCCCACACCAGGGAGGAGACCCCGGCCCAGGAGATGGGGGAGTGCAAGTGACTTGGGAATTTGGCTTCCTTGGGAGCTGCCAGTCTGAGGGGAGGGATCCTGGGGTTTCCAACCCTGAGCCCTCACATCCCAAAGGCACCTCTGCTCATCCCACAGGTACAGAGCCCTGCTCCTGTGCTGCTTCCCTCTGCCAAGGCCACTGGCCTGAATCCCCCTCCACCTGCAGCAGGAGGATCTGTCCTGTCCCAAGTGCGCGTGGCACTCCCAAGCACAGCTGTGCCCTCCACGGAGGGGGAGGAGCTGCTGTCCCAGCCCCCCTGCTGGATGCCCAGTCCCCCTCTCCAGGAAAACAAACTGCAAAACACAAACCAAGGGGGTGTTTTTTTCCTGACAGTATTTATTTGAATACAGGAGTGGATTCTGCTGTGACTGCGATCCACCTTCAGTGTTCACTGAGCAGGAAAACCCAAGGGCTTGAGTTTGAATATTTACAGAAGGTGACTTTGAAGCTTGATAAACACTCACTGAAAGCACGTGGGGATTCAATGGCCATTATTGGTGAGCCCCATTATTAGTTACAGCCATTATTAGCTACACCATCAGTAGTTACAGCAGAGCAGCCCCAGGTTGGTTTATGGGTATTTACAGCATCACCTTCCCAGGCAGGTGGGACAGCACATTGATCCCCAAACCCTCCCCCCATCACTTGGGACAGTGCAGACCCCCCAGTCTCTCCCATGGCTGAGGGAATCACAGTTCCTGGCACACTCGGGTGTCACCCCAGCAGAGTCACTGTGCAGGTTTCCACCTCCCCAAAGCACGAGCAGAGCCCACAGAGGCTCCTGGTCCTGCGTGCACGGGGCTTCTCTCTTTTGTAAAAGGAATTTCATATGCTGAGACTCTTTGTACATATTTATAAGGACTTTATTAAAAAAAAGAAAAATAACTGTTCAATGGCGAAAAAAGGCTCTGGTTTTTATTTCCTCTCTGAGAGTAACTTCCTCCCACAGCCCTCCTGTGGAAACCAGGAGTTTCCCATCAGCTGTCATTGGGAATGAAGTGCCCTGGATGTTTTCTGGTCCAAGGGTAGAATCCTCCTCCTGAAAACAAAACCCCTCTAAGAATGCAAAACACATCCCCACAGTTTCCCTTTGATTTCCTGCCTTATCACCAAATAAACCCCTCATTTTGGAGCCGTGTATCCCACACTTTCCATAGTGTTGGGCTCCTACTGACCTCTTCCTACACTTGTCCAAACACATTTTCCAGGAAAAAAAACCCCAAACAAATAAGTGTCTTTTTCAAAGAGTTTGAAGCAGGAACACCAACCCTTTGGGGTCACTGAAAACTGACCCCGAGAAACTGCCTGCCCACTGCATCCCTGCTTCCCTTCTCCCCGGTGATGGAGCAGCCTGGGACAGAGCAACACTCCGAGCCCACTGCCTGCCTCGGCTCCTGCCTCTCTGCACTCCCTTCCCCATCCCATCGCACACAGCAACCAGATTCCTTCGCTTAGTTCCCCCCTTCCGCAGGATCCTTCTGACGAGAATCAAATCCTTTTGTTTGGGAAAGCAAAGCTTTTCCTCCTCTGCTTCCCTGTATCTCTCAAGCCCATTTGGACTCCTCCCTGCTCAGGCTCTGCCTCCCCCCCACCCTCCTCCAGCCAGACCCAACAATTCCTTAATCCTGTTACCAAAGCTCCCCTTGCCTTCAGTTCTGCCCTCTGGAGTTGCAGTGAGCACCGGCCCGGGCGGGGCTCTCACTCGGGCCATTCCCAGGGCACTGAGCTGGGGAGATGCCACAGCTCCCACCGAGGCACATCCCGGGGCTGCTGCAGCAGCAGAGGCCGTTTGGGACAGGGAGAGCTCCGGGACTGGGAGAGCTCCGGGACAGGGAGAGCTCCGGGACTGGGAGAGCTCCGGGACAGGGAGAGCTCCGGGACTGGGAGAGCTCCGGGACTGGGAGAGCTCCGGGACTGGGAGAGCTCCGGGACAGGGAGCAGCCAAAGCAGAGCCCACGGCGGGCACAGGACAGGCTGAATCCTCTGCCAACACGGGGATGTCCTGCTGGGCTCAGGGCTCTGGTTTAACCGGGTGCAGGACCCAGGCAGGTCCTGGCTGGCAGTGGGGCTGGATTTACAGCCGGGAAACCCAGCCTGTGGTGGCTGCCCCGAGGAGCAGGGGCAGAGACACCTCCGTTTGTGGGACGCTCCTGGTATAGAGCTGGACTTTTCACCAACTGGACTTTAATCTCCCCCTGATCTCCCTGTATGCTGGGAAATCAGAGAGTCTCATGGAAAATAAAGAGGGGAAACACTCCCCAGGAAAGGAAGTGTCACTTCCAGCTTTATTTGCAGTCCTTCCCAGTCCCCTGTGATCTTATTAAGAGGGCAGCACATACCATTGGGGGAACCAACTGCCAAACTGTGGCTGCTGGGAAAGGACACCTCTCCAACCCCAAAAGAACTCTGGAGTGCTGAAGCACTGCATGGGAAGTGCTCCCAGAGTTGTGCAACAGCCACCGGGCAATTCTCTGGAGTTGTGGATTCAGGGAATGCGGGGCCATGTGGTGTGAAGCAGCTCAGCAGAGGCCCAACCTCTTTGTTCCAGCACATCAGGAGATCCACAGCTCACTTGCCTCGTCCATACCAAAAGGGCAGGAAAACAGGAAACATCCCAGGCAAGCTCCAGAAAAATCCCTGGCTGTAGCTTAGCCCTGGAGTTTGCCACAGCACAAACCTCACCCTCCTTGCCTTAGAGGATGAAGTTCCTGGTGAGTGACAATTGCTCTGTTGGCTCCTGCAGGGACAGAGCTGGAGGGAAGATGAACAAACACACAGGCAGCTAAATGGAGGCACGGGATGGGTTTCCAGGTTTGTCTTCTCTCTGCACCGTCCTCCAGGGGTCAGGGGCCATTTCAGCACACCTGGAGGTGGCAGAGGTGGTGTCAGGCCTGTGTCAGTACACCTGGAGGTGGCAGAGGTGGTGCCAGCCCTGGTTCAGTACACCTGGAGGTGGCAGAGGTGGTGCCAGGCCTGGTTCAGTACACCTGGAGGTGGCAGAGGTGGTGCCAGGCCTGGTTCAGTACACCTGGAGGTGGCAGAGGTGGTGCCAGGCCTGGTTCAGTACACCTGGAGGTGGCAGAGGTGGTG
>JAWWMP010000036.1:1965157-1986684 GCA_035047865.1 Dendrocincla tyrannina
TGGGCAGAGGTGGTGCCAGCCCTGGTTCAGCACACCTGGAGGTGGCAGAGGTGGTGCCAGGCCTGTGTCAGTACACCTGGAGGTGGGCAGAGGTGGTGCCAGGCCTGGTTCAGTACACCTGGAGGTGGCAGAGGTGGTGCCAGCCCTGGTTCAGCACACCTGGAGGTGGCAGAGGTGGTGCCAGGCCTGGTTCAGCACACCTGGAGGTGGCAGAGGTGGTGCCAGCCCTGGCTCAGTACACCTGGAGGTGGGCAGAGGTGGTGCCATCCTTCCAGCAGCGCAGGGTCTCCACGGTGACAGAGCGGCACAGCGGGCAGGTCTTCTCGCGGTCGAACCACAGGCACAGACACTCCTCACAGAACACGTGCTGGGGGACACAGGGCAGGGTCACCGCGGGCAGCAGGGCCCTCCTTGGCCCCAGGGCACTGGGACAGAGATCCAGCCCCACCCAGCTAATGGGTTACTCTTTCCTAAGGTGACATGAGAAAGGACATTAAAAAGCCCTCTGCCATCTGGGCTGACAGAGCAGAGAGAGGTTTCCCCTGCCAGGTTTCCATGCTCAGTTCCCTGAGTTATTTGAGTCTTTACTTTTACCCCTTTCCCCCCTTGCATTTGCTTCACTCTGCTCCCCCTGCCCAGTTTCCCCTTTCCCGTAAGTGTCAGGTTTCACCCCTCACCTGCCCCTCTCCCCTGGGCTCTCCCTGGGGCACACACTGGGGTCGGGGACGGCTCTCCAGCCCCCCTCACCCCGTCCCACACTGGAGGAGCAGGGATAGGGCAAGGAGGGAGCAGGAGGAGCTGGGAGAAGCTGAGAGCTGCTCAACTCACGTGGAGCCAGCAGAAATGTCACTGCTCAAAACAGCAGCTCTGACACAAAGGCAGCCCCTCGGGGGCTCCCAGCTCAGGAACATCTGCACAGATGTTCCCAGCAATGCTGAGAGGCACCTTTGATTAAACCTACTTGCTTTAATTTGATAACCCTGTTACTTAAGGGGAATGGTAAAGCTCTCCAAAGCCAGGCTCCTGAGCTTTATTTTGGTACCACAAAAGAGCTTACAGCCCACCACCTGGAGTCTCCCTGCTCACACCCCACACCCTGCAGAGACCGTCCAGGGTGCAGAATCCCTGAGTTACAACCAACTGCAGGGAGAATCCTGGGGCAGCATCACCACCTTGCTCTGTACACGATCAGCTCCCATGGCAGCAGGGGGTGTTCCAAGGGCTTCTCCCAGCCCAGGCTGCCCTGGAGCTGTAGGTTTTCCCCCAGTTCACCCAGGGAGAATTCCCAGCGAGTGGCAGTGCTGACCCACGTGGCCATGCAGACCTGCCTTTACCCCTGGCCAGCTGTTCCCAGGCCACAGCAGGCCTCCCCCAGGGGCAGGAAAATGCTGCTGCACTTTACCCCCTGCCCTGCCAGCTGCCAGTCCCTGCCCCACAAGGCTATCTGCACCCCAAAGAGTGGCTGAGGGGCCAGGAACCCCTGGTTATCCAGAGCAGGGCAGGAACACCCCCAGGACCCACACCAAGCCCTGGCAGGTGCCTGCCTGTGCCTCTCCAGCTGCAGCAATAACCAAGGCAATGCCAGGGGGAACCCTGCCGGGGGAAGGTTGGGGTCTTACCTGGCACATGAGGATCAAAGGCTCCCTGAACTCTGCCTGGCAGATGGCACAGATGTCCCCTGCCTCGCTGCACTGCTGGCTGGTGGCACGGACTCCATAGGTCTGCCAGGGAGAGGGGGAAAGTGCCCATGTCACAGGATTTGAAGGCTGAGTGGATGTGAAGACACCCCACATGGCCTGGGGAGGACACTGGTGGGGAAGGGAAGGCTGGGGTTCAGGAGCTCTGCTCTCTGGTTTGTTTTCCCCTCGAGCTGGTTCCATCCTTTAGTGCCTCCACTTGTGCAGCGACGATAATGAAATTTAATGAGCTCAACAGGGAGCTGAAAGGATTAATTCAGCATCGTTTGCAGAGGTGTTTAGATAGTGGGAGGTGTTATTATTAGCAAGTTAGACAATAGAAGAAAGAATAACAGCAGCAGCACCCAGGGGCTGCCCACTTCTCTTTGTAGGTAGGTGGAAGGTAAACGTTGCTTCTCCACTTTTAACAGAATTAGGGGAAATAGAAACATGCTGAGGAAAAATGCCCAGCCCAAGCCCACAGAATAAGCAAAGTGAGCTCTAACAAACTTCAGTGGTGGTGTGTCCCTTTTGAAAGGTGTGCCCCAGATTTCACTGGAGCAGATCTGAGCAGCAGCCCCGTGTAATGCAGGGCCTGGGATAATTCCTGAGCCCTGCAGGAGCTCCCTGACTGTCACTGCATGGCTCTGGTTAAAGCCCCTCTCACCAAGTTGTGTCACACCCTTAAGGTTTGGCCCCAGTGGATTAATCCATATCACACAGAGCTTCCAGTTAGACAAAACAGGAACAAGCTCCTTGCACAGCTGGGACAGGGAGATGTCAGGGAAGGGTCCCCACAGCCCTGACAGGAGGTAACAGCTTGTCCAGCCATGGCATAACACATTATTTTGCTCTGTATCCTGACACACTGGGCAGTTTTCAGCCCCATCACCCAAAGATTCCAGCTCTGAAGCTGCTCTTTGAGGTGAACTCCTTACCTGGGGGGTGCAAAGGACCTTCAGAGCCTTCCGGACACTTCCCACACGGCCACAGATGTCAAAAGACTGCAATCAAAACAGCCCATTTTAGATCATTTTCACAACATGTGTGTGTGTGTGTTTACAGTCCAGAAAGTCAGGAAATGGTGTCTCCAAATGGATACTCAGAGGGGAAAAAAGTAACAATGGTGCCAAGAAAGATTTCATGGTGATGATGAAATATGGAATAAATGTGGGTTGACAGTGGGGAAGAGTAGCCAAAAAACCTCTGGTGACAACTGACTGGAGATCAGGGGCTGCAGAGGGCAGGAAAGGGGGCAAACACCAGGGTTGCAGGGGGGTTAATTACCTGGCCCCACTAAACAGGGAGGGGACAAAATGGACCCATTCCCACCCTGAGATGGGAAGGGATTTAACCAAGTGCAGAGAAGAACAGCTTGGGGAAGGAGGAGCAGGAGTGAGGGAGAGTGTCTCTCACCCACCTGAAGAGTGAGGAACTCCAAATGCCAGGAAAGGAGGGTTTGCAGCACTTTGGTGCTCTGCAGACACCCAAAGGTGGCCAAAAGCAGGGCCAGCACAGGGTGCCCCCCTGCCCTCCCTCCAGGGCCCAGCATAGGTCACTGCACGTGGTGAGCAGCTCTGGGCTCCTCACCAGAGACTAAAAGCAGGTCAGAGAAGGGCAGAAAGGATTCCTGAAAAGAGCCTGAAGGACACAGGTTATTTACAGCTTGGCTGAGCAGTCTGAAAGAGGGGGGAGAAGATGATAAAGCTGCCTACAAATACCAAGGGGCTGAGCAAGAGGGGAGCCACTGAGCAGTCTCAGAGTGAGGATAAGGCACTATCAAAAAAAGGGAAAGCAGCTTGAAAACCTAATCCAGGACGTCAGTTTTCCCCACCTGCTGGCAGAGCACAGGGAAAAGGACACTGAACTAGACAGGATACAGAGAAGTAACTGTGCAAAGAACAGCCCTGATGGCTGGCAGGACCTTCTGTGTCCCACCTGGAGGGCAGGGAAGAGGTGGTGCTGCAGGTGCAGAGCTGGACCAGCACTGCAGAGGCACCACAATGCCTGCAGTTGGCTTTTTATTGTTTTTCCTTGGTTAGCATGATTAAGTGGGCTCACTGCAGGGAATGCCAATGAGATCATCCTGCAAGAGATGTGGAATCAAATGAAGGCACCAATAATGCTTCCAGTCAGCACGTAAAAGGCTCCCAGGGTCCTTCCAGTAATGCTTCCAGTCAGCAGCTACCACTGGAGGCTGCAACTGCTACAGACTTTTCACCTGCTAACAAGGACTGGGATCAGCTCCTTCCCACAGTCCAATTCCCAGCTTTTTATGGTTGTTTTGCTCATACTGTGACTTGTAATGCTTCTGCTCCAGCTCTGAGGTCTCCTCTTCTTCCAGCCCACTTTCCCCTTCATGTTTTTCCCTTTGGACTGCCCTGTACCCCCAAAAGCTCCATTTCTCACCCATGCACTGAGGGGTGTTGCATCAGTCATCTCTGTACAACAACTGGATTGGAGTGAGTGTTCCTGCTCAGGACAGGGACAAAATAACACCTGGCTGCTCTTGCTGGTGAACATCTGGGATTTCTTCACCAAAATCAGAGGTCCATGTCTACACAGCCCAGACAGAGGCTCCCACCAGCTGCAGGACACACAGCCCTGTGGAAGTGATGCTGCTCCTGCCCTTTGGGCAAGGGAAGGGGATGCAGCCTGGGCTGAGCCCTGGGTGTTTGCCAGGAGCACAGAAGCTCTCAGTGCCAAATTGGCTTCTGTGGTTCTTCTAATGTGGTTTGTGGCTTTGCTAATGTGGGCTCCTCTGGGTACATTTTCAGTGTCTCAGGCAAGGAATTAGCCCTGCAGCCCTCGTGACTGCAGTGGGATGCACACACCTGGTACTCCATGGGCTGGTTTGGAAGAGTGTGATCCTGCTGTTCTTCCACTTCCCAGCAAAGTGTCTGTGTGCAGAGGGCTAAGCCTGGCCTGGACACACCTGTGCTCCTCAGCAGCTGCCACACAATGATCTGGGACATGTCCCTGGATTTGTCACCCTTCCCCTGGCCTATCCGTCTGTTATCCCTCTGATGAGGGGGATGAATTAGAGGAAGGAATGTGCATGTCCCAGGCATGGGCTGCAACCAAGGCACTTTCCCAAAAGGGTGCCCCACAGTCCTGGGCCCAGGTTAGAGTCCAGGCTGGTGAACAGCAATCCTGTCCTCATGGAGCTCTGAAAGAACAGACCAGCAGAACTTCCCAAAACAAGGTTCCTTTTCCACTCCAGGTCATCACACACTCCCTGTAAAAGCTTCCCAGGACAGAAAGCCCAAATTAACCCCTCAAGAACTGCTCACACCTGTGTCAGGGCCCCTGATGGCCCTGAGGAGCCTCACCTGGGCTCTCCACCCACCCTCCCTGCCCACAGGCCCAGCAGCTCTATTTAAGCTCAGCTCATGTCTGAGCTGTGCTGTGTCACTGTCACTTTCCAGTTCAGCCCTGCCTGTGCTCAGCTACAGATCTCACTGCTGTGACTCCCCACCATCTCCCTGAGCCTGTCCCATTTATCACCACGGCCATGCCCTGGCATTGCTGGACTGTGCCTGGCCCTGGTTGCCTTTGCCAGGCCTGACCCATGGATTGATGCTCTGGGTTTATCTTGGAGCTGCCTCACCATGTGAAGATCTGCCAAGCTGTGGGTTTGAGCTTGGCTCTCCTTCCTCCAAGGAGCAGAGGCTCCCACTGCTTCCTGGTGCTATGAGGACTTTCCCAGGTGTAAGGAATGGCAAGTGGAACTGCATGTGAGCATCCCTTTTCCAGGTGTTGAGTTACTTTTTCAAGAGGGGACAAAGGAAAGATCCCTTGACATCTGTTCTTGTACCTGTGATCTGTGACCTGCACACCTGAGAAGGGCATGGAAGGGTTGGATGCTGCTGCACACAGGCAGTGACATCTCTGTAAGGGACAACAATCCCCTCCCACAGCAGAGCAAAGAGCAGGGAACACAGCTGAGAGGCTGGATGGGTGTGCAGGAGCTGCACTGGTCTCTTGTGCTTCTTTTCTGGCACTCTTTGCTCTGCTTTTGGCTTGGTCTCAGACCTGCTGTGACCAAATCACTGCACTTCCCACACCCTCCGCTGCCTCTCTTGCTTAAAAGAACTGTAAATTCCTTGACAGGAGGGGTTATACAGGCCCTGTTCCTACATAACACAGAGCTGCAACTGCAGCAGTACCTCACAAAAAGGCTACGTGTGGTTGGTTTTGCTCAGCCCCTCTGGGCTGTTTTCAGCTGGGATATGTTCCCTCTCTGTTCTTCACTCTGCTCCTGCAAAGCCTCGGGCCCAGACAGGGATCAAGGCTGGAGCAAGCCTGGTTCCCCTGGCCCTTCTCAGAGGGATGGGTACCACCGGTGTGTCACTGCTGGCTTCAGATGCCATTAGATACACACAATTCAAAATACACCTATTTCTAGACCTCAGACTTGGGACTCTTATTTATACAAGTTGCACCTGCTCATTTACAGCTGTACAGACAGACTTTGTGCTCTTAACATTCTTATTTCTGAGGAAACATTAATCACCCTTGTCCATCACTGAGATCCTGGACTTGCACCAGCCAGAGCAGGACCTCAAATGGGGCAGAACTACTTGTTTTATCCAGGCAGGACTTGGATGCCCCTCTCCCTCCCTACTGCACCCAGTGCTGTGAGTGACAGAGTGCCCATCCTGCCTGGAAAGGCAGAGGAAAGCTTAGAGAGAGACATTTCCCTGTCTGCAACCTGCCTTTCAGCGTGACATCTGGAAGCCTGGAGACAGCACTGCTCCCCCAAGAGTCACTCCCCTTCTCCTCCAGCCTTTATAGGAAGGCATTAGAGAGCAGCAATGACTTCATGAGCCTGATGCAACACTCCTGAGCAGTCACAGACCTTGCCCAGCTCAGCAATGCCCAGCTGCTGCAGTTTCCTTCCTGGGCAGTGCCAGGGACACCCTAAAGGTGTGTCTGCTGCCCTCAGCTGTGCTGCTGCTCCCAGGAGGTTGTGCAGGAGGTGCTGCTCACCTTGCAGAGGCTGTACATGATGATCAGGATTCCACCCAGGAAGTAGCTGCTGGAGGGATCGTCTCCCATGATGTATTTGTACCACAGCTGGATGGGGACAAGGCAGCGGAACAGCTGGCTCAGCTCCTCGATGATCAGGTAGAACTTGCCCTGTCAAACAAGCACAGAGGTGAGGCCTGACTATGGTCAGGAAGTGAAGAGAAGAGCAGGTAACAGAGGCAGGGCTGCTGTTCCCTCTGTTCAGTGGTGCAGGGACAGGCACTCGGGAGATGCAGCTTTCTCTGCAGCCCCTGAACTCTGTGCCCAGAAATGGTAATTGTCACTTCATTTGTTCACAGTGCTCCTCTTGCTGTGCCACTTACCCAGCTGTTCTGAACTTTGGAGTTTTAAACTCTAGAGCACATCTTAATGCTGCAGAGCACCAGCAGCAGAGTGAGGACTTACAGGATTAAAATGATGTAATTGGGAGATGCTATTAATGATGAGAAGAGAAAGCAAGGTAAGTCTTTTTGATTTTATACCCTTTCTGAAGGCACAGGGATTAAATGCAAGGTGACACCAGTCCTCCTGACAGCTTTCCAGATCATCCCAAAGAATCAACTACTTATGTTTGCCAGCATCCTTGCTGTTCCACTCAGGTGTGTGCTGGCCCTTGTACAGGGCACAGATAAACACTGGTGTTGAAAAGTAAACCCCCTCAGGGCATTTCAAACTCAAAATACTTCCAGAAGGAAAGGGGGGGAAACATGATGGTTCAAACACCTCTCTCTCGAAAGAGACTCAAAGAATGGGCAGCATCTTGTTTGAACCTTTACCAAGGCTGTCCCTGCCATCCTGGTGTTTATCTGGAATGGAAAACTGGCTGAATAAGTAATTTAGGGCCACGCCTAATGAGGGGCTGTTTATGTTCTGTCCCGTAGGGCTGGTGGCAGGGCGTTGGGTCAGGCTTAGTTCACCCTGCAGTGACATTAGCTGGGGTTTGTCATGCCTTGTGCTCGGTAAGATCACGGCGAAGGGGAAATTCCCCTGGAATGTTGCTGTGTTGTCCCAGTTCGCTTTGTCATCAGTGATGTCATCGCAGGCCAATCACTAATTGGGGAGGTCTGGAGTGGGGACCGAGCGCTGGCAGGCGGCAGGCAGCGCCCTTCCCCGGGGGCTGGGGATGAGATCACCGGCAGGCCATCCTGCTGCTCCCAGCAAATCGCATCCTTCGCGGGGCTCTGGCATGCCCATGATCTCATACCCCCCGGGACACGCACTGAGCTCACACCAGCGGTTGCTAGCGGACCTGGGCAGCTTTCTGCCTCTCCCCCCTCCTCCTCCTGAATCCCAGGTGGCATCACATGGCAAAAAAAAAAAAACCCTCCCGGCAACAATGCGGGGGCCGAGACGCGAGCAGTGGCTCAGATGAGCGCCGCGCTCCAATGCGCTCATGGTTTATTTCGGGAGCTGCAGAGGGGCACGGCGCTGTCAGCCGGCTCTGATGAAAACCCCGGCAAGGCAAAGGCAGCAAACCGCTTGTTTGCTGAGCCTCGGCCCTCCCACCAGCTCACACGCACCGGCCCTGGCTGGCACGGGTCACCGCTTGCCTTCCCATTGCATCAGATGGAGCGGCCGCACCTGGGGCAGCAGGGCTGCAGTTCTGCTCCAACCCCGCTCTGGGGGCATTAAAACCCCAGTGAAGGTGGGTCAGAGGCAGCTCCAGGGCTGCAGTTCTGCTCCAACCGCGCTCTGGGGGCATTAAAACCCCAGTGAAGGTGGGTCAGAGGCAGCCCCAGGGCTGCAGTTCTGCTCCAACCCCGCTCTGGGGCATTAAAACCCCAGTGAAGGTGGGTCAGAGGCAGCCCCAGGGCTGCAGTTCTGCTCCAACCCCAGTCTGGGGCATTAAAACTCAAGGGAAGGTGGGTCAGAGGCAGCCCCAGGGCTGCAGTTCTGCTCCAACCCCGCTCGGGGGGCATTAAAACCCAAGGGAAGGCGGGTCAGAGGCAGCAGCAGGGCTGCAGTCCTGCTCCAACCCCGCTCTGGGGGCATTAAAACCCAAGGGAAGGCAAGTTAGAGGCAGCCCCAGGGCTGCAGTTCTGCTCCAACCCCAGTCTGGGGGCATTAAAACCTCAGTGAAGGCAGGTTAGAGGCAGCCCCAGGGCTGCAGTTCTGCTCCAACCCCGCTCTGGGGGCCTTAAAACCCAAGGGAAGGCGGGTCAGAGGCAGCCCCAGAGCACACACAGGTTGTGGGGCTGGAAGTGGCAGAATGTGCAGCCAGCGATAAACTCCAGTTGTTTGAGCACATCTCCACCCTTCCCAAAGCTTTCAGAGTCGCTTTATCTATTGCACGGCTTCAGTTTTCAGTGGTAGCTTTCAGTTTTCCTGCAGGGTGCCAGGATTTCTTTAGCAGCTAGGAACTTGTTCACAGCCTCACAAGAGTGAAGTTTTAAAGGGTGCATCCCTCTGTCCAGCCCATTAACACCCCCCAACCCGACCATTAAAGAGCTGCTGGGAAGTTGAGAGTGATTCCAGGTAGGAGGAAGGAAACAATACAAGAGCAGCTGAGCTCCACTTAAGAGTTCTGTAAGCACTTTCTCTTCTAAGTCTTGCCAGGCATCTCAGTGCACCACACCAGCCCTTTGTTAAACCAGGAAAAGCGCCAGAAAATCAAAAGTAATTCCATAAAGGGCTGCAGCAGAAGTGGGGGCTTCCTTCTGAGCCAGAAGCTTGGAAAACAAGGGTTGTTGCCCACAATTTTAGCAGCCAAATGTAGCCTCCTGATGGCAGTGGCTTACAGCAGACAGCACCCATCACTGGGACGGATACTCAGAGTGTCTTTGTTCCACTCCCCAGCTTTGCTGCACCCTGGATAGTACCTGGGTTGTAGTTTTCAAAGCCAACACTTTGTCTAGAGCTGTATTGTGTCTGAAAACTCAGCTGAAGTATTCCAGCTTTTTTTTTTTAATCAAGATTAGAACTGTGTGTTATATTAACTATTTCTCCTGTGCATCTGGCTTGGAACAACAACTTGAAATAAGGCACGGCCTGCCTCTGTTAGGTGACTTCATATTTCATAAAAATCCATGTAAACCTGTGAATCTTCTCTTGACTGCACTGTGTGGAGGTGACCAGCTCCCTCAGATCAGCAAAACCTATTTTGGGTGAGCCTGTGAGTCAGTCCCACTGCTTGACCAGAGCAATGTGAACTGCAGAGATGAAATGGGGCATTTCCTGACGTTTCGTCCCCTAGTCAGGTACCAGCAAAGGGCTCCTCAAGCCTTGCCCTGCTGCTGCCAACACCTCCTTGGCACACCTGGGAAGGGCAGTGCTGGGGATCCAGTTCCAGCAGCTCTGCTGATGAGCCTGAGATCCCACACAGTGAAGTTTTGATTCCTTTTTTCACAATGCTTTGTTAAAAACCAAGCCAATGGCTGGTGTGTAACCCTCCATTTCTCTGTAGCTCCTTCACGACATAGAAAGGCCATTTCTATACTTCAAATCAGGCACTTCTTTTGGAGGAGGAGAGTTCAGGACTTTCATACAGTTATACCTTTCCTTCTGTACATGCAGTATTTCACTCTGTAATGTGTAAACACTGGTTTTGCACACTAAGCATGTAACTTATTAGTATTTTGTTAAATCCTCATCATTTGATGCCAGATCTGCATCCAGGCCCTTCATCCTGTTTGTGCTCTGCTCAGAGGAGCCAATATCTAAGGTTTCTTCAGTCCCTTTATGACATCACCGCTACAGAAAACACTTTTAAACCCCCTTATTTTCACAGTGGTGACCTAGGGGACAGCCATTCCCTACATTTCCTGAAAGGGAACTCGAGAAACAGAAAGATGAAGGTCAAGGTAAGGATGTTTTGGTGTCCAAGCTGAGGTGTCTGGGATTAGACTTTTTATAAAACACTTCATTTTAAAGATCACATTACCATTAAAAGCTGAACCACTGCCTTCAGTTTGCAGCTGTACGTGACTTTTCTAGAGTCACACAGGAATTACCTGGCAAACTAGAGGACAGAATTTAATTCTCCAGTGTACCATTCAGCTTGCAGAATGTTCTTCTTCCAGTGGTCTTTGTTTTCTGTTAACTTGCCAGTTGCTACAACAGCTTCTTTCAACATCTCACCTTCAACCTTGGGCACTGGTGATGGAGAGAAGTCTTACAGGAAAATAGCGTAGGATAGTGTAATTAAAACTTGAATCACAACATATACACAGCAAAGGGGGCAAATTGCAGCTGCAGAAGCGATGCTGATTCCCACAGAGCCTTGACTTTGTGGTTTCTTTTGACATAAGGCTTTGCATAAGCACATGTGCCTCCCCAGGAGGAAACAGAAAGGCATGGTAAGGTTTGACACGGTGGGATTAAAATGGCATGCAAGAGAAGTGAGAGAAGTTGCAATGAGGCAACTGCAAGTCGTGATTAGCACTCAAGGGAAGTTCCAAGTCTCACTTGTTCTGTTGCCAGCAGCATTAGGACATATTCTGAAACAGGAAGATGCTGGAAAAAACTTTTGAGACCTGCTGGCAATTTGGATCAGAGGAGAGCATCTCAGCTGAGATTGCAGGTCATGCTGCCAGTACAAGGAAGTGTTGGGCAGGAGCAGCAAGAAGGATCGTGGCACTGAGGATGCTGGTGAAAATCTAATGAGGAGTAACTTCAAGGTGGGACTAGAGGGGGAAATGAGAATTTCAGTTAGTGCTCAACACCTCTGGAAGTCACACCTTGGATATCTTAGACTGGAAAGTTAAAGTGGGAGAGCACATCAGAGTAAGGACTCTTTTTAAGTGCAGCAACATTGGCCTGCAATGGGAGGGGGACAGAAGAGTCCCCACTCCTCAGTACCTGGGTCTTACCCTTTATTTGGCCTTTTTCTTTTGTAAATAATCAATCCCACCCTTCTGCCTCTGGGACAGCACATCTGTCCCAGGCTGCAGCAGGGGTTGTTGTCCAGGACTGGTGAGTCTGTTCCAGAGGGAGTTCCCTCAAAGAGCACACAAGACCAGGAGGCAGAGGGTAGTGAGAGGATGGGCTATCACACTTCAAACCCATTGTTAGGGAAGAGCAGGAATAACCTGCATGTCACACCGTGGAGGGGAGAGCACAGGCAAGGAACGTCTTTACCTGGGTATTTTTCCCCAACATTTCCTATGTGCCAGCTCCCAGTGCTTGTGTACTTTTTGAGCAGCATCTAGAGGACTCAAATGCTCCAAGAGACGTTTATTTCCTCAGGACAAAGAAAAGGTGCAGCTTCAGAAGGAAGATGGGAAGCTTAGTGTGCCAGTTTACATGGCAGAGCTGTAACCAGCTATGCCAGGAAACATGGAATGCACCTGAAGGAGGTGTTTGGTCTCAAGTCCAAGGGCAAAACTGTGTAAAGAATTGCTGCCACATCCAGGCCAAGTTTGCTCTGACCAGACTTGATGAGATGGTACTTTAAAAATAAAAGCACTAATAAAACAATGAACTGAAGAAAACAAACCACCAGGCAAATATTTTCAAAGCTGCAGCAGCGAGGGGCCCACAGGGCAAGAGTGGAGCAGTATTTGTACACCACTGAAACAGCATAAAGACAAATTCACATGATTAATGGCACTTTTGGCCACACAACCTCATTTGCAATGTCTGGATCCAGCTTTCAAATAAAGCTGACAAGTATTTAGTCAATAGCAGTTCCATGCTATGTTTTCAACAAGCCAGTGTTCGTGTTTTCCTTCTGAATTTTGAGTCCTGTGGAAATGCAGCCCTGTGTAACTTGGCTGCACATCTGCACTGAGCATGGAGGGAGAATTCTAACTTAGGGCCCTGCTTATATACCAAGACATTCAGATAACTGGAAACATGTCCTCCTCCCCCATAGAGATACATATATTAAAAAACCTGGGATAGCAGATTCTTACAGTTCTTTTGGATTTGTTTTCTTTCTTCCCCCCGCCATTTCACTCCTCCTCCAGGATAACCAGCTTAGATTGCTGCCAACAGCACGAGATGGGGATGGGAGACTTGCAGGCACTTGGGATTTCCTAAGTGAAATCTTTGGCAACTGTGTCTTTTTATTATTTATTTCCTTATTTTTAATTCCACCCCCCTCAAGCTGTCATTCCTTAGCAGTGAAAATGAAAAGCCGCCATTTACGTGTGTACAACAATGGAAGCCTCTGCAGGCCACATGGCTCCTGCAGTTTAATTTACTTTAATTCATTTTATATTGAACCAAATGATCTTATTTGCCTTTTCTAATGGAGAGCCTTCAGCATTGCAGGGTGGGAGCCAAGCCCCCCTTCCAAAGAAATGATGAGCCCAGCTGCTCTTAAAACTTGTACTGGGCTTAATGTGCCCATCAGCTCGTGAGGGAGGAAGGGACACCCCTGGCCACAGGTCTGATCCTTCTCCTGCAGACTCTGCTGTCTCCAGTGGTGTGAGATCACCCTGATGGGGGGGTTGCCCTCCTTCTCCTGCCCTTCTCTCCTGTTCACAAGCTCTTCCTACCCTGCATTCCAGCCTGGTTTCGGTCCCACAGCCTCTCTTGGCATCTCTGCTTTCCAGGCAGGTTTGGAAAGTCTGGGATTGTTTTGTCAAGTTTTCTGTCTTCCCTCATTCTCTGGAGAACTCTCTTGCAGAGATACTCCATGTCTGAGTTACTCAAGCTTGGAGAACTCTGGTTAGTTGTGTCCTTATAATGTGGCAGTTCTCATTCTTTACACTTCAACCACTCCTGGACATCTTTATTGCCCTCTGTGTTCTGATTGCAAACACAAACTTCTTCTTCTGCCTTTCAGTGTTAATTTGCCTTCTCTCCATTAAAGCACAAACTGATGCTAAAAATCCAAATGTTATCCTGCACCAAAAGATCCCCCTTCCTGTGATGGGCCATACCAGGAATACATGACCCAGGTGGGGAGACCTGAGTGCTCCAGCCCAAATTTTTCATGTGCTCTCTGTCAAAACAGAAAGGTGCATCTGGCTGAGGTCAGCAGAGGTTAGTGCTAGTCCCTGTTTTCATTAACGACCTGGATGGAACAGAGGAGGTTTATCAAATGTACAGCTGACACTGAACTGGGAAAGGCTTTAAATGCAATAGAAGGAAGGATTATAACCCAAATTCATCTTGACAGACTGCAGAAATGCTCTGGAAAACAGGGGGATGAAGACAGTCCAGAAGGGAATAATAAGATCTGGAATTAATAATCTCTGAGAAAAGACTTAAAAAATTGGTGGTGTTCATTCTACAAAGGACTGGGGGGAGGTATGAAGGTTGTAAAAGAAAAGAAAAGAATCTGATCTTGCTCCAATCCCAATGGATGTGGAGAGGTAAGAGATTTAAAAGAATATTCAGAGGAAAGGAATACGTGTGTCTTCTGGAGGAAACTAGAAAGGCTTTGCAAACATCAGTGAAAACCACACAGTGTTCAGAGAAGAGCAGAATCTCAAGGAGCAGCCTGAAAACCCAGACTAGCTCTGGAAGTGCCTTTGAACTTCCAAAAGGAGGAAAAATCACAAGGGCCTGCTCAGAGGTTGAGAGCAGAAGGATCAAAGGTCTCATCTCCCATCCATGGGCAAGCTTTATGATTATCAGTGAATTGTAAATTGTTCTAATGCAGAAAAAGGTGACATTTGAAACACCTCCCGAGTGCTGGCCTGCAGGAGAGAGCTGGGTCACCAGGCTCAGGGCAAGAGCTCAGCTCTGTGGTGACCAGTTACACTTTCTGTGGTTCCTGTGGCTCCCTTGCAGTTCTCCCACCCCAGCCTGGTTCTGCTCAGTTTATTACACCAAATCTCATCCCTGGCTGGCTTGATGGGGAGAAACCCAAATCTATGGTGGTGGGGACCAGCAGTCTCAGAGTCAGGGGACAGTGACACCACTGACAACGTCCTAGGACTAAAAGGAGCTTAAAAAAAAGTGAGAAATACTGCTATCCAGAAAAAGGTATTAAAAAGGAAGCATCTGTGCTCTGAGTCATTACAGGCCCTTGACAGATGTGATCTTACCAGCCTCCCACTGTAGCTGCAAATACAGACCCCTTCCCTTTCTTCTCTCCAGACAAGGATTAATGAGTACTTGGGAGAGCTCTCAGACAAGCAGGCAAAGGCTGTGAACCTTTTCCAGCACTGCAATTTATCTTGGGAAGACTATTCACATCACTTTTCCCTCCCTCCCCAGGCTGGATTATGTCCTGACCTAGCACATTAATCTCCCAAAATATAATAATAATAATAGAAGAAGAAGAAACAAAAAGTTGGACAACTGCCAGAAATAAATTAATAACCATCTCAAGTAGCCCTGCTGTGCAGGAATAAACTGCTCAACTCCCCTGCCACCCATGTCATTTCTAAGCACAACTGTTCCCAGTTTAGATATCCCCCCAAAGTGCCCTGCCTGGGACTTTTCAGGGATTAATGATGGTATCTTGCATCTATACAGTGCTCTTCATCCCAAGAGCCACCAGAGTTTCTTTACTGAATGCAAATAATACACATTACTATGTTTGCCACTGAAATGCAGATGCCACCAAGTGAGAAAGAGGCAGCATGACAGATCTGTAAATGTAAAAACATGAAAAAGGTACTTTAAGAGAGAGAATGTAGTGAAGAAGTTCCCAAAGTTAGGCCTAGTCTACATATAATTTGGCAGTCATCTAAATATGTTAAGCATTAACAGATTTCCTCATGGTTAGAACTTTCCTTCATGGTTAGAACTGGTGCTTCAGTTTCCTCCTGTTACTCCTCTGACACAAGTGGAAAGACACAGCAACAAGACCTTGCAATTTGTTCCCATTAGTGATTTATGCTTCAGAAATATGTATGTACAGAGAGTACTCACAAAACAAGACAGTCAACCAGAAAAGCTCTTATCTCACTGCTAGTACCTGTTCCTTCTTGAGCAGTGCTGATCTCATCTCTGGGCTTCAGCCACTTGCTGGTGTTACCAAACCCTTGCTTAGGTCTGAGACCTCTCAAAAACCAAACCTTGATACCCAAGTGCCAAAGTTTTACGAAGAGATTTTATTATTTTTATCCTTCCACCCATATTTGGCACTGGCACAGGTTGGGCAGAGAAGCTGTGGCTGCCCCTGGATCCCTGGAAGTGTCCAAGGCCAGGTTGGACGGGGCTTGGAGCACCCTGGGACAGTGGAAGGTGTCCCTGCCCATGGCAGGGGGTGGCACTGGGTGGGCTTTGAGGTCCCTGCCAACCCAACCCATCCTGTGATTTTGTGATTTCATGCTGCAAATGTGTTGTAAAGGTACCAGATTATCAAAGACAAATGTTTGTTTACCAAGAAGGGTCTCCTACCTTTGATTTGACAGCCAGGATGATCTTGGGCAGGGCCACGATGAGGCATTTCAGGGCAATGGTGAGGTACTTGAGCACAAAGTCTGCGATGCCCACGATCCACATCAGGTCGAAGAAGTCCAGCCTCTCAATGTTGGGTTTCAGAAATATGAGGCTGAAAGGCACGACACACCAAAGCTCAAACACAAATGAGAACCTCACTCAAGGTTCCTGTATCCACTGCTGGCTACAGAGAGCCTGGAAACTCCACTGAACTGCAGGGAAGTGCTCAAGGGCAACAGGCATGCAAATCAGTCCTGTGGGGCCTCTGGGCCTCTTGATTTTGCTCTTGCCCACGTCCACTGAGGTCAGCAGGCTTGCCCACTATGACAGAACACGACCCAAACATGTACAAAACCTGTTTTGGAAGGCTGCAATCTCCATAACCTGCACTCCAGAGCCTTTGGTCTGCAGCTAATGCCTCCAGCTCCATCTGATCTGAATGGGAAACCTTACCCTGTGAAGTCCTAGTCAGCATTTGCTCTTTAGAACAGTGGAGTCTGGGACAGCAGAATCTCACACAGCAAAGGGCAACCTAGCAGCAATGAGAACAGGACCCTACTGAGCCTGAAAAGCCAGCATTCATCTGCAGGGTATTTATCTACTAAAGCCTCATGGGAGAAAGCAAAAACGTAACAAAAACCAAATTATAAATAAAGCAAAAGTAAAATAACCAACCCAAAATGAAAAGCCTGAACATGAATTTAAAATACTCACAACACTGGCACAGCACAACAGGTAAAATTACACCCTAAAAACAGAAACAGAATCAGACTTTACTACTATTCGTGCACTAGAAACAAGAAAAAATAATAAATAAATCAGGAAATGAAAAATAAGCCAGAAAGAAACAAACCTGAAGCAGCCACTTCTAATTTGACAAGCCTGCCCTGTGAACAGTCCCAGGTCCCCACAGAGCAGGCAACAGACATGGCAGGTCCCACTGCAGCACTCACAGGGCTTTTCCATGGAGAGGTGGCCCAGCCTGTTCACTGGCAATAATCCACACCCCACACTGTGTGTAGGATGGCCCCAGTTTGCTGAACCCCTTTATTTTAGATGATCTAGCCTTTATTTTAAATTAGCCCCCTCCATGCTTTTTAACCTTGACCACCTTTTTAGAGACACTGTTTCCCCGTGGTGCAAAGTCCTTCTCAGTGCTTCACAGCTTCCTGCCTTTCCTGCTTCTCCTCTTCCATTCCCTTCCACAAGCCCCAGACAGGAATCCCATGGCTTGGCACCTCCCACTTGGACCCACACATTCAAACCTTCTCATCTCTCCCCCTTTCTACAACCATTTACACAGTTTTCCAATGACCAAACCCAGATATATCAGGGGCCATTCCAAAGGTTGCCAGTGTTATGGGCAGACCTGGGCTCTTCCAGTGCATACAGTATTGGTGGGAAAAAGCAGGGAAGCAATGGAATACTGGACAGAAAAACCAAGCCCAAGAGCCACATATTCACAACCCAAGTGATGCACATTGTATTTTCAGCCTGAAGTTGTAAGTCCCCTTCAGTGGGACAAAGAAAATTTTCATTGGGAAGATAATTCATATGATTTTAGCTATTAATATCAAAACTACTTTCTAAGTAAGTAGCTTTGATGTTGTTCCATTTCTTCCTAATTGTTCTAACAGGCCCTTGCTTAAGTTGTGCATCTTTGCTTCCCATCTGTCATTATTCCTACCTGCTTTGTAATAAGCAGGGATAGTACTGAACCAAATCCATTAGTCCAAACTTGTCTGCATTTAAGAACTGCTCTAGTGACAATTTGAAAGGCAAGGCTATCTTAATGACCTCAGCCCCAAGTGCCTCCAAGCCCTGAGGACACTGGAGTAAAACACTACTATTTCATCTCTGGGTTATCTCTGGTCCTAGACTGGGAGCCTGATGGACTGAAGAGAAAACATTATAGGAAGAGGAAAATCAGTGGGTCAAGCCTTATCTGCTCCTGACACATACTCTTTATGTTCAGTGACTGTAGCCAAAATGGGAATTCAGAGGTCCCTCTTAGAAAGGGTCCACCCTACTCTGAAACATGTAGTGTATCATCAAACTCCATTTATACACTGATTATAACATTTATTCCACACTGGCAGAAGGACACACACATCCTTCTCCTTCACTGGAAGGTTTTGCAAAGATGTAGCAAAGACAGCAGATGCTTTAAGCATGAACACTTCCAAAATGTGGGGGAAAAGGGGGCTTTGCTCTTCCCCTCCCTGGCAATTATCCTCTGCTTCCATCATGTACAATGCAAACTCTGCCCACCTGTTGTAGAGCTGCTGAGAGCTGAATGTGTAAAGCAAGTACAAGGTGTTTCCAGTGAGAAAGGCCAGGATCCAGAAGACAACCAACACTGATCTCTTCTCCTGGGCAAGAAAAAGAAGGACAGAAGATAAATATGGAGTTTCAAGGGTTGTGCTGAGGCTTTGGCTGCTGAAAAATGCCAAGCCAACCCAGGGGACGAAAATGTGTAAGTAAGTGTTCAGTAATCAGTTTATTTACACAGGACTAAGGCTCAGAAGTAGGCTGCTAGGCAAAGACATCCATAAACACAGGCAGAAATGGCTCTCACACAGCTAACCTTTCAAAAAGAGTGACTTCAGGGCAATTAATTGAAATATGCTGGTGAATGTGACAGCCTTACTTGCAGAATGCAATCTTCAAAGTTGGGACCTTTCCTGGGACATCTAAACTCCCCTGATATTTCAAATGCAGTATGACAGGCAGATTAAAAAAAAGTCAGTTTCATATATTGTCCTAAATTCTGAGCTGTCACCTGGTTGGAGTGACACTTCACCAAAGGGGGTTTTTCTAAATAGATCTAGAGTCACTGAGAAGAAGGTTTAGCTAAACCAAATATAACCCATCACTTCATGCAGCACATCTGAGTGTTATCTGGAGGTCCCAGAACATGCATTTTTGATTGAAGAAATAATTAAAGGTCAAAAGAAGTGCAAATGTTGCATTTCAGAATACATGGAACACTACAGACAATGCTGCATGGCAGAAGATCCTGTCCTGGGTCTTGGCCCAGGGTAGTTCTGGAGAGTAAATTTTACTCCTGGGAGGAAAACACCCACCATTTTTCTTGTGAGCTGATTTATTAAGGAAATAGGTCTCTGCAGCTATTCAACAGCCAGGGATGTTAGGCTGAGATTTAAAGCAGGGGGATTAAGGGGCACACTGCTGGAAGGAGAGAGGTGCAAAGTGCAAGGCAACAGCAATCTGTTACATGATTGTGCAATTTATCTCTTCATTCAGCATTGTGGCACATTTATTCCACTGCTACTGGCAGATACAAGTATACACTTGTGCCACTCATGTAATTTTAATAAAAAAGGAATTCTAGTCTTGTGCTTGTAGTGCTGTTGAACTGTTCTCCTGACACCGAGGATCGTAAGACCTGGAAAGATCTGCTGGCTTCTCTATATTCTCAACAGAGCATTATAAAGACACTAACAAGCAATACATCTACAGAATCTTTCAGCTAAACACCTCAAAACATTATCTAAATGCTCGTAAGTTAAATCTCATCATTAACAAGTCAGATGTGTTTCGGCATCTCTGCTGTAGGTAATGGGAAAGCAAGGTGCAGAGAGTATGGAATGTGCACTGCCAGTCAGTGGCCCAGGAGATGCAGATGGCACCGTCCCTGACCTACCCTCTGTTTTACTATGCCACACCTGCACCAGGAAGTGGGGTGGAAACTGTGGGACAGCATCAGTGTGGAGAAGCAGGAGAGGAAGGCAGGATTGTGGCACACCTGTGCACACATAAAGGCATTCAGCCCTACACCGCAAAAGAAGTTTCACCACAGATGTTGTTTTGTGTGTGTTTCCTGGGAATATAGGAAGGAAAACTGCTGGACTCACCTTGAGAGCGACCTGCTCTCGGAGCGTGGAGTTGGCGTAGGCGAAGGTGCTGGCCATGCCAATGCACACAGCGATCCCTGCAGGAAAGGCACGGTCAGGGGGCAGGGGGATCAGCATCCCAAGCTCAGAAAACACACTGCTGCCTGATACTCTGCATGCACTGAGCATTTAAATGCACAGGTGGCTAAACCAGGGCAGCACGGACTCTGTCTTTCAAATTCCCTGCAGGGAGCACCCAGCCCAGCACACACACTGTCCCAGGGTCAGGCTCTGTGCTGGAGGAGAACCCAAGGGCTCCAAGTTGTGGCTGCATTGTGCCAGATGACAGAATTACAACAGCAGTTCAGCAGCTCATGGAACACAGGACACACTGTCAAAACCCTACCGGGTATCAGGTCCAAAGGCCAACATGTTGCAGACATGAATTAACCAAGGCCTTGGTTTGGGGAATACTGTCTGAGTTGTAAGTGGGCTACACTCAAGCATTATTGGTTTCCCAGTGTTGATAATCTCAGCATTCTACTCCCAGAATGAGTAAGGATCCTCAGACACGCCACACACACAATTTTATAGTGCTAAAATACTCAGGCAGCATTGAGAAAACTGGATAGATGTATTCTTTAGGGAACTCTGAAGATCTAGAGCGTAAGATGTAAGTGCTGATGCTGTTTGTCTTGGTTTCACCACTACCACCCTACCAGCCAGACAAGTGTTTCATCCCTCTGAACCCTTCTGTGCTCCACAGAACCTTTGCTAGTCACCAGTGTAAGCTCTCCCCACCTCCCCGGAGAGAGCTCTGAGGGAGAAGCCCTGGTAACACCCCAGGAATGTCATGGAGAGATCAGGAAAAGGAACAAAACTGGTGAGGATGGGAAACAGCTGGGACTGACACAGATGAGAACACCTTGGACTGGAAGCAGGGTGAATTTTTCACAAGCATTCTCCTATGCCCCTGAGCATGTCCCCTCCAGGCTAGACTACACCCAGGCACTGTCACAGGGACACCACAGCCTCACAACGCTTCCTTACCGCCCTCCAAAACACCCACAGCCCAACCAGGACGGGCGCTCACCGAGCTTGTGCTGGAAACACACTTTAGCCAGGAGGATGAGGATGAAGGGCAGTCCCTTCTGCAGCCAGCCGATGACAGCCTTGAGCTCTGAGAGCGCCGGGGCCGGGGTGCCGGCCTGCTCCTCGGTGCCCTCGTCGGCGTGGCTGTGCCGGTCGCCCCCGGCCATGTGCAGCAGGGACGGGCCGCGGTGGTGGCCGTGGTGGAAGTGGTGGGGTGGCTGCCGGTGGTGGAACGGGGCTCCCTCGGCACGGCTGGCACCCTCGTCCCTCGGCGCTGGCATCTGGATGAACACTTCCCCCCCTGCCGCCGAGGAGCCCAGCACCAGCCCTGCCTGGAACGGCGTGGCAGCGATGGAGCCCGCGGGGATGCCGGCCAGGCCCGAGAAGAGCTGCTGCGGGGACGAGGCCTCGGCCTTCAGGCTCTCAAACACTCCGCTCTCCTCCACGCTGGGGTCCGAGCTCACCGTCTGGCTCCGGCTTCTGCAGGGACACAGAGCAAAGGGGTTAAACACAGCCAGGGACACAGAGCAAAGGGGTTAAACCACAGCCAGGGACACAGAGCAAAGGGGTTAAACCACAGCCAGGG
>JAWWMP010000036.1:1992117-2002553 GCA_035047865.1 Dendrocincla tyrannina
TCTATCTATCTATCTATCTATCTATCTATCTATCTATCTATCTATCTATCTATCTATCTATCTATCTATCTATCACCATCATCTGTCTCTATATATACGTACATACACATACACACACACACCCCTACACACACAGAGCCATAAATAAGGGAGGCCTTTTCCCCGCTCAGGTCGAGCAGGCGATTCCCACAGGCACACACGTGTCGCCGCGCCCTGCCGGCCCTGCAGGTACCCCCGGTACCCACCGCTGCCGATCCCGGTCCCGGTCCCGATCCCGATCCCGGTCCCGATCCCGGTCCCGATCCCGGTCCCGATCCCGGTCCCGATCCCGGTCCCGATCCCGGTCCCGCCCCGCGCAGGCCCGGCCGCGGCTTCCGCCCCCTGCGCGGGGCTGGCGGAAGCGCTCGGGCCGCGCCGGGGACGGGGACGGGGCTGGGGCTGGTACCGCTCCCTGCCGGGGGTGCCGGGGGTACCGGGGCATCCCTCCCTGCCGGGGGTGCCGGGGCATCCCTCCCTGCCGGGTGTGCCGGGGCATCCCTCCCTGCCGGGGGTACCGGGGCATCCCTCCCTGCCGGGTGTGCCGGGGCATCCCTCCCTGCCGGGGGTACCGCGGCATCCCTCCCTGCCGGGGGTACCGGGGCATCCCTCCGTCCTTCCCTCCCTGCCGGGGGTACCGGGGGATCCCTCCCTGCCGGGGGTACCGGGGGTACCGGGGTATCTCTCCCTGCCGGGGGTGCCGGGGTATCCCTCCGTCCTTCCCTCCCTGCCGGGGGTGCCGGGGTATCCCCCCTGCCCTGCCCTGCCCTGCCCTGCCATGGTGCCGTGCGGGGCCGTGCTGTGGCGGCGGCTGCTGAGGAAGCGCTGGGTGCTCGGCGTGGTGTTCGGGCTCTCCCTCGTTTACTTCATCACCAGCACCTTCAAGCAGGTAGGTCAGTGAGCGGCAGGCCCGGCACACCGCGGGGTGCGATCGACATACCCTACCCCAGGGTGGATGGCGTTCTGTAGGTGCTGGCACATGGTGTTTTAAGAATTACATCGTCACTACTGAATCCAGACAAGAGTTTGAAATAGTAATGCCTGATACTGTGTGATTTGACAGCAATACTGTTATGAACCAAAACTGGGAAAAGAAAATCTCCAAGGGACTGTTGTTCGTTGTGTTGGTGTTGGTTGCTGATTACTGTTTTTTGGTTACTGTTGTTGTACCTCTTGTGAGCGGTATTTCCACTAGCAAAGGACTCAGAAATATGTGCAGCTGTGGTTATTTACTAAAACAGACCACTTTCGTGGTTGTGGTAAGCGAGTTCAGTGGTGTTGGCTGATCCCCTGGTGAACTTGCACACCCCTGTTGCACTGGCTTGTGTATCTTCCTGTGTACAGCACAAAGTAAACTACTACAAGTAGTACGTTGCTTGCAGCATCGGTGCTGGAGTTTGCTGTGCTGTGGAGTTGACAACTACTAGGCATTTGTAATTGTGGGAAAAACACGTGGATGGAAGTGGCAGAAGGAAATTGTACGTTTGGTCGCATTACTGTTGTTTCCTTGCAGGAAGAGAGGATGGTGAGAGATCGGAATCTCCTCCAAGTGCAAGAGCACGAGCAGCCCATCCTGTGGAAGGTGAAGTTCAGTGCGGGAAACAGCAGCCAGCTGAGCAACCAGTGCAGGAATTCTGTGCAGGGGAAGCTCCTCATTACGGATGAACTGGGTACATTTGAGACTAAGATATCATTCTGCATGTGGCAGTGCTGAACGCTGCTTTGCCTGTCTGACTGGTGAAGGCACCTCCAAGTAACAACTGCTCCTTATTAAGATGTTTTCACTCAGCCATTGGCATTTTCTCCTCTGGCTGGCTGAATTTCACTGTGGCTGCAGGCACTGCTGGTTGGTTCTGTGCAGGCTCAGTTCAGGCCCAGCAGGGGCTGTATGAGTGTGGCTGTGCTGTTCCAGGGCCACCTCAGAGTCAAAGAATTCCTGTTAGCTTTGCACAGAACACAAACACTGAGTCCTGCTGTTTGTATCTCCCTGCAGTGTTTTCCTGGTGTTGGGAAGAGCAATTGAGGAAACCCTGTTGGCCTTGCATGGAGGCAGCTCAGGACATGTGTAATTAGTGGTGGTCACAGTTAACATCTGAGCCTTGTAAACCCAAGGATATTAACCACTTGTTTTAAGTGTTAAAAGTTGAAGAGCCTTTCCTGCTCTGCACATGTGCTCCCCCACTGTGCCTGTTGCTCAGGTACTAGAACTTCCTTGACCAGAAATCAAGGCTGCAGAAAACCCACATCTTTGGTGATTTGCATCCATGTTAAATTTGGTACTGCCTGAGTTATGGGTGGTGGCAATTCCTAAGGTCTCTGAAAATTCCAGATCTTTCTCACAGTCTAATATTGGGGTAGTACAGTTTCTACAAGGACGTACACACAGTTCTATACTGAACAATTAATATTACAGATGTCCTGCATGGATAAATCTTAAGTCTTTTCATATTGAACTGTAAAGAGTGTTATCTAGACACAGACTTGCTGAAAGAGTGTCACAGGTTTTTTTCCAGTATGATCACTAATCCCCTTCCCCTTTTGCAACAAGACTTGTGTCAGAGGGCCATAAGAACTTAAAAATTCTGCATTTAAACCCTAATACTGTATATACAGCACATATTTGAGTAGGTACACAACAGCTGTGCAAGTGACACCAGGCTGTTTGAAACACTGCTCTGTGTCCAGGTGTCATTGCAAAGAATTGCTGCTGTCAGACTGAGGGGGATCATCATCTCCTAAAGGATAGCTCCTCGTGCTCTCAGGTGCCGTGACTCTGGCTGTGGTGCTGTTTGCAGGGTACATCTGTGAGAGGAAGGACGTGCTGCTCAATGGCTGCTGCGACGTGCAGGTGCCCAGCACGCGGCTGTTCAGCTGCGAGAGCTGCCTCCCCAACGGCTGCTGCAGCGTCTACGAGTACTGCGTGTCCTGCTGCCTGCAGCCCAGCAAGGTGCTGCCCTCCCTCCTGCCCCCTGCACCTCCCTCTCAAAGTGCCTCCTCTTTGGGAGGAGCCTTTTCCTTAGAGGGGACAGTGCCTTTTCTTGAAAGGATGAGGAAAGCCTGCAAGGACCATCTGGCAAGCTGTAAATAAAGCTTTAACAAAATTCATCCTTCCCACCTTGGAGGGGAAATGCTGGGAGCCTTGCAAAGTGTTTCAGCTTCAGGGTGGTTGCATTTGCTGGAGGGAAATTGCTGTAGAAAAAGTTATTCCAGCTAGTATCAGTTTTGTAATTGGCACTTCCCTGTATTCTGTGAGCTTCTCTAGATTCCCTGCCTACTGCTGGGGCTCCCTGAGGCTTTAGCCTCTCAGTGCTTGATAGAAATCCTAAGTGGAGTTGCTTACTGTTCCTCTGATACCCGAGTTGTTTAGGTCAGGGTGGGCTTCTTGGATTACTCCTTGTTGAAGTACAGTGTTGCTTTCTGTTTTTTGCTGACTGCTTTAGCAACATCTCCTGGAGCGTTTCTTGAACCGGGCAGCTATTGCTTTCCAAAACCTCTTCATGGCAGTGGAAGATCACTTTGAGCTGTGTCTGGCCAAATGTAGGACTTCATCACAGGTAAGGCACAAGTATGTGTGCAGGCCCAGAAAAGTGCCCTGAGAATGAGCTCAGTCCTGTATGTGTTGGTGTGCTGTGTTTGCTTGTTCACAAATGCTGGAGCTGGGGCTGAGAGCTGATCTGAAGGCAAATGCATACTTAGAGCAGGACGAGTTGCACACTCTCTTTAGAAAAGAGATACTTAACTAAAGCAAGACTGTCTGTGTTCAGTGACCAGTGAAGATCCTGGATGAGTTCTGAGGGAGTTCTCATAAGGATGAGAACAGTGAGAGCTGTTCCCAGTAGCCTCAGAGTGCTGTTTATTTTATGGTACAGCTGGAGACTTCCCATATGCTGAGAATCATCTGCATAGGAACTCCAAAAGTGTGCTGTAACTATTTTAAAGTTTTTTTAAGAGCAGAGGTGAACTTCTGTTACCCATGTGATTTTATTTAGAATTATTTTTGATCTAAGCAAGCATTGGCCCTCTTAGAAAGTGCTGTTGGTGATCTTATGCAGCTTGAGTATTTAATGTAGCAATAGGAATGGACTGCAAACAAAGGGCATAGTTCCAAATGTCTCCAAAGCTGTTTTTTTCTGTATTTTAACCATAGTATCTGAACTCTAGCTTTATCAAGAAAATGCACACATTTCAAGTAGCAACTTTACTGTGCCTTGCTTGCTTAGGGCATTTGATGATACTGCCTAAGCATATATATATATATGTGTATATATACATAATTATTATTGAATCTATCCCCACTTACTTGGGTAGTCTCCTCACAAGAAGGTTCTGAGTATGGTTCAACATTAAAATGCTGTAATTTAGCACCTGTCTCTTGTATACTGGGAGTACAGAGTGGTTTGACTCCAGGTGAAACTCTAATGTGTAGAAGAATTTGGGTGATAAACGCTGTGGGGTTTGGCCCTCGGTGAAGGGGTGTCTTGTTTCAATATGTGTGTATTGGTAAAACTCCTCTTCCTCTTCCTGACAGAGTGTGCAGCATGAGAACACCTACAGAGATCCCATTGCCAAGTACTGCTATGGTGAATATCCCCCCGAGCTGCTGCCTGTTTGAAAGCTGTGTGATCTGAGCAGCAAAGGGAAGGAGCTGGAGACTGGAATCCATAAGAATGACACAACAGCTGTTGCTTTGCTGGAGCCTCAGTGTAAATGGCCTGTGTTGGATGTGGGGGCAAAGCCAGAGGTGTGCAGAGTGAACAAGGAACCCAAGTTCCCTGGGACTCAATCTTGCTTTCTACCTGCTGTAGAGTGCTACAGTACCAGTGTATTCTTGGAATACTTCCTCTGTATTTTAGGATGCCTGGAGTTGATCCAGGCTGTAAAACACCATGGGAAAAATACCTAATGTGTCTTTGCAGCTGTAAATTGAGGTTCAGTTGTGTCTCTAGAGTCCAGAGGCTTCCCATAGACACAGTAATAGTTGGAGGATTTCTGCTTTTAGAGAGCAAAGCACACTTTGCTTTTCTCTCTGGAACGCTTCTTCACATGCATGGTGTAAACTACAAATGTAATTATGAATTATTTATTCATTTTATATGGATTACTAGCTGAAAGTATTGATGCTTTGCATAGCTAGTTGTTGATGCCTTTCAGTCCCTGTTTTGCTATGTCAGCTAGAAAGGATGTTTTAGATCCTGACTAAAGTTGGTTGGTTTTTCTTCCTCCTTAGTCTAAAGGAATTGTATTGGGATTTGTCACTATAGTGCTTATGTTCCTTTTAGAGAATTTAAAGCATTCAGAACTCCAATGGAGTTGTTACTCTGTCAAAGTCCCATAGCATGAGAGAAGAGCAGGGATCTGCCTAGAATGGGATGTTGGTTGGTTGTTGTAAATACTTCCCTTGTTACTCTGCAACAGTGTCCTCAAAGAGGAGTCTTAATTTTGTGAACAGCTCTGTGCTGGTCCACTTGCTGACAGGGAACACCAAAGAGTTGTTCAGGCCTTGGTAATTCAAATGTACTTCACTCCTGGTTGTGCAGGAGACAGAAGAGTGGGATTGTTCTAGGACTTCAGTTTCATGATGTCCTTATGCATGAAGTAAACAGAACGTCAGAACGTGCCCTCCTCTGAGGATAGCTGTGTGGCCTGAGCTCACCTAAACGGTCGTGATGCTTTGGATTTGCTGTTTGACACACTTGCTACTCTGGAATTGTGGTCTGGTCAGAGTGACGCTAGGCCAGGGTTGATTCTCCCACAATTTCTCCCAGCTCTCTAAGGTTGCAGTTTAAACCATCTCCCTCTAAAGGCCACACAACACAGAAAAACTGGGTAGAGAACCTGTAAAATGCTGACTAAATTTGTGCTCCCCCTGCAAGTCACTGGGCAAAGTCCAAGCACTAAAATAAACTGGGTTGTTCTTTCCTACAAAGAGACTGTTTTCTCTTGGTACCCCATCTGTCTCCTCCATGATTTTGACTTTTTGTATGCTTGCTCGAACAGAATAAAATAAAAAGTAAGTAAAAATGTAGATAAAAATCTACAGAGGCTTTAAAGAAAAACAAACAACCAAACACAAAACCTAAACACAGTGGTGGAGTATCCTGGTGCAAAAGATCCGTAGAATGTTATGCAATTACATATGATATAAAAAAGAAGTGGTACCAACCACCTCATCAAATCGATTTGCATTGTTTTCATTGTTCGTTCCCAGAAGTCATCAAATGAAATAATGGATCCATCAGCAGATTCTCTTGGAAATCTTGTTCCTCCTAAAGCTCAAGAGCTTTAGCAATAGCAGTTTATCCAGCTGAAGATCTGTCTCCCCTTTGCTGCCATCCTACGGCAACTTGCAGACACGGTGCAGTGTGAGGATGCAGTGCGAAATCCTGCCTTCAGAGGGTAGCAGAGGTTGCTTCTCTTCGGTGTTAAAGAGATTCTTCACCCCTTTCCAGCACTTCATCACTGTTTTCCTCAGGGAAGGCCATCAGCTTGGTCTGTCACACCGTTCCTGCTGAGATGTATTCCAGCACTTTGTGTGTTTGCACCACGAGTGATTAGGTCAGGACACTGATGGCTTGCTCTTGCTTGCTTTTCCAACTTGATATTAATTCCTTAGCAGGTGATACCACTGCAGGAATTGTAAGGAATCATAAGAACCAGCCTAATTTGGACAACGTTTGTTGCAAGAATTCCTGGCCCTCTTCTCTCCCAGGACAAGACCAGAAGTGCATTGTGACTGTTGTCAGTGGGACAGAAACTGCATCCTCACTCCCTGGTTACTGAGCTGTTCAACAGTGTCTATACTACATGTGAAATCATTAAAATGTTCCAAAATATTGCCTGTTTTCATGTCTTTCCTTGAACTACAAAACAACTGTACCAAAAGGTAAGGTTGAAGAATGCAGTGGAGCAGAAAGGGACCCTTGATAAGTGTAATAAAGGCAAGCAGCTAAGAAGCAAACCTACTGGAAAAAGAAACCTATAGGAAATCTATTTAAGACAAGAGCATGCTTCTATCAGTGATTAATAGAAATATCAGGCCCTTTACAAAAGTGGATTGAGCAGGGAAAGGAATGCAAATGATTGCTTCATGTTGGGAAGACTTGGTGACAAACGTCAAATCTGTGCTTCCTGATAATACTTCTGTGTGATTTAAGTGGTGTCCATCCCTCTTGCAAAAAGCCTCTGTGATTCTGTGATTGTCTGACATCTCATTTCTACTTGTCAACTAAGAGACTGGGGCTGTGGATGTGTGTTTGGCAGCAGATTTAATGAAAGCCCCTGGTGGAGCCACTAGCTTTGCTTATCTGCACTGAGGTCTGTGCTGGGGATAATTGATGGGTTCTGTACTCCTTGGTTTCTATGGTTTACAAGAATATTAATGCTGGTGAAAAGTGGTGGCAGCTACCATGTGCTGAGCAGGTATAGGCTTTAGTTGTACCACTTGGGAAACAGTGATCTGTGGCAGAAGGGGGAAAGTGCTAACTCCCAGCTTTGCCAAATTCAAACTCGAGCCATAGGCCCTGACAGAACCTGCTGTACTGCTCTGTTGGGATGGCACATGGAGAACTGGATATAAATCCTTAGTGTGAGGGGCTGGAGTGCTGAAAGGGCAAATGCAGACCTCTGGCCTGAGGCCATCACTGAACAGTTGATGAGTAGGGATAGTGGTTTGTATGTTGTGTTAGACTCTCAGGCAGTGGCAGTTCTTTATCTCCTGTATTCAGGCTCTGATTGCTTGGAGAACTTCCTAACAAACTAAACTATATTAGGAGTTGATTTCTGAATATAAAGCTCTAATCACAGCAAATCACATGAGTCTTTGCTATGACACACTTGTAGAAAGCAAATACTTTTTGACTTCCCCTGTCATTTAGCTGGACAGACTTGAGCTTTAGGATTTGTTCTGTCTTGTGCTAGTCACTTAACTGCAAACACACTCGATCCATTTACCAAACACCATAATGTGATATTTGTTCTTTGGTTATTCTAGTCAAGGAGAGGTGGGGGAGGAGGTGAAAAGGAATTTTCTAACTCAGCAAGTTCCACAAAAGATGGAGTTCAGCAAATTATCGGTGCTTTAATAACAGCCCTCTGCATTTCTTTACAACCCGAGGCAAACAACTAACTATATGCAGAGGGGGAAAAATGCCAACTTCAAAACCTGCAGGGAATGACGGGAAAGTACTTAGTTCTTCATTTTTGATCCGTGTCTAATTAAACAGACAGTTCTATCTAATATTTTTGGTCCATTAAGGTCTGACTTGTAGCAACATGCATATTGTCTACATGACAGTTTTCATTTTGAGGCAGTCCTATGGCCATGGATTTTTCTTAGAAATCAGGGGTTTAGTATATTAGAAGTATATGTCTTGAGCAAGAATTCTCAGGATACCTTCAGACTGAAGCATGTTTGTTGCTGTGGTCTGCTGTTTCGCCTATGGTAAAATAACACAAAGTTGCAGAGCAGAGAAAATGAAGAAATTAATTCTGGCTGAAATCTTGCCTCGTAGAAGCTTTTCTATTATGTGTTTCAATTAAGGGGATAGAAGACCTTGAGCTATAGTTGCAAATGGAATGGGAGGCAATTGTCAGGTTTTCCATAGATGAGATGACAATTAATCTGCTTCTACTGTTAATAGTTGAAATGAAGTCTAGCACCTGATTTCTTCCCAGTTTAATGGAAGCTTCTAATAAAATCCAGCTCTCATTTATCCTGCATGGCTTCCATCTCTGCATGCACCTACTGAATAAGGCACACTAATAGGAGTCAAGGTAAATTGGAATCATATGTCAGTTGCCTGCATTTTGTTCCTGTCCTGCCCAAAACCTGGTTAGATTTTAAACTCCTCAGAGCAAAAAGACAACATTTGTAGTTTCTGCCACTTCTGGCTGTGGCCTCACATGGAGCCTTTAATGGCCCTGTTGATATGAGTAGTACCTGTCTTACAGATATGAAATGTCACCATTTGAAGGATGGGATAAGGTTGGGTACAGGTCACCAGTGTGACATTTTTGTTTAAACACTAAAAAGAGAAGTAGCATTACTGACATTATCACATGCATCAAATGGATCCCTCAGGTATGTCAGATGACACTTGCTATGCTGTATCCACATCTTCAAACAGAAAAATGCAGATTAGCTGCAAACTGCAGTTACAGACCTGCTTGGTAATAAAAGCTGTGCTGTCTGAGGAAATAAACATGTTCATACTTGGATGAGCAGGGTCCTAATTTCTCTAAATCACCAGTGCCTTTAAAACTCACGCTCAGTTAAAAAATTCCAATCCTCTGTAGAAGCAGATGCATACAAAAGTATGAGTAAGCAGATGTAATATACCTCTTCTGATGTCTTTGCGTCGCTCAACGACAAGCTCACTTGTAGTAGCCCCTGAGCCGGTGCAGCCTCGAGGATCTGCCAGCAGGGGTTAGCACAGCCTTTGGATGCAGGCTGGTCCTCTCGCCGTGGAGCTGGGCTGGCAGAGGGCGCTGGGAGCTGCATTCCGCTGGGAGAAAGGCAGGCGAACCTACGGGCACAGAACGAGACTCGTTACACTGCTCCAGAAAGAGCCGTGCAGTGTCTGCCTGCAATTCCTCCTGCACCTTTGGCCTGGCCACCTAAACCTACAGAATAGACTTCCCTGAGAGGGCTGCCTGGGTTTTAACCTGCTGAGTGCTCATGGGTGCTAGTGTGGGAGAAGAGATAGGATACCCGGGTAGCCTCACTGATAACTGTCAGATAATAAAAATAACAATAACGATAACTCAGCCCCAGTGAGGCCTCATCTGGAGTGTTGTGTTTAATTCTGGGCTCCACAGTTCAAGAAAAACAAGGAGCTGCTGGAGAGGGTCCAGTGGAGGTCACAAAGATGATGGGGGGTCTGGAGCATCTCTCACACGGAGAGACTGTGGGAGCTGGGCCTGGTTAGTCTGGAGAAGAGAAGGCTGAGAGGGGATCTCATTAATCCACACAAATACCCTGTCGGAGGATGGTGCCAGACTCTTGGGTGGAGCACAACAACGAGGAGCAATGGCCAGAAACTGAAACACTGCAAGTTTCACCTCAACGTGACAAAGAACCTCTTTCCATGGAGGGTGGCAGAGCCTGGAACAGCTGCACAGGGAGAGTGTGGATCTCCCTGCCTGGAGACGCCCCAAAACACCTGGAGATGCCCCAAAACACCCGGAGACATCCCAAACCGCCTGGAGACGCCCCAAAACACCTGGAGATACCCCAAGACACCCGGAGACATCCCAAAACACCTGGAGACACCCCAAAACACCTGGAGATACCCCAAGACACCCAGAGACATCCCAAACCGCCTAGAGACACCCCAAAACACCTGGAGATACCCCAAGACACCCAGAGACATCCCAAACCGCCTAGAGACACCCCAAAACAC